>ML778377.1:268050-321857 GCA_009831015.1 Picea engelmannii | reverse complement strand
GTACGCCTAAATATGGATTCTTTTATTCAATCGGCGGCGCTCCTCAAAATAGTCACGACCGTGACCCTGATGTCTCCCTTTGAAGTCTTTTCCATCTTCCCGTGCAGGCTCGCACGACGAGGTGCGGATGCTCCTGCATCATTCTCCCTTTTCTTCTTCTTTGTAGATTGTCTCCTTTGGATCTTCATTTGTTTGTGACTTTTGTTCTTGAGGTATTGTTTCATCCACTCTTACATCAATATTGTATACAACCTTCCATAGTCTTTTTTTGTAGCATTTGTAGGCCTTTCTTCCAAATGCATCGCCAAAAAAGATTCCTTCATCTATTCTGGAATCAAACTTGCATAAATTATCTTCATTTCTCTTTATAGCACTTGCTCCCAAACACTTTGAAGTGTTTGACTGTAGCTAGTCTACCTTTCCATAATTCACAAGGTGTCTTGTTATTGTTCACTCTAATTTTTTCTCTATTCAAAATGAAAATTGTTGTGCTAACAACTTCTCTCCAAAAGGTGTTTGGTAGTTTGGCTTCATTCGACATTGTTCTAGCCATTTCTTATATAGTTTTGTTCTTCCTTTCTACAACTCCATTTTTCCGTGGAGTCCTTTCTACCGAAAAATGTCTCTTGATTCCATGATTCTCACAGAATTAATCAAATTCATAAGATGTAAACTCACCTCCTTTGCCTTATCTTAAGCACTTGATTTTAAAATCAGTCTCATTTTCAACTAGAGCTTTGAAAGCTTTAAACTTCTCAAATGCTTTAGATTTTTCTTTAATAAATGTAACCCATGTCATTCTTGTGCAGTCATCAATAAAAAACATAAAATAACTCTCACCTTTTAAAGTTTGTGTTCTTGTTGGCTCTTAAAGGTTTGTGTGTACAAGTTCCAATGGCTTTGATGTTGAGTACTCCTTTGTTTTGAAACTAACTCTCATTTTCTTCCCATGTTAACATGGCTTGCAAATAATGTCTGTAGGTTTTGACTATTCTTTAGTACTACTGTGTTATGGAGATGATTTTTTGGATATGGAGGGATCTATATACTTGAATCCACATGATCAGTGTAGATATTCAGAGCATCCTTTTCAGTTGGATATTGTATATCTTCGGATCATCCTTTTCAGTTGGCTATTGAGTTCTGATATCTTCAGTGTGGAGTTCACATGAGCACTTGGATGTGGGACCCATGTTTATAGTGGCGCTTGGACTACTTTAGCATGGTGGCTAGAACTTATACATGGGACCCTGATTCTCCATCCTAGGGAGATAATATGGGGTACCTAAGGAGGCACCCAAGGGGAATAATAGTAGATATGTATTGTTATGTATGGAGGCCACTTTTAATAAATAAGGCATAGTGTGAACATAATAAATGTAAGAGGGCTTACTAGAAGGTTTCACTTCTAGAAGGTTCCTCCTTTAGAATGTTCTTAGGTGGTAGGTAGCACTATATAAAGGAGGTATGAGCAATGTAATGGGAATATTGGGAAGTATTTTATTTGGAGTGTAGTTCATTAGGAGGTTTCCCCCTCAAAGAGACAAGTGATCAGGAGTGGATCCCTTCCTTAAAATGATCAATTGTACGGTGTTTCCCTATCTTAAGGGTTTCTATAATAGTAAAGGAGATTTTCTACATTCTTATTTGTATATTGTGGGGTGATTTTATTATTCATATATTTGGTACTTAACAAGGGGTAAGAATCTCCTTGACATTGTTTTTCGAAATCCTATCTCTAGCTTGTTTATGAAAAAAATCGGTCTTCCTATCTCCATCTGTAAGACATAAAATTTGAGAATTTAACCTTCAAATTGCTTCCTCAATTCTCATATCATTTTGATATTAGTGGAAGGCTTCTTTATCCTACTTTAGCAACTCAATTGTGACTTGTTCTTTTTATAGATTTTCATGGATTTGTTAAGCTTCTCCTTGTTTTCTTGTATCTCGCTTTTCGATGGTGTATAATAGGTTTTGGCCCATTCCTTGATAGAAATTTTAATAGATTTTAACTTTTGTTCCTAGATATATATTGGTGATCCACTTATCCATCCACTCCATGTTTTAGAGATAATCTCCATAACCATTTTTGTCTCCATTGAAATTAGATTAAAACTGAAGGGGATAGGCCCATAATTAGAGATTTTGGTCAACTAAAGTGTGATAGGTCTGTGATTTGAAATGGTCGACCAGATGATATATTAGATCAAGAGTTTGTATAGACACTATCCAAAAATGAGCCATGTACAAGAAATATATCCAGTCGAGTAGCAATATGGCCTGGACCTACCCTCTTATTTGACCATGTAAATATGCCCTTGGATGGTTTTATATCCACTAAATCCCCTAGGGAGATCACGTCCTCCATCCTATACCTTAATGGATCTCTAATAATACTACCTCCTCACTTCTCTTTTTGGCACATAGTGGTATTAAAATATCATGCTACAATACTTCGATTCCAAAACTCATACCCTTTCAAATCCATCAGGGAGTCCCACCATTCAAGCTTTTCAAATTATATAGAAGGAATGTATACATTTATTACATTGAAGGTTTCACTCAAACAAAGATGTGTAATAATGGTCAACAACCAATGTTGGGTTCACTAATAAAAAATTAATCTCATACTTGTGTTGTTCCATATTGTGCTAAGACCCTTAGTGGCCCCTCTAGCACTAATTTCTTGACTCTCACTGAATTCAACATTTTCAAGCTTCAAACACTGTTTTCCCCAATTATTCTCATGGAGAAATTTTTTCAAGCACTTGTAACACAAACTAAAATTTCTTCATATACAACTGACTTCTTTCCCATACAACCCTACTCCTATGCCCAATAAATTAGATACCATTACATAATGTACCCAACACCCTCTGTGCACTTTGACAATATGGGGCACTTCTTTTAATCACCCATATTTGCACCAATTTACTAAGAAACTAAACTCATTGTTCCATTATTGACTATTTACCATAAGAACACATAGTAGTACAGATTTATGCAACTTAAATGTAACCATTCAATTATTCATAAAACCATAAATCATAAATGTAGGATAACACAAGAAGTAAGAAGAACAAACTGGAAACTAATTCAACCATGGCATAAACCATAAAAAATCAGTATTAATTCAACACAATTCATAGATATATTTATGAACACTTATATGTTTGAAATTTTCCACTGACCAACTACAAAAGAGGGATGTTCCACCCAACCATAGGCTCCATCTGCACCAATTCTCTCTGCAATAGAGGTCGCCCCCAAGATGAGGCTATGAATCCACAAGGATGCACTCTTCCTATCAATGACTCTAATTTCTCTTCTCATGATCATTAATTACACCTACAACAATTCCCAATCCACAACCCTCTTCCCCATTAGCTTGCACAACCCAAGGAATGGGATCCCCTTCTTTGTTCAATAATCCCTTAGGCTATCCCACTTTCCTTCAAGGCTCCAACGTAGGTTGCCCAGGAAATCACATTGTTGGTATTCCAGGGAATTATCAACTGTAGAAAATTTCCTCAATGATAACCATTTTCATTCCATACATCCACAATTCTCACTTAATTCGTTGTTTTATCTTTCACAATTCAAATTTCAATATACACACAACAGTTCACTCAAGAAAAATTCTCCCTATTTCCTCAAATAAAGGACAATTAGTAGGGTAAATTTTAATTGTCGATAAGTTCATATCTCAGACAATTTGAACAACACCGACCTTTGAACTCTCCTCTCGAACCTTCAAAAACCAAACTGTAGTAGTTCGATTGCATGGAAAAGGAAAATATTTTAGGCACATATCTCCTTCATACACTAATCCCCCCCATGACTTAATAAAACATTGATTAGTTAATAATCAATGTACATAATTAATTTTTATGAGACTTTGGGTTAAATCCCCTTACTAAGGTCCTTTTCCTTAGCCTATTTAAACCCCATATCTGTCCACTCTTGTGGATTCATATCCCTCATTCTTTTTGTCCTTCTCTTCTACAACTGGTGATGTACTTTTTATTAAGATTCCATTTTCAACTACAATTAATATTTGTTGATGTATATCCATTCACATTATACATAACACAATATTAAATTGGGAATCAAAAATGGGGTATTACATTAACGTTGGGTATGAGGTATGTGAAGCACAATTGTTCAACAACACATGTATTACAACAGAGGAAAAACACCTTCAATAACCACTCACATAACCAGATCAAAGATTAGCACACCAATGTTTCTATGTGGTAAAACCCATGTGGAGAAACATTCATGACCCCAACTAATGCAGCCACTTGGAGCAATTTATTAATGCAAAAGAAAAAGTTTACAATAGATTTACAATAGATTTTCTCACAATCGATCATCGACAAATGACCCTGCATTCTCTTTAAATAGAGATCATGGACCAATCAGGTGTTAAGCCACATATCAATGTATTCGTTAAGATCGAGGAGAATATGATCTGTCAGATCACTTTATGTCAGGAACATATCGTGACCGTCAGATTACAAATGCATACTAAAGAAACACACTAAGAAACAAACCTTAACCTAATGACACATTAGACCAAGTTGATATTAACTAACTCTTAAGTGTCTAAATATGATAACATCCCCCTTAAGAACAACTTGCGATAATATTGAAGGTTTTACAAAGGTGACACAATAGGAGAAGGAAGAAGGGATTAGAGCCTATCCCCACTTAATGACAACTTCTTGAACTCCTAACATAGATCGAAGTTTGCAAAACTTCATTTCTATAAGAGATTTGTGAAAATGTTTGCAACTTGATCTTATGTAGTGATCCAAAAAGGATCCAGAGAAGACTAAGAACAACTCAAAACTTGCAGAAGCAACTCAGGATGCTCATAATGGCCTCAACAGATAGAGAAAGGGAAAAAAATCAAAGTTCTCAAAACTCAGTGGAAATAACATTATCATGAAGAGCGCATCGCAAGATTTCTAACGATGCAAACATCTTGTCAAACAGAGTTACAGATCGAAAGATATTTACAGTCAAAGTTTGGTCAACCTAGCCTAGTCATCAGGGGGATGAGTCAGCATCCGTACTGCTGAGATCAACACCAGTACATATGATGTCAGCATCTGTACAACACATGTGGCAGGAGCAAGAGGTGACACATTTCATGTTGATGTCAGCATGGTGACATGGCAACACCAGAGGTTGCCATGTGTCACCTATATTTGGCACTTCTGGACCGATCCATGGACCAGTAGGATTTTTCCATGTGGAATTTCGTACGGTCCATACAGTGATGTGGCATGATGACGTGAAGTGGTGAGTTGGCAGTGACGTGGTGTCCATATGATGATGTGGCACTGACATGACAGGCTGACGGTGCAGTGGATGACGTGTTCGAATAGGAGGCTGCCACGTGGCAGTGGAAAAATTCCCAATGACATCCCATATCTGGAAATTTGAAAAAAATATATGATTTGGTGGGTCTTCCAAATCTGGCAGGACCACGCCAAATTTGACCAAAAGCTATCGGATAGAACCTTTGCCAAATCTAGCGGAGAAAAAATTGTATATATACATGTATTGTTACAACAATAAAGCCAAAAGGGGGAGGCCTGCGGGTTTGACCTCGAGACCTCCTCCCTCCTTAACACCTTAATACTCACACCATAACCAACAGGCCAACGATCCTGTATTGCAAATAAGGCCCAGAAAATTGCTTAAAAGGTGCATCCACCGAGAGCTCCGGCAAGGCGTGCATGCGTATGATTGGGCATGCATTACGAGACAGGGTACATCAACATTTATTGCAGGTTGCAGGGCATGAAAACTAAGACGAAATTCTTCTTGGGCCTGGGAGTGCCAGAGTTGGATCGAGGCTTAGAGATAGTCATTTTTGGGTAATTCGATGCCACGAATTCAGTGGTGATGTCTGTTTTCTGATCTGAGCAATATTTCTGCAGCTTGATTTCAGAATGAGGTATCCTTATGTATTTTACCAAATTCTTTTGTTGAGTTAATGAAAAAGCCTACCCATCTGAGAGAAGGACCCGGAGACATAGTCCACCAGGGATGAACTCTGTTATCAAGTTTTTGTGTTTAGATTTGATGCTTATGTCTCTTCATTATTGATATTTTCCTTCTTTAATGGTGCACTTTAATTTATGCTCATTTAATGCAATTCTTTATAAGTCACTTGATGAAAAGATCCCAGATCATGTTGGTATCAGAGCAATCGTCTTTGACTTGAATTGTTGAGTGTGAATGCTTACTAGGGCCAAGCATAAGCAGGGTGAAGGAACTCTTAAGAATTTGAATCTCGAAGTTGGTCGTGCATCCTAAAGGAAGAAAATGGCAGAAGAAGACAAGCGTTATGAACAGGAGAAAAAATTTCATATGGTCTTTTATCGCATGTCAGAAATGGTTGAACAAATGTATGGAGATTACGAGAAGAGGATGAAGATGAACATGAAGAAAAAGGAAGCACATGATGATGATGATGCTTCAGTAAACCATGGGGATGGAGGAGACCCTCCTAAGCCTCCATCTTCACCATCAAGTTCTAGTTCTTCTTCCTCTGAGCATTCTCATCATTCTAGCCATAAAGCCTCTTTTAAGAAACCATTATTAAATCTTGATGTAAAATTTTCTTTACCTATGTTTAATGGAGATGCTAATCTTGAAAATCTAGATAATTGGATCCGACAGGTTGAAGTATATTGTCGTGTTCAACATATTGATGAAGAGGAAGTCAAAGTGCAATTGGCCTCTCTTCGGTTGGAAGGAACCGCTCTCATATGGTAGGAGAGCAAGCTTCAGGATAGAAGTAAGTGTGGTAATCTTCTTTCCTCATGGTTGGAATGTAAATCAACGATAAGGAAGCAATTTTATCCATTGGGTTATTTACATAAATCAATGATGGAATGGAAAACTTTAAGGGAAAGTAAAGGTCAAACTGTACAAAGTTTCACAGAAGAATTTAGGAAGAAATCTCTTGCATTAAACACTCCTTTGGATTCTTATGAAAATTTAATGAAGTATATTGGCACACTTCACAGTTATATTCGTCATACTTTGCTCTTGTTTAAACCTACCAGTCTTGACGAAGTTTGTGTGTAAGCCACTCACCCTGAGAACAAGGGAAAGCATGTTCAAGAAGATCCCACAAAGAAACCTTCCAATCTCCCACATAAACCTTTCAAGAAGTTTAAAAGGAAGGACAAGAAGACCACCACAGTGATGAGAGAAGGACGAAATCCATCTTGCACTCATTGCAAGAAAAGTGGTCACAATGATGAACATTGTTGGAAAATGCATCCAAAGAAGAGACCGAAGCAGTTTGATGGAAAGGGGAAGACAAAAACCGTTGCTACAATGCAACACGATCTTGGTTTCGATTCAAGGGACGAAGGAAAGATCACAGTGGTTGGAGTACAAGGTAAAGATTCCCTTCATGCTAGTTCAAATTCCAATAATGAATCTCATGATGATGAACAAAAGAGGAATGAATTATTTCACATAAGAGTTGTATCTAAACACACTAAAATAGATACATTATTTGATTCGGGTTCCCAAGTAAACTTAATATCTGAGGCACTTGTCAAGAAGATAGGTCTTGAAATGAAACCACATCCGAATCCTTATCCTCTTGGTTGGGTATGTGATAAAGCAAAACTTAATTTCACCAAAAAATGTAGGGTCAGATTTGTTATTGCTTCAAAGTTGATTGATGAAGCAGATTTGGATGTTGTATCACTTGATATATGTGTCATAGTGTTGGGAAGTCCTTATCTTTATGAGAGAAAAACAGTCTTCTTTCATCATGAGAACAAGTACCACCTTACTAAGGGGGGAGTGGAATATATTGTTAGAGCTCACAACATGAGGGTAAACACAACACTTGTTAGTGCAGGACAAATGAAGAGACTCATAAACACTAATAAGAGATATGTACTAATGATCATAAGAGAGAAAGATGTCGGTACATCCGACACTTTCCAAGGATGTGATCCTTGTCATAAAAAGGAATTAATTGATATTGTTTCTAAATATGATGATATTTTCCATGAACCAGATGGATTACCTCCTAAGAGGGAAATCCAACATGAGGTACATCTTCAACATGATTATCCTCTTCCTAATGTGGGCATGTACAAGATGTCAGTTGTGGATATGACAAAGATCAAGAAGCAGGTACATGGCTTATTGGATCAAGGGGTCATCAGGCCCAATTCATCTCCTTGTGGTTCTGCGATTGTGATGGTGCCAAAGAAAGATGGCACATGGCGAATGTGTGTTGATTACCAAGCCTTAAATAAAATCACGGTGAAAAATCGATACCCTCTTCCTCGTATAGATGATTTACTTGATCAGTTAAAGAATGTTTTTTGTTTCACTAAGTTGGATTTGCGCAGTGGATACCATCAAATCAGGGTTTCAGAACAAGATGCATGGAAAACTGACTTTAAAACCAAATAGGGATTGTTTGAGTGGTTAGTTATGTCATTTGGGCTTTGTAATGCTCCGACAACTTTCATGCGTGTGATGAATGATGTATTCAGGCCTTTCCTAGATGATTTTGTGATTGTATATTTAGACGACATTCTTATTTTTAGTGGGACTTGGGATGAACATGTGAGGCATGTAAAGAAAGTATTGGATACTTTGCAAAGGGAAAAGTTGTATGTAAAATTGTCTAAATGTGAATTTGGCAAGATTGCACTTGTATACTTAAGCCATATTGTAGGAGGAGGACAACTAAAATTTGATCCTTCCAAAATTGATGTAATTGTAAATTGGCCTGAGCCAAAAAGTGTAACCAAGATCCGAAGATTCTTAGGTGAAGGCCAGTATTGGAGGAGGTTCATTTCAAACTTCTCCTTTATAGCAGCTCCTTTGCATGCCTTAACCAGTGTGAAGAACACTTTTTAGTGGGAAGGAAAGCAACAAAAAGCTTTTGACACTTTGAAGGAGAAGATCAGTACTGCACCAATATTAGCACTGTTGAATCTTCAACAACCTTTTGAGACCAAGACAGATGATAGAAGATACGCCATGGGTGCAGTATTGATGCAATATCGTAAGCCTGTTTGTTACCACTCTGAAAATTTTAACCAAGTTGTTGTTAACTATCCTACATATGATAAAGAGTTGTATGCATTGGTTCAAAGCATAAATAAATGGAAACACTACTTGTTGGGGAAGGAAACAATCATACATACATATCACCAACCCTTACAGTATCTCCAAGAAAAAACCAAACTGCAACAATCTCGACACTATAAATGGATGGGTTTTCTACAACAATTTCATTTGGTAATCAAGTACAAAAAGGGTATGAGTAACAAGGTAGTTGATATGCTTTCTAGACCTCCTATTGATGCTTCTATTATTTTGAAGAATCCTTATTTATCTCATGATAGCTATGTGGAACAATATGCCATTGATGAATATTTTAAAGAAGTATATGAGAAGCTAACCCATGGTGCACGGGCAGGGAACTATTGTCAGCAGGGAAAACTACTCTACCATATTGGAAAGCTATGTATTCCTACAAGTGAAATATTCCATGTAATACGAGAAGATCACACTTCTCTTGTGTCTGGGAATTTTGGGGTAGGAAAAACTATGTCTCATTTGCAGAGGGTTTGTTACTAGCCTCAAATGAAAGCAATTGTAACTAAATATGTAAAGGGGAGTGTGATGTGTTCTACTTGTAAGCCCACTAATAGAAAACTGGGACTATACTCACCACTTCCTGTTCCATCCCATCCATGGGAAAGTATCTCCATGGATTTTGTAGGGGGTTTACCAATGTCAAAAGGGGGTCATGACTATTTGTATGTTGTAGTGGATAGGTTCAACAAGATGTGTATCTTGATGCCATGTAAAAATAAGATCACTGTTGAGCAGACTGTTAATCTCTTCTTTCAGTATGTTTGGGTTCACTTTCAGTTACCCACATCCATTATCTCTGATCGAGATACTCGATTCCTTGGGGATTTTTGGAAAATCTCGTGGAGAATGATGGACACCAAATTGACGAGGACCACTGCTTTCCATCCATAGACTGACGAACAGATAGAGGTGGTAAACCGAACAATGGTAATTTTTCTTTGAGGCCACCGCAGCAAGCATCCCAAGCTATGGGATGAACAAATACCCTATGTACAACATGCTTACAACCGAGCCTTACATTCCTCCACTCAGTGTTCGCCTTTTGAAACATGTTTTGGGTACCTACCTAAGGTTCCTTTGGACTTGATGTATGGGAGAGATACTGATGCAAATGAAGAAAGAAGAGAGGACAGAGCCCGCAAGTTCATCCAGAGGATCCAACAGGTGCACCAGGCAGTCAAAGAACATTTGGAGAAAATTCAAGCACAATATAAAGCTTGGCATGACAAGCACGTGGTTGATCATCAGTTCCAGGTTGGAGACTGGGTATGGCTTCACCTCGACAATAAGAGATTGAAGGGTGAAGGCAAGAAACTCAAGCCCATTCGTTATGAACCCTTCACTATCTTGAAGAAAAGTGGTACCAATGCTTTTTGTCTTGATCTTCCACCTTATATGTAGATTTACTCAGTTGTAAGTGTAGAGAACTTGAAACTTTTTTAGCCTCCCATGATCATGGATCAGGATGAGGAAGTTTTAATACCTTCGATTGATGAATTTCTCCTGAGTACTTGAATGAGTTGAAGAAATATATCATCCTAGATAGAAGGACAAGGACTTCACACAGGGGTGATGTTGATTATCTTCGAGTAGGCTTAAAGGGTACACATCCAAGCAAGGTAAAGTGGATTGAAAAGGACAAATTGAGGGGACTCTTCCCTCACTTATTTGTTGATTGATGAAAGATTTTGGTGGTCCAAAAAGCTCTCAGTGGGAAGGCATCATCCAAAAATAATCCATAGAAGACTAAGAACAACTCAAAACTCGTAGAAGCAAGACAGAGAAAGGGAAAAAATTCAAAGTTCTCAAAACTTAGTGGAAATGACATTATCGTGAAGATCTCATCACAAGATTTCTAATGATGCAAACAGCTCGTCAAATAGAGTTAGGGATTGAAATATATTCATGGTCAAAGTTTGGTCAACCTAGCCCAGTTAGCAGGGGGATGAGTCAATGTTCGTACTACTGACGTCAACACCAGTATGAATGTCATCAACATATGTACAACACATGTGGCAGGAGTAGGAGGTGACACATGTCATGCTGACGTGGAAAAACCAGAGGCTGCCATGTGTCACCCGTATTTGGCACTTCTGGACCGATTCGTGAACTAATAGGATTTTTCCACATGGCAGTCTGTATGGTCCATACAGTGACATGGCACCGACGTGGTGTGGTGAGTTGGCAGTGACGTGGAATTCGTACAATGACATGGCGTTGACATGGAAGGCTAACGATGGAGTGGATGACGTGGTCGAATAGGAGGCTACCACATGGCCCAATCATGGGCTGCCACGTGGCAATGGGAAAATGCCCAATGACATCCAGTATACGAAAATTTGAAAAAAATATATGATTTGGTGGGTTCGCCAAATCTGGCGGGACCACGCCAAATCCAGCCACAAGCTATCAGATAGAGCCTTTGCAAAATCTAGTGGAGTGGTCTTTGTATATATATATATATATATATATATATGTATGTATTGTTACAACAATAAAGCCAAAAGGGGGAAGCCTGCGAGTTTGACCCCGGGACCTCCTCCCTCCTTAATGCCTTAAAACTCACGCTATAACCAATGAGCCAATGACCCTGTGTTGCAAATAACACCCATAAAATTTCTTAAAAGGTGCATCCTCCCATAGCTCCGGGGAAGCGTGCATGCGTACGGTCAAGCATGCATTACGAGACATGGTACGTCATCATTTGTTGCAGGTTGCAGGGCACATAAACCAAGACAAAACTCTTCTTGGGCCTGGGAGTGCCGGAGTCAGATCGAGGCATGGATACAGTCATTTTTGGGTAATTCGACGCCACAAATTCAGTGGTGTTGTTTGTTTTCTGTTCTGAGAAATATTTTTGCAACTTGATTTCAGAATGAGGCATATTTATGCATTTTTCCAAATTCTTTTGTTGAGTTAATGAAAAAACCTACCTATTTGAGAGCAGGACTCGGAGACGTAGTCCACCAGGGACGAACTTCGTTATCAAGTTTTTGTGTTCAGATTTGATGCTTATGTCTCTTCATTGTTGAAATTTTCCTTATTTAATGGTGCACTTTAATTTATGCTCATTTAATGCAATTCTTTATAAGTCACTCGATGAAAATATCTCGGATAATGTAGGGAAAAAGAGTACTTCAATAAATCAATCATGAATGAGTTGTCTAATCAAGTGCATGTGTAGCTCGGTGTGTTTGTTTCACTGATGTTGAATTGGATATTTAGTAAGATTGATGTCACTTAGTGATCCAGGTGGATATCGGTGGCCACCCACCTTTTCCAACTAGCTCAAAACAGTTTTTTGGCAATCTTGATAATTTACTATTTTTAGCAGTTTTTAACTTCTGGGGCCATTTTGAGAGCCTAAATGAAGGTTTTTTGGGATCAAACTTCTCAATGATAGCTGAAGTCTCTAATTGAGCCCCCTAAATGGATATCTTCACTGATACCTTTCCAACAAGCTATCGTGCGCCCCAAACGAAGATCGTATGCCAAAGTTACGCCCCCGGGAAGTTGATACACCAAACTACCCAAAACGGGGTCCACAAAATTGTTGGCTTTTCATCTTCCGAGGTTAGGGTTTTGGATTTTATTTATGATAAAAAGGCCTTTAGAGACTCATTGTAACCATCTTCTTGTGAATGTGAGTAGCCATCACATCTCTTCTCAGAGATAAGCTGCCACCATTCTAGCGAGTCTTTCACTCTGTATTTTTACAGTCTCTGTACATTCCTTTCATTAATAGAAATCATGTATTACTGTATCTCTGTGTTTATGGTTGCATCTATGATACAGTTCTTTTATATTATTGGATATCAACGATATCTCTGTGCATTTATTTATTATATCTCCACTCTCATTTTGTGTCAAAAAATAATCTAGATCAGTGGTATCAGAGCAGGCTGCTCTTGATCATTTTTCAATGCATGTCCCCGACGAGGCCCGAGTATAGAAAGTTGGGTCTCGAGCTTGTCTCTCTTGAAGACAATCTCTCTCACATGCCCAAGAAACCCTCCATGGTAGAAGAAAATAAAAACAACGGAGCAAACGATCCTATCAATCTGTTGCTTGAGCAAGCTCTCTTGCGAAAGAGGGATGAAATGATGGAGAATTTTTCCCACATCCTGCAATGCCTACCGATAGAAACAAGTGCATATTCATCAAACAACCACTTTGGAATAACCTCTCCTTTCAAGGTACAGGTTAATTTTGATATTCCCGTATTTGAAGGTCAGATAGATGCGGATGCCCTAGATAAATGGTTAAATATGTTAGAAGGCTATTTCTCTGTTCATAATTTTTCTGACAGGGAAAAGATCACCTTCACACTCCTTAAAGCTCCCCCCCATGTCAAACATTGGTGGGAAACTTACTGGGAGCAAAGTTCCACATAGGAGTCTGGAATATATGGGGTCGATCCCACTTGGGATTTTTTTGTGGATGTGGTAAAGGAACAGTATTACCCTGTTGGCAACTATGAGGACCAATACATGAGATGAACCACACTGCAACAAGAGAGGGGCTAAGCAGTTCTGGAGTTCACCAATACCTTCCATACCTTGCGCACCAAGCTGGGTATCAAAGACTCTGAATGACATTTGGTTTTGAAATTCTTTGGGGCTCTACATAGATACATCCAAACTGAACTGGATTTTCTGGACATCTCATCACTTGGTGCTGCTTATCGATATGTTGTTAAAATCGAGCAGAAATTTAAGCACCAGAACAAATGGGAGTTCGGGTTTGCAAATCCGCAACAACCAAAGTATGACAAAGATGACCCTAATAAACAATCTCCCGAAAACCAATCCAAGCCACAAGAAAAGAAGGGTCACAAGAAGATAAAGAAGGACACTGGAAAATAGTGTGATTTCCACAAAAGCCCCTAGCACAACACCGATGAATGTCACTCAAAATAGTCATTGGTGGTTGATATCAAGGACAAGGATCCAAACCATGATTCAGAATCTGATTCTGAAAATATTGGTAAAAGATAGATCATCGACACAGACCCCACTGCTATTGTCTCGACCGCAACAATTCAACCAGAAGAACCAATAGATCCTGCAGAGGGGGAGCACCTTTTTCATTCACAGATGTGGGTAAAGGGGACCCTGCTACATTTTATTATTGATAGTGGAAGCCAGAAGGACCTCATCTCAATAAAGGTTGTCAAACAGTTGGGATTGTCGACAACACCACACCCGCATCCATACAACATCGGGTGGCTTCACCAAGGATGAGATATTCATGTCATCCAACAATGTTGATTGTCATACGACATCCAACCCTTTAAGGATGAGGTATTATGTGATGTTTCCTCACTGGATGTCTATGATATTCTCTTGGACCAACCATATATGTGGAAGCACCATGTTGTTTATGAGTCTTGACCCCGCAGTGTCATTGTTTCTCTGGGGGGTCATCTCTATAGAATACCAAAGGTAGTTCTAACTACTATTCCACCTAAACAGTGTCGCAAGGTAGTATCTCATACTAAAAAATTCAGCTTCTTAACAATTTGTTCAAAAGATGAACATAAGGATACTGCAACCACTACAGCGTCGACCCAAACACCTTCTATCCAACAGAAGCAAGTCGACAAGATTGAAACAAAGTGTAAAGATTCCTTCTGAAAATAGGCATCTCATGTATCCAGACTGGTTAAAAAGGTCCAACCCTTCCATCCACATGTTCGTGAAAACCTTCAACAAGCTAAGCAACACAACTTCTCCAACAAGGCAAACAACTCATCAAGATGCAGATTCAGCAAACACTTTTCCCTCTCCCCTGGGAACTCAACGCAATGGAGACCATTGCTTCTTAAGGAGGGAGGATTTATCTAGGTGTATATCGGTGGCCACCCACCTTTTCCAACTGGCTCAAAACAGTTTTTTGGCAATTTACTATTTTTAGCAGTTTTTAACTTCTGGGACCATTTTGAGGGCCTAAATGAAGGTTTTTTGGGATTGAACTTCTCAATGATATCCAAAGGCTATGATTGATCCTGCTGAATTAATCTCCTCTCCGATACCTTTCCAACGAGCTATCGTGCACCCCAAACGAAGATTGTATGCCAAAGTTACATCCGCAGGAAGTTGATACACCAAACTACCCAAAATGGGGTCCACAAAACTGTTGGCTTTTCATCTTCCGGGGTTAGTGTTTTGGATTTTATTTATGACAAAAATTCCTTTAGAGCCTCATTGTAACCATGTTCTTGCGAATGTGAGTATCCATCACATCTCTTCTCAGAGATAAGTTGCCACCATTATAGCGAGTCTTTCACTCTGTATTTTTACAGTCTCTATACCTTTCTTTCATTAATAGAAATCATGTATTACTGTATCTCTATGTTTATGGTTGCATATTTGATACATTTATGTTATATTATTGGATATCCACGATATCTCTGTGCATTTCTTTATTATATCTCCGCTCTCATTTCATGCCGAAAAATAATCTGGATCACTCAGATTGTTGCACCAGAGAGTGGTCAGATGCTACTGCTGGAATCCAAAATCTGAAAGGATACATCGACGCCACAAGGCTTCTTGACTTGCATCAATCATTGCTCAGTACTCTGCATCTGCTAAAGAAAGAGAAATATCTTGTTATTTCTTATAGGCCCAAGTGACAGGTCCAGAACCAAGGCTAAAAACATAACCTGCAGTAGACTCCTGATCATCATGGTCATTGACGCAATCTAAATAAGTGAAACCAACCAAAAAAGGAGTCCCCCCTAAAGTGTAATGTATCCCAAACTTAATCGTACCCCGAACATACCCAAGTATGATTTTAACTTCTTTCCAATGGCTTTCATGGGGTGTTTGCATATACCTGGAAACAAGACCAACAACAAAGGAAATATTAGGATGGGTATAAGTCAAATATAAAAGGCTACCAACTAACTAATGGTAGAACGTGGCATCAACTTCAGGATAAGTACAGGTGGAAATAAGTTTGAATTCAGAATGGAAAGGAGAAGGGGATGGTTTAGAATCATTCATATGAAAGTGGTGAAGAAGGTCACAAACATACTTAGATTGGGAAAGAAAGATTCCTTTGTTGGTTTGTAATACTTGAAGGCCAAGAAAATAGTGCAAATAGCCTAAATCTGTCATTTCAAATTTCTTTTTAAGGTTGGATTTCACATGGGTTAAATTTTTTGGGTCACTACTAGTGAGGATAAGGTCATCAACATAAATAACAAGTATTATGAGATGGTTTCATACTTTCTTGGTATAGACATCGGGGTTAGAATGACATCTAGAAAAGCTTATATCAAGAAGAAAATTGTCCATTTTGGCATATCAAGCTTGAGGAGCTTTCTTAAGACCATAAAGAGATTTCTTAAGGAACCAAACAAGGTTGGAGTCATTCTGAACGTAGCCAAGAGGTTGTTCCATGTAGATTTATTCTTGCAAATCCCCATGCAAAAGGAGTATTTGACATCCATCTGATGGACCTCTCATTTATGTGAGGTGGCAAGGGTTAGAACAAGGAGGATGGAATTCATTTTGGCTACGGGGGAAAAGGTTTCATTATAGTCAATGCCTTCAAATTGAGAGAATCCTTTAGCTACTAATCGAGCCTTGTGTCTTTCAACCTTTTCATTTGATGCATACTTAGTTCTATACACCCATTTACATATAAAAAGTTTTCTTCCTTTCAGAAGAGGTACAAGATCCCAAGTATCATTTGCCATTAAAGAGTAATACTTTTCATTCATTGTTGTGTCCCAATCTAGATGACCTGAATCTTTTGAAAATGTTTCTAGATCACAAGTCTCTGAAATTTGAGCCAAAAAAGAAGAGGCTCGCTAGAACTATGGACATGTCCGATGCTTATTTGAAGGATCACCGACAAGATCACCAACTGCTTCTCGAGTTAAATAGACCCATCTGGGAAGTTGTGGTGATGGTGCAGGTTCATGTTCAATGGACTCATCTGGAGGAAGGTGAGAAGGTGGAGGTGGATTTTCATCCTCACTGTCATCATATGGAGAAGAATAAACTAGAATAGGAACAGAAGATGGAATAGACACCGAAGATGGCTCGTGGGCTGAAGAAGGCACAGACACCAAATTAGGCTTGCAGGCCAAGAGATTTTCATAAAATTTAACATTTATTCTAATAATAATTTCATTGGAATGAGGTTGAATAAGTTTGTGACCTTTGGCATATTCACAATATCCAATAAAAATACACTTCTCACTTTTAGGCTATAAAACTTTCCTTTTCTCATCAGGATTGTGAGCCTGTGCTACACTTCCAAATACATGGAATTGGATTACATATGGATTAATTTTATTCCATGCTTCTTCTAGTGTTATATGTTTTAGAGCCTTTGTGGGAGTGTGATTTACTATGTAATTTGCACAATTAATGAATTTCGCCCAATAATGAAGACTCAATCCCTTAGATTGGATCATACAATTAGCCATTTCTTTTCATGTGTGATTATTTCTTTTAGAAACATCATTTTGTTATGGTGTATATGGAACAATATGTTACATCCAAATTCCCTATGAAATGCAATAACTTGTAAATTTATTATTCACATATTCGCCTCCATTATTTGTTCTTGACCTTTGAAGTTGATGTAAATATTATTTCTCTAGAAGGACCTTGTAGGCCAAAAACTTCTCTCTTAAGTTTTAAGAAGTAAAACCAAGTGTGTCTAGAGAAGTCATCAATGAAAGTGTAATGTGTCTATCTAAATCAAATATAACTACCCAATTAACTTAAAGAAAATTATCAATTCAGATATACATTGATTCCAACATAGGGAACTTTAATAGAATTACTTAACCTACAGGAGAAACAGTGAGGTACTTACCTGTGGTGAAGAAACCAACTTACACGTAGTATGAGGATTGGAAATATTAGATACCTTGATCTAAAAATCACAACAAAGAGTGTGGGATGACTCTCCACCCAACTGTATACCTTGCTACATTAATATTCAATAGCATGTCACCCTCAAGTCCTCAATATACTACTATGCTAGTGATTCCTTAGCATTGTCCTCTCTATAGATCAGCCAAAAGAGAGATGTCCCTTTTCTCCTTCTTTTATTACCCCAATTTTTTTATTAATAAGTACTTATTATACTTTCTTATTATTATTTAATTATTTATTTAATAATTTAATAATAATAATATGGGGATGATCCCCTTAGTATAATAATAATAATAATTTATTTAATTAAATAATAATAATAACAATAATATGGTGCATGACATACTCCTCTACAAGGAAATTCATCCTGAATTTAAATTGATTGTGTTACTTATTTGTTTTTAATTACTTTACCATATCCTCCACCACACCCTCTGTTAGCTCCTATATCTTCCACAAAACACTCTATTGGACTAGTATAAAGCCACAAAAGTGACCACAATAGGCATCAAAAGTCCACATCACAACACTGGGGAAGCGTAAGTACTCTATGGTTGTCCTTCCCGACTTTTGGAACCAAGCTCAAAACCTATCGATCTATCCATATCCCCACAACTTGAGACCCCATTTTCCCAAGCAAGCATATGGATCAGTACTCACGTACACCAAGCATCTCAAAAAGTTGACCTAAAATCCCTCCATAACTTCCAAGTACCACCCCATGCATCGAAGTCCAATCCCACAACACCACCAACGAGCAATACTCTAGCCATTCTTCAGGACTTCAACATCACAACTCTAATACAAGGCATATGAATTACAAGCATAAGTAGTATATTGAGTTTTCCCCAACCCTTAAGATGTTACTTGTAATATTCTCCTTCATGGTTATGGGCTCCCCCAAGATCATCAATTATACCGGCCCTATTATCCCATTGGTGGATAACCTACCAATCACCACCTCACAACATGAAATCGATGCATTAGTCATAATATCAACATCTCAAGGAAGAATCCACATGCTAACTCTAGCATGTCATCATGAGAAGACAACATCACTATAATCATCACATGCTCCTGCATGTCATCATTAAACATCTTAGCATAAAGATTTCCATGAAATTACATGATGTCGTCACATCAAGAGATATTATCATAAGAAATATAACCTCCACATATCCTTATCAAATATGTAACAACATAACATTGCATCAACATAAAAGTTGGAACCACATATAACATAACATCATGAAAATGATAATCCTTTCAACACATATCACATGCAGGGTAAATAACTATCATATTCATTAGCAAAATCAAATTTGTTAGTATGCATAATTACTAGCTTTTATCTCTAAGGCATGGATCTATTGGTTTAAGTTTAACAACCCAAGCCAACTTTCAAAGGGTCATCAGTATAACAAGTGCCTTGTGATCATCTCGATACCAATTGTTTCATGATTATCATTTCCTCTTCTTTCAACAAAAGGTTAACATTTTATGGGATATGGATAGTCACCTTATTAATGAGCTAAAATTTTCATATGTTTTACTTGTTGAATTTCACATCAACCCCCATTATATAGAGCCACAATCTCTAGTTATTTCCATACAAGCTTCTTACTCTTCAAGCATATCAATCTCTAATACTTTTACTCCTTAATTCATTTATTGATGACAAAAATTGAACACTCTCTTGGTTAATTCATACCCTCATATATCAAGCCTAGTCATTGTAATTCTTTCCCCCTCTCATGGTTTTCCTTGCACTCAAAGGAAAGTCATGCGTGAGTAGTAGATCAATTAACTATTATTAAACCTAGACAAGATATGCTTTGAAATAAATCGAGTCTAGCTCAATAAATCATGTGCCATGAAATGTTGATGAGGGAGTGAGACATATGTCTAGTTGTAAATGAAATAATGACTAATAGATCCAAGCATAGCATCCATCATTTGCAATAATAAATATCAATCTAATACAAATGAGACATCAAATATTAAGAAACTATTGTTAAGGGATCATACATCAAGATATCATGTATTTGAGATGATTATCCAAAGAAAATGTGTGTATATTTGTATTGTAAAAGAACATAAAGGACAATAGATTTATCATTCAACAATGATCATCAATGTATCATAAATAATGGTCTAGACAAGTATGATATCATGCTGTGTAAAGGATGATCCACCCCTTATGTCAACCATACTTAAGTTATGACCATGAGAGGTGATCCAAATTTAATAACTGGCAAGCACTTTGAGTAACCTTTAAAATATAATCATCAAAGGCTTGTCACCATGTATCATCATAACCATTAGGTTTTTGCCCAAGCCATAAAGAGAATACATATTTTCAACACAATAATCATCAAAGATATATATCAACAAGAGAAATATCAAAGCCTTTAAGGGGTTTTATCCAGAATTTATGTGTGAGAATGCTCTTTGTAAACCTAAGGGCTTCTTAGTAGTACCAGGTGGAGATGCCTAATAGACTGTCCACAGGGTACTACTGGAAAATGCCTAGACTAAATGTTAAAGGTCACTCAGATTTTGTGGAGGATGATATTTATCCCAAATTTGTGACAAATCATGAAGAACCATTCATTGAAAATACCTTTGAAAGTTTCAACTATGCTTAATGCACAAGCCAATCTTTTCAAAAGTTAGATCAAATCTTAGTGTAAAAGTCAAATTTGGTGCCAATAAAATGCAATTTGGCAGTAAGGACTAGATTAATCCATTAAATTTGAATTATTCCGAAGAAATCTTTATGATCTTAAGAGCGATTAACCAATATCAAGGAGCGACCGAATTCTATTACCTACGATTAAGACATATTTGTCCTTGTGCATTTAGATTATGTTTCCAATCATGAAATAGTGCTGCAAGACAAAGAAAAATGATAAGCATTCATAGTATATCCATTATAGGTTTATCATTATATTCAAACATCCCACATGGCTCAGTAATTAAGGAGTTATACCATTATTCAAGATGAATTTAGCACATGTTCCTTTATCATATTTGAATGACTCAGAGTTGCAACAATTTTATTGGGAAGATATTAATGTTCACACCATCATGTATTTAATAGTGAGTTTGAATAATTACAAACACTAAAATTGATACATCCACAATTATTGAAGAGAATATAGTGTATATCCATGCTCAAGGCTCATCCACCATTATTATCATTTGTTTAAGGATCAAAACTTAAGAACATGGTGAGATCACTCCAACCAGTGAAGAAACATTTCCACGATCCTTTAAATTAGTCATATCATGCATTAAAAGTGCTCATTATGATTGGATAGAGACCACAAATTAGTATTGAATAACCCTTAAGAATAATCTAGAAAATGATGTAATGTTGGCATCTCATACCAAGGCGCTTTATGGTTAGTTGCATTGATTGGATTTGAAGGATGTTCTAGATCATTTTATGTGGAGTATAAACCCTTGTCATCAGTGTTGGATAAATAATATGACAGTAAATCAATTTACTCAACTTTTATCATTTGTCATAATCGAAAGTCAAAATATGTTATTGCTTATGAGAGATGTGAACATTATGATGATGCCAACATATATGAAATTCCCCATGAAACCATCCAACCAAGGTAATCAATACATATTGTGTAGATAGATCTCGAATATTCAAATTACAACCACAAATCAAGACCAACAAGAAATATCAATACACTTATTTCACATGAACCATGAATTTCGAATGACAATCCATATGGAAAAATATCTCAAACTATCGCATGACCTGACCATCAAACAAGTTGTCCAAAGCATAATAAATTAAGAAATGCACTATAACAATGAAAGGAAAAAAGAAATATCCACCATCCATGGACATCTACTAGGTCCAACGATGCCCTTAATATTCTAACCCTAACCCTAAATTTCCCAATAGGTACCACAACTCAACATATTAATCATTTTACAATGAATCAATTGGGTTAACTTCACATATGGCTATCACAAAGAATATCCCACGGATTCATATCAATTTATAGTACAACACATTCCAAAAACATACCATCCTTCCCCCTCCCAGTATCCAGCTGGAACGCGATCCTTTCGATTAGCTCTATCTCTGGCAACTACATTCTCAGAATCAATGGTGTTCAATGATTACGATGAAATCCAACACATGTTATGAGAAAAATAGCCTTGGAATGCATAGTATGTAATATGTCACCAAATGTGTTCACAATAGCCAAGTGTCAAGCCCAAGCTCTATGTATAAGCCTTCTAACTTAGTCACCAAGTCTAACATGAAACGTTTATCTCGTTTCAGCATCATACACAATATGCATATTGCTCCCCTTCATTAATAAGCTAGCAATAGCTAGTGAAGTTGTACTTAACACTTATTATTATTCTCTCATGTTGATCATTTCATGTGTTATCTTTCTTCCCCTGTTCAAGAGACAATAGCCTTAGAGCAACATAAAATAGATAAAAACACCAAACATATAACATTTCAGTGATTTCCTTGATGATATCATCATTTGAATCATGCATTCTCTTAATATTACATTAAGTTTGTAGATTGGATTCATGTGTCTGAACCGGTCTTATACAATATTATTCAATAGGATTAGTTATATCCATCTCAAGCAATCCACATCAATTTTAGAGACCTCTTTATGTTACTTTTCCTTCGATGACGCGACTTTTCTATCCTAATGTATTGATTGTTTGGTTAAGCTAGATGTTGTTGGTTGTAACGAACTCGCCGTTACGACACACAAGCGACATACAACAGGCCCAATTTTTTTTTTTCTTTTTATTTGGTACCTCCATTGCATTAGGAAATCAAAACATCATAATAATTATCAACATCATCAACACGTCAATCACATATGTTAAGGAATGTTATTAAAGTAATAACAATCAAGTACTACACAAGGCTGACACATCATCATCATAAACCACGATATGCATAATGATGTATTAACCTTCTCATAATAATTAGTTCAATATCCATGCATTCTACAATAATTATCAATGCATAACAGTATGAATCTTAAACCTTCAATGCATCTCAAGGTGCAATAACATTCGAAATAACAACAACACTTGTAACATAAAATTCCATGGCACAAGAGAACTTAACTACAAAATCAATCTAGGAACGACAAAGCCAAGGCGCACATAATCCACTTATCAAATTTTAAGGTGCAACATAGATCCACTTAACTTCCAGGCATGCGATTAAATCAATCGTCAAATTACAATAATCAACAACAACAAAATCATCAATCAATTCCTTATCAATCAACAATTATATCAATATAAATCGACAATATCACCAAATCAATATGAGAAACATCATAGCGATCATCAATCAAATCATCAAGAGAATCAACATTAAAACATTTATACCATTAGGAACAATGACAACATCAAATCATCAAAAACGTCAACACCAAATCATTAATATCATTAGGAACAATGACAACATCAAATCTTCAAGAGAATTAACATCAATCATTAATATTATGCTAGTAAAGAGCAATATCAATACCTTAGTCGTAACAAAATTATGATAACGAAGGGTCCACTCATCCATTCTAAGTGGTTCACTTAAGCTAGAAATAATACATTAACTAAAAATTATCATAACATTAGACAAGTGTAAAGAGGGTGAGCCTTGACTTTCAACTAAGAAAAATCATTTTACCATGAGATATTTTACATATGCACATACCATCAAAAGAATTTATATGCGTAGATAAACTTTTCATTTGATGGTAATAATAGTACCAAACTAATGATTGCAATATAACATGAAACTAACATCTTTACCTTAATGCAACATAAAACTTATCTACAATAAAAATGGAAACTTGTGGCACTTCAATATCTCAATATCTAAATACTGGAGGAAGACAATAATAAATAATTTTTCCATCCTTCTTATTCATTCTAATATTTTCAAATAGGAAAGGGTTTCATGCTTCAGCAAGTCCTCCGCCCTTCCCATTGCCGACCTCCTCTGTACACGCCTAGCACACTCTACTCTGCAGCTTTTATCGTCTCAGCAGAATGAGCGTAGAAGGGGGGGTGAACGCCCCCTCGTACCGCAATGTCGAAGCAAATGACTCAGAGAACTCTTGCACGTGTTGGCTTTCCTTTGAACCACCTCTGCACCTACGTGAACAATGCCTGCAAGAAGAGATTGATGTAATCACAGGCACGAACATGGATGCAGAATGTTTGCATCCAAAATTAGCTCGGGCTTGGATACCCGGACAATGTATCCCGCAAGCCCCAGTTGCACCCAGGTATGTCATAAAGAGAAACATAATAGGCAGGCATACATAGTTCATGAGGGAACATGCCCTCATAGGAAAGTTCCTGGTCCTTTGGCCCTCGAAAAAATATCTGGCTCGCTGGATCAAGGCGTGGTGGAATCCCAAGGGGGACTACAAGCTCCATCTGAGCTCCAAGGGGTTCTTCACAGTCATATTATACAACCTGGAGGACAAAGACCGCATCTTTGAAGAAGGACCCTACTTTTATAACTCTGTTGGTCTCTATCTGTGCTTCTGGACCAACCGCTTCTACCCAGAAAAGGAGAAATTTTCCTATGCTCCAGTATGGATTCACCTTTACTCCCCACCTTAAGAGTTTTGGCTAGAAGAAATCTTAATGGGAATTGGTAACACTCTAGGTAAACACGTCAAGTCTTCAGAAGCCACCAAACAAAGGAAATACGCCTCTTATGCAAGAATATGTGTTTACATGAACATTTCCAAATCCCTCCCAGGTACAATTACCCTAGAATATGAGGATGAGAAATGGGCCCAAACCATAGATTACGAACACATACCCTTCAGATNCAAGACAGTAGCGGAAGAAAAACCAAAGGATGGATTTACCCAGGTTCAGAATCGCAGAAGGCAATCGCAGAAGAAACCTACCACCAACAATGGAAGGAAAAACCCCAACACCAACTCCTTCGAAGCCCTAAACAACCTCCCATAGGCAAAAGAGGTGGAGAACCCCCACAAGGCGGTAGGGAAAAAGCACAACAAAAATAAGGAAGACCAATAGCCGCAGGGGCACCTAATCCCAGGTATCCCAGTCGACCCACAGAATTTCCCAGACACAGGCAAAGAACTGGAAAAGAAAGAGGATACAGTCATGGAAATGGATGAACAAGACCTAGCAGAAATAAACCTAGACAGACTTGAAGAAGAACTCAACAAGAAGGACCTACAAACCTTACCAAAATACCAGCTAAGGAAAGTCCATAAGGTATTTCTGGACTCATCAGCAGGGGCCACCTCAAGGCTAGGCATTAGGGTAGACCCAAACTCATACCCAAGAAGATATCCAAAGGAGAACAAGAGACGTGGAAGAAAATCAACGCATCATCTCATAGAGGATGCCGACAACTACATGATCAACTCGAGATAGATACACAGGCTCTCAGAGATCTTCTTTTCCCACCCACCAAACTGTTAATTATGAAGATCCTCACCTGGAATATCAGAGGCCTCAATGGAAGATCCAAGCAAAGGATTCTCCGAAACTGCATCAAAATGGAAGACCCTGACATTCTCCTTCTTCAAGAAACAAAATGTGCGAGGAAAACCGTGGAAGAAATTTTTAAAAGATGTTGGCAAACTTGCGACTCGTACCACATAGACTCGAAAGGCACCACAGGAGGACTAGCCATTCTATGTAATCCCGCCACAGTTATTCTAGACCAGGGATTTTCTACATCAGAAAATATCATAGCTCACTACCGAGCCATCGGCTTGGACAAGGATGGATTGATCACCAATTCCTATGGACCGCATAACAGTCAAGACAAAGACCTTTTTATTTAGAACCTAGCCTACCTAGGCTCTATAGCCGAGCACCAAAGATGGATCTTCGGAGGAGACTTCAACATGATCCTCACGCTGGAGGAAAAAAGAGGAGGGAAAAAATGATTGGAACATGACAGTTTAAAATTCTAGGCACTCTTAGATCAACACAAACTGGTTGATATTGAGAATGGAAATGGCACCTTTACCTGGACCAACAAGCAATCAGGGAATCAACAAATATCCTACCGGCTAGATCGTTTCCTTATCTCGAAAACCCTCCTCTTGGAAGGCCCTCTAGTAGAGTCCAACATCCTCCCCAAATCAGGCTCGGATCATTGGTCGGTTAAGTTGTGGGTTGACACAATTTCCACCCCCAAGCTCAAACCCTTTAGATTTGAGAAATTCTAGCTTTCCCACTTAGACTTCCAAGAGATGGCCCACCACTAGTGGAGCACTACGGAAATCCAGAAGGGCACTAAAATGTACTGCTTCCAGCAGAAGCTCAAACACTTCAAACAATAGGTGAGAAAATGGAACAAGGAAGTCTCTGGGAACATCTTCCGGGAAAGAAAATTGTTGGAACAGAAACTAGAATCCCTGCAGGCGCAAGTCATCCAAACCAATCACACTCCAACCCAACAACATGAGGAGAAACACATCAAACAACAGCTGGAAGAGAGTCTCAAACAAGAAGAAATTCTATGGAGATAGAAATCTCGTGTTCAGTGGCTCAAAGAGGGAGAGAAAAACACAAAATTCTTCCACCACTCCATGATCCACGAACGCTTCATCAACCGCATCATGAAGCTGGAAAACGCGCAAGGCACCACCTTTCTCTCCCATCAGGATATAATGCACGAGCTCACCGGCTTTTACAAAGATCTCCTCTCAGAACCCCCCGGGGACCGCACCTTCACAATTGATAGAGTGACTCAAAACATTCAAACTCTCATCACCTAGGAACAAAATGAAGCCCTCATGACACCCATAACTCAGGCATAAGTTGATCAGGCCATACAGGACTTACCCACAGGCAAAGCTCCGGGACCAGATGGCTTCACAACAGACTTCTTCCACTCTTGCTGGACAATGTTAAGGGAATAAGTGTGGCAACTGGTAGAAGAATATCGCAGCTCCAACAAAGTTCTCCTAACCTTCAATGCCACCTTCCTCACCTTAATACCCAAAGAAGAGAGGGTTACTAATGCGAAGAATTTCAGACCCATAGCGCTCTGCAATGTGATCTACAAAATCATTTCCAAAGTCATAGCTCTAAGACTCAAAGGAGCAATAGGGGTATGTTGAAGGAAGGCAAATCTTGGAAAGCGTCATTCTCGTTCACGAAGTCATCCATTCGTTCAAAAGCACCCACACTCTAGGTATGATTCTAAAGCTTGATCTTTCAAAATATTTTGACAAACTAAGATGGCACTACATGAGAGTTGTCTTAACATCCTTCGGCTTCAACACCAACTGGATAGTCTGGATCAAGAACCTTGTCTCCTCAACCTTCTTCTCAATCTTGGTCAACAGGACCCCCTCTCAACCCTTCTCTCCATCTCGTGGAATAAGGCAAGGCAACCCTCTCTCCCCATTCCTCTTTTTCATAATGGCGGAAGGCCAGGGATGTTATATAAAGGCCTCCATCCAAAATGGATCCCTGCAAGGCCTCTCCCTCCATGGACTCTAAACTACAGCCTCACAAAGTCAATTTGTAGATGACACAATGCTCCTGAACACCCCCATAGTGCAAGAAGCAAACAAACTAAACTCCATCCTCAATGACTTCAGGGAAGCTTCGGGAACCACCTTCAACCTGGAAAAGTCGCAATTTTTCTTCTTCAACACACTTGTGGCCATCCAACAACATATCTCCCAACTATTAACCATTCCTGTATGCACCCTACCTACTCAATATCTAGGCCTCCCTCTCTCAGACTCGACAACCCGAAATCTCTCCTGGGACTCCCTCCTCCTCTCCATTTCCAACCGTCTCAGCACCTGGACCTTCCTCTCCCTTAATATCCCAGCCAAAATCACCCTCCTAAAGTCTATCCTCCAAGCCATCCCGACCTACCTCTTCTCAGCTCTAGCCGTCCCTCAATCTATCATAAAGAAAATTAGCAATTTGTAGAGGAACTTCCTCTGGCATGGCCACAACCCAGACAAAAAATGGGCTCTGGTCAGTTTGTAAACCAAAATCCCTAGGCGGCTTGGGACTTCGGGACCCTGACAAACTCAATAATACCATGGGAGACAAAATCTGGTGGAGATGGCTCAAAACTCCAACAGAAATTTGGGCCAAGCTCTGGAAACATAGCTATGCCCCAAACGTTCAACAAGCTCACTTGATCAAGATGCAGGACAAACTTCAAGGCTCTAACATCTAGAATGCGCCTTGGAAAAACATGCCACTAATTCAGGAACACACCTTTTGGGAAATCAGTAATGGTCAGAGCGCACTATTCTGGACAGACTCCTGGCAGCAATTGTCAACCCTCCAATCAGAAGAAAACCTCCTCTCCTATGAAAATCACATACAAAATCTTGCCACCTCCAAGGTAGCTGACATGTGGGCACATACCCCAATCAACTCTCCCTAGAGAATCTGGAAATCTTCCCATCATGAACTACAAGTAGCAGGGGACTATGACCTACAGCACTGGAAGCAAGCAATCACCCCAAGAAGAATTCGAATAAGCATAAATCTAGATATTCTTCAATGGGGGCACTCACCCCATGGAAACTTCACTCTCAAGGAAGGATAGATTCTACAGGAAAGATTTCAAACTCTACATAAGGATCCCATCTAGACAACAGTATGGAACTCAAAATTCTGGCCTAAAATCTCCACGTTCCTTTGGCTCCTCCTTCAAAACATGATCTTAACCTGGGACAATCTCCAAAGAAGAGGTTTCATTGGCTCCTTGATCTGTCATCTTTGTCATCATCAAGTAGAAACCATGGAGCACCTCCTAAACAACTGCACTATCGGTGAAGAAATCTGGAACCAAGCCACCCAACTTATGAGAAGAACAAATCGGGTCAAAGATAACATCATAAACACTGTCAGAAGTTGGAGATCAGGATCCTACAAAAGACCAATCCTGAACAGAACCTGGCAACTCCTACCAGGATTCATAGTTTGGCAACTTTGGAAGGAAAGAAACAAAAGTGTCTTTCACTCTCAGTCCTCCTCGACCGCCAACATCTGGTCCACCATTCTCTCGCATCTACAAGAAACCCTTCAGCTCCATCCATGGACCAAAGAAGACCTCCCCTCTGACCCGGGAGAGATCTCGATTCTCAATTCTTGGGGCTTCATGCTCTCACATTCCACTCCGTCTCCATAACCCCCCCTCACAGCCTCAACCTTCAGTCCCTCGATCTGGTCACCCCCTCTGCCCAGGTTTCATAAAATCAACTTTGATGGCACTTCAAAAGGCACTCCGGGCCTCTCAGGTGCAGGAGCAGTTATAAGAAACAACAAAGGCCAAATCCACAGTATTACAGCCAAAAATGTGGGATTTGACACCAACAACTCAGCGAAAATTTGGGGTCTAATTAAAGGAGTACAATTGGCTTTGGACCACAACCTTACCTTCCTGATCATAGAAGGAGACTCCAAATTCATAATTGAGCTGACATCTAAAATACTCAATGAAAGAAATCTAGAAAAAATCACTCCTAGTTGACGCCTGCTGGGTTCCCTCCATAGCCTACAATCACTCCTCATACCCTCTCTCACCATCTCTACCTCTGACATAAGAGGCGATGCAAATAAGGTAGCGGACAGACTAACCAATGCAGGAGTTGATCTCACGCAACAGATCACTCTCACATATTCCAGCTGATCCCGAAACTTGACACTATGGACTCACTGCATGGAGCTAGCCCAAAGGGACTACCCTCACCCAGATGGGGTTCCACCTGGCGAGAAGCAGCGGACAACTGGATCAAGGAAGTTGGGGGAGTTATTAACCCCGGTCGCCACCACTTGCACAATTACTCCCCCGTGGCTCACACCATGAGGGGAGTTATGTTAGTGCACCTAGCTGGGCTCTTGGGCAAGCGAACCAGCCTGGCAATTTGTACCAGGAAATTGCAGAGGTCCCGTCGGACTTCAATGGCAATCACGAGGGTCATTTCAGGCTCTTATGGAGTAAATAGCAGCACCCGGACTCATTCCACTTCATTTTCTACCTGGTGTGCTCTCTCTGTAGCGCACTTCGGCCCTCACGATACTTCTATCACCATTGTTCTTTCCCTGCGCTTCAGTGGCATCCTCCCTGCCTCTACCCACCCCCTGTGAACCAGGGACGTCCACTCTGCCTCGCTCTGCTCTGGATCCTTCATCTCCCTCCACTCCCTCCACCACCTCCTTGCCCCCCCCACCATGCCATGGGAGCGCAGAAAGCCCAAGAGGGGCGCTTGTAAAAACAATGCCCTCTCTCGGGCTAACAGGCTCACCTCCTCTCAAAGAGTGCTCATCACTCACTTCGCCCATCCTCGTCGTTCAAACCAGAGCACTCAATCGACTCCGCTTCAGTCTCTCGAGGTCTGCAATGTCAAAATGGAGACGACCTCCTCCACGACGCACTTTCCCCCGTCTCCACCTCCATCTCTGCTTTACCATCCAAGCACTATTAAAGAGGAGGTGCCACCCTTGGGTGAGCATCTCCCTCTGGCCACCAACCTCTTAGCCCTCCTAATAATCAAGCCGGGTGAACCTTACTACGGTGACAAAAGCTGCCAAGTGGAGGAGGAGATACCTCCAAGTTGGCAGCGAGAGAATATGGAAGGTACATATAAGGAAATCATTGCAGGGGGCGACGTCAAGACTGGCAAGGAGGAAGAAGCTCTGCCTTAGCACTTTGCCAACCATCTCGCAGAAGAGAACCTTAAGCTCCTCTTCGAGATTAGGTAAAGTTTTGCTTATTATGTTTGTATAATTTTAGTTATGGCGGCTCTGTACATAGCCAGCCTTAGAATAGGAAGCCGGAACTTGATTCCAGCAAACTCTTGCAATTTTTTGTATAACTTTTACAATTCCAGTGAAGTCAGAACTCAACAGACTATGGTAGTGTTGGAAAAACACATAACCACATGTTCTGGTTTCCCTCCTGTGGTGGAACAGGTGGCTACCAAGTATCATTGTATAACAAAAATATGATATTAATATAAGGTTTCTCTTTTATTTACTAAAAAAAAATAAAATCCATCCAATAACATTATTCACTTCAATTCCCATAATCCATGTATCAAAATTTACAAGCTACACCATATAGTGAAGGATTTATATTAATTAATAATGTCCAAAAACCCTATGACTCAATTTTCTCAATGATATGAGTCCAAGTCTATGAAAAGAAATAAACAAGTCACCCTTATAAAAAGGGTTGAACCTTTGAACCTTATTAAATCTTGACGAGGATAATTTACAGGCACCTATTTAATGATGTACTTGACAATTGAGTCATATAGAAATAATAAACAAATCAAAATCCTGAATCCTTTAATGCTTACACAAGCATGAGAAAATTAATGCTTACACAAAGTATAAAAACCATAGGAATAAATGCATTAAAGCACACTTGTTTAAGAACATTCATTCTTTCTAGTTATTAAATACATAAAAGCAAAAATGAAGCTCCATTTATTTACACACCTCACAATCTCGAGTATCACATAGAACAAAAGTCAATTTCCTATATATATAAGATTAATGTCAATTGGTGTTTATGGATCCAAATATCTGGAAGTATTTCAAAGCTTCCGAAACAGGTAAGAAAAATAGAGGACAATCGATTCCATTTTAAGGTAAAAATAAAATTCGTAAATAAAAACAGATGATGCAGAGAACAATATATGAATCTTAATAAGCTCTAAGGATAGAGCCTTTTGGATGAAACGTAGAATCTAAATAAACGTTTCATTACACTCAGAACCCTAGTGATAAAACAACAATTATCGAAAATCTCGGGCAGTAACATTGATGGTAAAAATAAAAACGCAGGAAACAACTCCCAAAGCTGGGCAATTCGTGGAAGGTGAAAACGCAGACCCTTTGCATGGGTAAAACACTGAACGATAAGACCTGCACAATGCAGAGTAGGTGACAAAAAAAGAAACAATGAGTGATTAAGTTGGAGCATTACGTTTGGGCGAGGAGAGATGCGAGCAGAGGTGACAACGCCAGAAAACGCAGGGTACACGACCTCTGCACAGAAGCAAAATTAAAGGGGTATGCGTGGAAGGAAACCCTAAGGCAACGCCGAGAAGGAAGGGATGCGCTTCCCGAGGGAAAACCTGGTGCCGGATCAGAAACAATAATTCCTTTATCTGAGCTTCGGGCATCCAACCTTGTAATGCGTAGAGACTGTAAAGAAACAATATTTTCTTTTTCTTTTTACATATACAATGGTAAATCCAAACTAAGAGATATGACATATACAATGGTAAATACTTGTATATTTTCTCCCATCGTTGATAAGATTTAATAGAGAATCTGCATGGGTACACTTCTCACTTTGCTGAAGATCTGAAGCTTGGTCCCATCGAACAAAATTCTAAAATAAATCAAATGATTTTTAATTATTCTATTTTATTATTTACTTCCAAAGACTAGGATTGTGTTTAATCAAAGGAATCATACAGAGAATGCCATGGCATTTCACATGGCCATTCCCACCGTTGGCAAGAGTGATATCACCCCAAAACGCAGAGAATCAGTGGCAAAATCGCAGTGGAAGGAAGGTGAAATTGCTGAGCAGGTAAAAACGATGGGGTAAGGTAAAGATGTTGAGCTCTAAAGACAAATCACTGGCAAAAATAAATCTCTAACGCTCTCAAGGCAGTCCATCTAGAAACGAACAACAGATTCGGAGGTGGGATAGAAAAGAAGAAGGCTGACAAAATATTCCAATCTTAACTCATACCTGAAGGGACAACAATCTAAGCGTAAGCATAGAAAAGGGGCGCAAACGATTATTTAAAGGTTTTTGGGATTTAGAGGAGAAATTTTCACTCTAAACACGTTCTTCTATATTACATCCATCTTGGGAATTGCAGTAATTAATTAAAACAGAAATTAACCACCAAAATTCACATATTTTTCGACGAGATTAAACGCAGAATTTAACACCGAAATTCGCAAAATTTTCGATGCAAATAAACAAAAAATAAAATTGAAATTTAACACAAATAGAAGTACTGTAACCGAAGGCGCAGAATCCGAAGTGGTTTTCCCACGCTTGCGCTCTGTCCAACTCTTGCTTGCTAACCATTGAGACCTCATCGGTACCTTCCAACCAACGCTAGGGGTACTCTTCTTCCCCCATGAGCCCCCCGAGCCGCAAAGGAGCCACACATAAACAAAAGAAAAGCTAGCTCCCAGCTCCCCTGGCAAGGTCGAGCTACCACTCTCTAATCAAGTTGGGCATCCCAACTCCCACAAGAAAAATCAGTGAAGAAAAATATCGGCAGCGTAACTTTACGCCTACCTATCCTCCTTCATTCCCCTCTCTGCCATTTCTTTTATAGAGTTTTCTTAGTGACTAGTTGTCAAAATGCACATTGTATTCTTTTTGTTAATTTTTTATTAGGAATATTCTCTCCCGTACATTTGTCACCCGATCCCTTAGTTGCATAAAAAATTCATTTAATAAATTTGATTACTTTCCAATTTCCCTCACCCACCTAAAAGCGTTCATAAAAACGCTCATCGATGTCCCTTTATTCCCTTACATTCCTTTAATGACTGACGCCTTTCTTAAAGCTTAGTTGAATTCATTTTAGGAAAGTTCTCTACATTAGATTCCTTCTATGTTCCACATTTCTTTTGCAATTAATTTCCCCTTTTTGTTTAAGTTCGAATTCAACGAGTTTTGCACATAAACAACAATTAATCTTTTAAATAATTTAATCCTCCATTAAATTCAAAATTTGATCCCCACTTTTAATTCTAATTTGATTTCCCTCCCTTTTAATTCTAATTTGATTTTTTCTCATTTTATTAATTTCTTAATTAATTTTTTGTCCTCATATCCTACTTAGACCTAGGCTTTAAGTTCAACTAGGTTTAGCAAATTTTTAAGGGAAAAGTTATAATTAATATACTTTACTCATGGATAATTATTTTAGGGCTGACCATGTCAAGGTAAGATATTGTTTTCTAGGTACCTAGGTTCATTGACTCACATGTGTTTAAAAACCGCGACGTGCCCTTCAAGACGCACTATGTGCTCCAAGGGTGCCACTCACCTTCATTCATGTTTCGTTTACACGACTTTCCCTTCAAGACGCACTACATGCTCCAAGGGTTCCACTCGCTTTTTGATTGATTTTGGTAGATGCCAAACCCTTAGAGTCAATACTCCGTCAGGTGACCTTGTGGGAGACTAAGGGCCTCTAATGAATAAGGACCTTGCCTTATTGTGCATCCCTTAGAATCTTCGTGAGCGACTGTCACAGTCTACCCTCACGACATCGTGGATCTCTTGAATTAGGTAATCGTTAACCTACATTTCGAGCCATGGTGGGAGTGCTAGTAGGCTGTGGTAGGGCTATTGCCACACCTCTCCCTCAATATATCTGGTTGTCGTGTGTAATCCCTTTACTCCAAATGTGAGTCTGATTAGCAAGCTATCGTCAACTTGCACCCATCAACGAAACATGTTAGCGATCAATAAACAATATTATAATATACTAGTCATATGTGACATATGCAATAACATAAATACTCAAACCAAAAACAGTCCACTCCCCGACTCGATCCCAAGTCCAAGGGGTCCATCAATGCCATCGACATCCTCAATCTATCTAAAGTCATGCACACTCAGGAGAAACCAATCAATAGCACCTGTCGACACATATATAATCAAATAATGTATCATCATATCCACAACATCATCATAATCGATAAGAAAAAAAGGCAATCATATAATGAACCAGATCACTTGCACATAAGTTTCCTCAAAGAATAAGTCAAATCAGGTGTGCCCAAGAGTAGGATGTTACATTGGTTGCTTATAAAGCTAAAATTTCAAAACATTTATGATAGTATATGTTTGTACATACATCCAAAACATTTATAATAATATATAGTTGTATATACATTCAACCCATTAGGTTATTTCATTAAGTTCGAAGTGACCATCTAACCATATAGATAAATAATCAATTCTCCAAAAATACTCTACGACATCATGCTTATTGTTTTTAAATTGGAATCCCTTGCAACAAATACTTTGAATTCTCTAATTTCTATGGACATACATGAAATAATTCAAACAATAAAACCTAACCAGTCATAGATGCCAACTCATAGGTCACCTCACCCCATTTTTGGTTCTAAAATGATGTTATTGCAACTTCTCGCCTCCCGAGAGGGTGTGTGTACAACACGATCGAGTGTTTGATACAATGTTGGGGTGCATACAATGTGATATGAAGGTTTGAGGCAATGCTAGATTGTAAACATGGGCATACCTGTTACAAGGGAAAAACTCTCTATGGCCAAGTGTAAACCACAATAGACAGGTATGACTGCAGAAATCAACTCAATTCCAACATGTGATATATAAACTAATGTGCAATACGAGGAAGAATCCTACCTCAATCCAATCATTTGATGTCGTTCCACCGTTGAGAACTTTGACCCAAAGCTTTACACCTGCAAGAAGTTCTCAACAAACAAGTGATGCAAGTATATAGTGATAGTATATAAAATGAGTTAGCACATCAGATAGCACAATCCATTAATAAAAATTACAAACATTCCCATGGATAATAATCATATATTTTCAAGATATCGATAGGACAGGAAATGAGTATTTCTATTAACAATTGATCAACAAAAGTATCAACGTTACAGACTTCCATTTCGGCACGGTTCAAAACCAAGAAACCAAGTTCCTTCCAACTGGGTCTCCACCACTTCAATCCTCCACCAAAGGCAAGCTCATAGCAAAGAGGTAATGAGGTCCTCTCAAAAATAAGAAAAGAGATTGGGGGATGAAAATTGTGTTTAGACTTGAGGGACAAAGGGATGCAAACTCAATATGAATTAATTTCTCCAGAGTAACATTGCTCTCAAAGTTGAATGTTTTCTCTCTTTTCCATAGCTCAAAATTGTTCTCTTATAGCCTCCAAAATGTAATTGAAGGGTCGAGTCAGAATGTTTCCAGTATATGGAAGGCCAAAGATCAGAGATCTTTTGTCGTGACATGGAAACCCGACCTCATTTTGTATTTTTTGGCACAAATCTTGATATACGTGAGCTGTAGTGGAACAACATGCATATACACATCTTGCAAAGCAGTTAGGGAGCGTATATGTGGATATATATATATTGTTGGCTCTGGATTTATCAAAAAAGGGTTGATAAGTCTGTATAGGGAAATGGAGAAATGCCCTCTATGCAAGATAGCAATGGTGAGACAAATCTTGCTATAACAGATGCCCCCTAATGTGTGAGATCAGAGGAGTATCTGCGATGTCCGAAATACATTATAAATAACCCAGAAGTGGAGTGGTAGAGAACCAGCTGGATGAACTCAATTGCTCATTACATTATATACTGACTTTTCATACATGGCTGCCAAGAATACAATGCAGATCCATGTGGAAAATATACCAACAAGTGTTCACGGCCATGAGTAGGAAAGTATAAATGCGGTTACATGCCAATAGTTGTCATAGTCACGAACAAGGCCCAGTGAAACCAGTCTCAAAATCAATCTGAAGATATTTGTATACTATGGAGTACAATCTAATCTCCCATGATCGCTGAAGTCAAATAGGTACTAGTCCAATGAAATGGAAGCAACAGCTCAGGAAAGCTGCATCCACAAAGTGATGTCTTCAAGTCTTCAATACAATCCGCCAATGGTGAAAATCTACATCATGTGAATAAATGAGTTGAGGTCGAACAAGATGAGACATTATTTGATTATTGGTCATTGAGGTATACCGTTAACAAACGCGAGACAACCTACCAATGATGAAAGTAGGTATCAAGGCACCGAGTGCATATCTACAAATGTGAATAAAGGAGCTGGTGTCGAACACTTGAGAGATCCATTGATCATGAGACATTGATGTATTCCCATCTGTCAATGTTGATAGAGACTACCACTAATGACTGCAAACCTCAAAGTACTCATAAAACTCTAGGTCTTGTATCCAGAATACATGAGCTGAAGTCGATGGAAAGGGACCCGTTGAAAGGAGAGCATTAAGGAATCTCTCATCAGTCAACATGAGGAACAAAGAAGGAGCTTCATGATTTGGTGGATATTGGATGGAGAACATGTTCACGAACCAACGACGTTGTGCATCTTTCGCATGTGCCAACTGAAGCGGTACACGAAAAAGACCCTCTAAATAGCAGCCAATGATGAAAATTGATGACAAAGGCGAGGAAACCACCAATAAGGCTAGTGGCATCCAAGACATTGCACAAACCCCAAAGTGTGAATAGATGTCTTGCCGTCGAACATAAGGGAAACCACCTAGTCAACGAACCATGATGAAATGTCGATTGTTGGGTTCAAGGTGACCTACCAATGATGAAGGTAGGGCCAGGGTGCATCATAAGACCAAATTATCATGTGATTCTGAGACAAACTGAAGGTATGGTCAACATGCAAAGTCAATATTTCTGAGGAGCAGCCGAAACAGGTTGATAGACTTCCTTTGAACAAGAGAATGAGACATACGGTGGACTCCGATAGCATAAACTTAATGATGTGAAAACTAGATGCATGAGGCATCCATAATGTTCTCTATAGTGACTGGAAGATTAACCAGTCTGTAGAGAAAATTTTGTAACGAGGTTAGCTTCCTAAGGCCATGCTAAACCCAAAATTATGATGATGCAAGGACTCAATAACTTTGTGCTCTATTCAAAGGCGACACGACTGCTGTCAATTACAATATAGTACTTCCTTCCCTCCTGTCTTTTTTTGTTTTTCCATAACAAGTGAATGCTATGATACAGAGGAGGGAATGAGTGTCGCAAGTAAGCAAAACTAGTTCCAGCAGTGGAACGTACCTATGCTCAATGCAAGGAAATGCATGTGGGAGATGGACACTCAGGGTGATGTTCCCTCCAGGGTATAGGGTGTCAAATTGCGAAGGATATAAACAAGGCTCTGCTTGGTTGAGGATGCAAACTGCTTGGGCCATGGTTTATAATGCAAAGCAAGAACCGACTAAAGGCTCAATACTGCAAGCAAGGGCATGAGATGCAATCACAATTTAATGCCAAAAAATGTCTTTTTTTTAATATCTTTTAGTCTACTTGGTGTGAAAAAGGGGTAAACTTGTGCCAAATAGACGTCTTTTCAAATCCAATTTACGAGTGTGAAAAAGACAAGTTCACTCGACGATATTTTTCATTTTTTATAGCGAGTCGAAAAAGAGCTTAACTAAGACTCATGATATTTCAAATATAATTTTAACGAGTGTGAAAGGGACAAATCACTCGACGATCTTTTCAATTTTTAATAATGAGTCAGAAAAGAGATTAACTAAGACTCGTGACCTTTCAAATCCAAATTAACGAGTGTGAAAGGAACAAATCGCTCGACAATATTTTTTCTTTTTGAACGAGTCAGAAAAGGGCTTAACTTGGACTCATTGGGAGATTCTAGGCAGAAAGTCACGGGGGAGGCCAAGGCTCCCGTGCGGACCTTCTGTGAAATGTCGGTATCTTACGAAGAACCGAAACAAGCTTGGGAAGACCCAAAGCTCTCCAAGTCGAGGAGGGAAAAGTGCTAATGGCGGTTATCATCTCCGTGTTATATCGGATAATGTATCTTCCTAGAAAAGACATAGGCAGAGGAATTGGATGCCCCACAAGACCATCCCAATCAAGGGGAACCTCGTCAGGACTTGGAGGGAGAGAAATCGGGAAGAGTAAAACTCTTTCTTTTTTAGAAGGTGAAATGCTAGAAATGTTAAGGACATGGCATAGAAGGTATAGAACCAGAACCAGAAGAGTGGGATAGACCAAAAATTTCATTGGCGTGACCACTTCCTTAGACTTGTCACTCTCCAAGAGAAGAGTGGGGTTGATCGAATATTGCATCGATATGAACACTTCTTCAACCATTGGTTGAATAGGATGCGAGACAACAAGGTCAAGAGGTGCATCACCCCAAAAAATAGGAGTGTTGTCAGTCGAAGATTGCATCGACACGAGCATTGGTTGAACAAGATGCGAGACAACAATTTCAAGAGACACATCACCCCCTAACATAAGAGAGGTGTCGGTCGAATATTGCATCGACGCGACCACAGGTTGAATGGGATGTGAGACAACAGGGTCAAAGGACACATCCACCCCTAAAGGAAAAGAGGTGTCAGCCGAAGATTGCATCAACATGATTGTTGTATCAACCAAAGAAGGAACAGAGTGTTGTGAAACCATAGATGCCTCAGAACCCAAAGGGCCCTTAGGTGATCCCCTCGCTTCTAGTATCCCGGCAGTAACATGACACAAACGAGTAAGGTGACTTCCTTTGCAAGTCCTGCAAAGGAATCTAGGCTTACGTATGAGACATCTAGGCTTCTCAATCATATGAATTCCCCTAGCATGACTTGCAGTGGCTGGTGACATGCTCCCAGCATGACTTGCAGTGGCTGGTGACATGCTCCCAGCATGACTTGCAGAGGCTAGTAGAAAATATCCAACATGACTAGAAGAGGTTGGTGATGAATCCCCAACATGACTAGCAGAGGTTGGTGATGGATCCCCAACATGACTAGTAGAGGTTGGTGATGGATGCACAATGTGACTAGCAGTGACTAGACATGTGCCCCCAGCATGACTTGCAGCGGCTAGTTGCAGGTCTTCAACATGACTCGCAGAGGTTGTTGACCAATCTCCAACATGAATAGCAGAGGTTGGTGATATAATGCCAACATGACACGCAGTGACTGGACTTGTGCCCCCAGCATGACTTACAACGACTGGTTATAGGTCTTCAAAATGACTCGCAGAGGTTTTCGACCAATCTCCAACATGACTAGCAGCGGTTGGTGATATAATTCCAGTATGACACACAGTGACTGGACTTGTGGCGGTGGTGAATTGTGGAATTTGAGTCCAAGGTGCATGGAAAGATTGATTTTGAGAAATTGTAGGCCAGGAAGGATCCTAGTTTACACCCTATCCCTGTCCAGCAGGACAATATACTCCTCCATACTGATTCATAAAGGGTTGTAAGGGCATAGACACTGAGGAAACCACTTGCGAAGAGAAAGTGACATGACAAGGGTTACTCACGTGAGGATATATGTTTCCCCCAAGCGAAGGAACTTCGGCAGGGGGGTTGTCCATACTATAAAAATAACTCCCCCCAGATGAAACACCGGAGGACAGATGGAGGTCCGCCATGGGAAAAGTGTTCATAGGAATTGACATAGCGAAAGAAGGATAAGTGGACGGAGTGTGATAAGTAGAATGATTGCTTAATTGGGAACTTACTTCTTGTATAGTGGATTCATAGGAAGGAATATTCCAACCTCCTATCGTAAGAGGTGTTTGAAGGATATGACTCCCACCAAACAGAGAGGGATAAGAAGGAGGCATCATGCCCCTAGACCCAAAACTCATATTCACATAAGGAGGCGACACGGAGGATGGCAAGTGTGACGACATATCATACATACCACGAGAAAAATGATTAGAGACCCAAGGTGTTGACTAAGTATTATAATTCTGCATACCATAATGCGAAGCGGAAGGATTCGTCCCCATGAAATGAGTGGACATCTTGGGGGGGGTAGCAACAAATGAGGGAGCCAAAGGAACTCCACTATCCATGATAACAAAGACTCATTACAAAATCCTAAGGCTGACTATTAGTCAAAGAGCACTCCAAAAGTCAAACAACCAATATGCATGCAAACGGGCTAAAGTGGTTGAGTGACCTCCCTCACTAAAGAAGGTATGCCTCGTCCAGGAGGGACCTAAGACTCCCTGCTAAATTTTGGAGGTAACAAAATCAGTTATGAGGGTCCTCGTAGGCTTAACAACCAATCGGTCATATCCCCCTGGAGAGGTAATCGTCCATAAAGGTTGTGTGTTGTCTGACCTCTATCTAACTCAGGATACAAGCAAAATAACCCCTGCAAGTAACCTATGAGAAACCTAAGTCAAGCAACTAATAAACCATTGTATAACCGATGCATAGGCAAGTAGTTGTAACTCCGGATCACCATATGGGTAGGGTAGTAAAGCTCGAAACCTTGAAAGCACTGCCTCTCACAGAGGTATGGGCACTAGCAAGATCCCCAAATACGAATAAATCCATAGAAATATCTCTGACGCTAGGTGAGTATCCAGGGGTTATCCCTTCAACTAACTTCGCGCGACCTCGTGATTAACTCCAATGTGAGGGGAGCCTCGTGATATTACCAATTATACATTGGATTTATCAACTCCCTATCTGAGACACATAAGTTGATTTAATTGCCTTGGAGAAGTTTAGTCACAAAATCCTATTCCAAGGCACTAAATCCTAGGCTAGTTTGTGCACCCTAAAAATTAAAATCATGACTAATCAATTTTAGTTTAAAGCGTAAATTTTATTGGCCATGATTACTCAAAGAGGTATGGAAATGAAACTCATGGTGTTATGACTCTGCATGAAAATAAAAATAGATATAATGCAAAGCCTAACTTTAACTTTTCAGTGAATGATATGCTAAATAAAAACAATGCAATCTTCAATTTTAACTTTGCAACTCAGACGTAAAATGCGATCTTTCGCTAAATGTGCTAAGCTAATGATAAATGTTCCAAGACAAAAATACCAACCAATGCAAAATGCCTTTTTTTTGTTTGTATTTTCAATGTATTAAAAAAATGCATGGATTGATAAGTGACTCGATATATAACTTCTATTGTGTATAAAAGAAATCACTCAAGCAGAATACTAAGAAGCTAAGAAGACATCCCAACTACCAAGGACAAATAAAAAACGGAAAACAAAGAGAAAGAAGCCGCCGAAAAATTCAACTCCAAAAATGTTTCTTGTCATCCTAGACAATCTCAACAGGTACCACAGAGACCTAAGAAGGCCCAGTGATCCTCAAAACCTACCCAACAGTAACTAAACCAAGAAAACAAGCAAGGGGGAAGTGGTATATGCGACTATTCAAGAGAAAAGGGCATATATACGCCTCTTGCAGTGGGACAACACGCGTGTATATGTGGCTATCAGGGGAAAAAGGTCATATATCTTTTAAAACAAGGCTAGGCAAGGGTAAAAGGATGAAAAAATCAGACCCAGAGTGAACAGACTTTGTCCAACTGTGATAGGACAAGAAACACAAAGGAAAAAGAGCAATGTAAGAAGAAAAAATACTTCAACCCTTAGAAGGAAGATCTTCCCTAGTGGAGTCGCCAATTCTATTACAAGGGAAAAACTCTCTATGGCCAAGGGTAAACCACAACAGATAGGTATGACTGCAGAAATCAACTCAATTCCAACATGTGCTATATAAACTAATGTGCAATACGAGGAAGAAGTCTACCTCGATCCAATCGTTTGATGTCAATCCACCGTTGAGCACTTTGACCCAAAGCTTTACACCTGCAAGAAGTTCTCAAAAAACAAGTGATGCAAGTATATAAAATGAGTTAGCACATCAGATAACACAATCCATTAATAAACATTACAAACATGCCCATGGATAATAATCATATATTTGCAAGATATCAATAGGATGGGAAAGGAGTATTTCCATTAATAATTGATCAATAGAAGTATCAACGTTACATACTTTCGTGTCAGCATGGTTCAAAACCAAGAAACCAAGTTCCTTCCAACTGGGTCTCCACCACTTCAATCCTCCACCAAAGGCAAGCTCATAGAAAAGAGGTAATGAGATCCTCTCAACAATAAGGAAAGAGCTTGGGGGTTGAACACTGTGTTCAGACTTGAGGGACAAAGGGATGAAGACTCAATATGAAGTAATTTATCCAGAGTAACTTTGCTCTCAAAGTTGAATTCTTTCGCTCTTTTCCATAGCTCGAAATTGTGCTCTTATAGCCTATAGACTGAAACTGAAGGGCCGAGTCGGAACGTTTCCAATATATGGAAGGCCAAAGATCATAGATTTTTTGTCATGACATGGAAACCCAACCTCATTTTGCATTTTTTGGCACAAATCTTGATATATACGAGCTGTAGTGGAGTAGCAAGCGTATACGCATCTTGCAAAGCAATTAGGGAGCGTCTATGTGGAAAAATATATATTTTTGGCTCTGGATTTATCAAAAAGGGGTTGATAAGTCTGCATAGGGAAATGGAAAAAGGCCCTCTGTGCAAGATAGCAATGGTGAGGCAAATATTGCTATAACAATACCCTTAAACACCACTTATCACATCACTTGATCAATAGGGAAACTATAATGTCCATATAATCGAGTACTGATACCTTGTATACTTATGTCCCTCCACATCTTTGATTTTAGGAAGTATACCATCAATATCTATTTTGGATACCTATTGTAGATGTTACCATTATAATAGGTATCCCATCATACGAATTATTGGATCAAAGTTACCCAAGGACTTGTGTGAGAATTACATGAGTCACTTGATTCTAATTTTAAATAAAGAAACTATGTGAGTGTGAAAACCATGTTATGATAACTAGTTGTGAATTATCCCAGGCATATTAGGTTGTATTACATGATAGATCTGATGATGGAGGGTATATGTCGATGATTGAGGGTATAGACCGCAATTTGAGTAACACTGACCATGATATGAGTGTTGAGGTCATGCTAGAGCACATTCTAAGGGTTATGGACGAGTTGGGGGTGCATATGGCGTGACTTAGTGAAAAATCCTCATAATGAATGTTCCAAACAATGGTGTGAATGCCAAGTGGATGCTTAACACTGTGGATTTTGTAGAATGTACTCACTTAGGTTTTTTCATTTAGATTAGTTAATTCAATTGACAAGCCATTGTATTTTGACAGTCCAAATTAACTCAAAGAATTTTTACCTTCTCAAGAATTGAATATCAATTTTATGTTGAGCTCAACAACCAATGCAGTCAAAAGTCGTTTTAATAAGAATACGGTGACTAGTAAAAATATGTCAAGTCCAAACACAAGTAATACTTTTGGGTATCTAGGATAAACACACTGAGTTGTACTGGTCATAAGTATTAACTATTAAAAGGAGAACTATAACCTTTATTCACTTTCAACCAACACACATTTACCAGACTGAATAAAAACCCTAATTGTAACACTGATCGATGAATTAATCTTCAAAAATTCAACGATAGGTGATTTTGGAGGGTTGTTGGAATACATATGGCATCAATCTACCAAAACAAGACATGCCAAATAAAGAACCACAAATATGCTGCTCAAAAAGAAGTTATAGGAGCTCTGCAAATTCATGACAATATTAAAGGAGACCTCGATCAACATGTGACAATGCCTAGACTCATTGATGTGTTTTCTAGAGTAAACAAACATACGTGTTCTTCATAAATATCATAAACAATATTTCCCTCACATTTCATGTTTTAAAATGGTGCATACTGTTCTAGACCTCAGGTTCTATATTTACTTGGGTCCATGGTTCAAATGGTTAACATTTCACTAGATCTAAAAAAAATAATGAATAGATCATCCATACTAACGATTTTAGGTTTTAGGAATCTATTTCAATTTATTTAGTTGATGGAAATGGTTAGCTAGGGTTTAGTTCCTGGTTTGACATGTGTTACAGGGCGATCTCTTCTTTTCCTGAGCTAGTTGATTTGTTTTATATGGTATGGTCACGTCCTTTAATTGAAGGTTCCTTGCATGGTTATAATTATATTTCCACCAATTTTAAAACTAGATTTTTTGATCGAAGTAACATCAATTGTACCGATCATAGATTACATGAGTCACTTGATTCTAATTTTAAATAAAGAAACTATGTGAGTGTGAAAACCATGTTATGATAACTAGTTGTGAATTATCCCAGGCATATTAGGTTGTATTACATGATGGATCTGATGATTGAGAGTATAAATATTGTTTGTTGTAGCAAACTCTAGATCAATTTTGGGCTAGTAATGTATTTCAGTTGAGAGGTGCTCTGATAATGTCATCTCCATTCCTTCTGTGATATCCAATATTGATACCATTATGTCCTTATTTGTTATATCCAATATCGACACCATTATGTTTTTTGAGTTAATTAAAGTGGTATGGATTGTTGACATAGCTTTGTCCAAAGACAAGTGATTTTTGTAAATAGAAAAAGAAAAGAATGCTCACTACCGCTCATCAAAATCACATCAGAGTCTTTGGAAGAATTATGAAACCATCATAAATCAACAATTTAATACTCAAGAAATAGTAGTCGGGGGATGAATTCTTAGAATTTGTTAACTATATATCATTGGTTATTCAGATTAATGACTCGGGGTTTGGGTTTGGGTGTATAAACTAAATCAGTCATTCAAGCAGGTTGTCTGCAAAACAACATTTTCCTCACACTTAAGGCCCAAACCTAACTGTTATTTGAAATTTGCATCGGGATTTAAAAGCATCATGTTCTACATTCTAAAGATTTTTGAAGCTAAATATTCATGTCTGTATTAAGCCTCATATATGCTAAGTAAAATTGCATTATGAGAAATATCAAATTTGTATGGCTCAGTCTATATATTCGTCATGGTCACTAGATCCTTATAAAATACCATCATGGGTCAAATCTCCTCATGGTATACTGATAATTTGAATGATCAAGATTTTTGTAAATTCAACGCATGGAGTATGGCATTTACTTTTTGGTTCCTAGTGTAGGGACTAGATTTTATCTATTATATTTCATTAGCCCAGTGTTGACGGGTGAAATTGACCGTCTGTCAACTGGGAGAGTGGAACCGGTTCGGGGTTGTCTAATAACCCAAGCCGTTTGGAATGAACCACCCTGACGGGTTTAGCGGCTCCTTTAGCCGATCTAAGGTCCTAGGAAAACCAAAGAGAAAACTAATCTAAACTAACTAATTAAAACTAACTATTAAAACAAACTAACTAATCTACTATCTATATATATAAACTACTTACTAATACTATACTAACTACTATCTGAAATATAACTTATCTACAAAATGTACAATATTCACAAAAATGCAGATTTAAATAAAACCTAGAAAACTCATTTGCAATCTACCCTAAGACAGAGAAAGGTATTTCTTTTTGATTTTATAATTTTATAAACAAGAAATAAAACTTACTGAAATTAAACAATCTAATATACTAATTCTACACATATATCTAACTAAACTTATATCTAAACTAAACTACTATACTAAACAAGCAAATGACAAACTGACCTAGAAACGCTCCAAATTTGTCCTGTGTATGATGACTTTGAAGCTGGTCGGAGGAAGGAAACTTGCACCGGATAATCCAAAAGCTTCTCGTAAACGATAGGCTGCAATGCTCTTTGAGTTGTTTACAGGACAAACAAGACATAAAAAATCATAACAATTATATGATTTATAAATCTCTGCAATAAGGGAAACCTGTTATGCAAAAACTTATACTTAATAATTCAACTTATGAAGAAGAGAAATCTGTCATTCACAAACTGAATCAAGTAATTGCTATGTTTTTTTTTAAACACTGGAAGAAATCAGATATGGATTATATTGATTAAATTATATCATTTGCAAAAGACTAAGATAGCTAAAGTAGTCATTAACCAAATGCAAATAGATACATATAAACATGAAACAAAATATTGATATTATGAAAAGCTAAAGCTGTAGTAGAACATCAAATTCTGTCCCAGTCTGTATTAAAATTCCATATCCTTTTTCTCCCACGAATGAGGATGGTATTATTACAAAAATAATGAGTATTTATAAGTTTTTCCACAGGGTAAAACCTCCCTGTGGAAGTTATCAAACTGTTTACATAATCTGGGAAGATAATTCCCAAGATCAACTAAACTAGGAAACTAAAATGAAACTAAAGTATCTAAATATCCTCTAAACTGTCCATCAAATCCCATGCAATTTCGAATTCACATGAAAAGGATCCAAAATAGACAAGTTAGAAGACTCTTTTATTAATAAAATGATTAAAATTAAATTCTATAGAATAGCTATAGAATCATCTGATTCTGTAGCTAGTCTAAAATAAGATACAGAATCAGAATTGAAATTAAATGAAATCTTATTAAGAAATTCCATTCAATTTACATCCAGCAATCATTTGAAAATGAATCATGAATTGAAATTGATATTCTATTATGAACTTAAACAGGGTCCACATCACTAACCGAGTACAGAGATAGCAATACTCTGTTTCGATTATAGTCATAAATCGGGTAGACAGAATCAAAACCAAACAGTTTTGAAAATCGTTTCATATCCAATTTGAAAGTAATGCAATCAAACAAATCACAGGCAAATGTTGTGTTTTTCCAACAACAAAAGATACGATCAGATCGAAACAAAATCGTTTTTTTAAATTATTATAGCTGTCATGACATCAAATGGTTCACGCCACAAGCAGATTAATTCAAACAGGTGCGAGAATCAACTCATATAAAATCGTAACCAGATCGATTTGACTTTGATCACAATCATAATAGAATCGACATAAGTGATAATTGGTTATTGCAAAATGGGCAAATAAACTTGATTGGTATTGAACGAAATCATTAATTTCAAACAAATCATGACTGAGTTTAACATAAAAATAAATCGTGAATCCGGGTATAACCAATCTCGTTCTATAAATAAAAATCAAACAAAGCATCCATTGCAATACGAATCCAACTCATAACATGGTCGAGCTAACAGTACTTCAATCAATGCGAATTAACTGGCTGGGGTTCAGCATAATCGTTAAGCATCAAATCTATCCCATGATTTGGGCGTGTTTGTACAGGCTTAAAATAAAAAGCATTGTTTTCGAAGAAACAGAGTCACATTGGAAACGATCCAAGTTGTATTCCTGTTGCTTGAAGGTCATATGGCACAACAAAACCGTAACAATTAACCTCATCAAAATCATTGCCAATCATAGCGTATGAATTATAACGAAATCGAATCGAAATGTGATAATATTCTAAATTGAGTATGAGAAACATTTCCTGTCTAGAATAGATATAAACAAATTCGATTGACAGTGAAGAATCCATTTTAACTCAATCAAACAAATCAAATCCACACTAAGATCAATCAAATCGATGAAAATCTAAGAGAGACTAAAATGGGAATGATCCAATCGTATATCGAATCGAAGCTTGTTTCTATTCAAAGAAAATCTATGTATAGAATGCATGCAATATAACAGAGCCATTCAATGATGTGAGCAGAGCTGTTTGAAACTGAAATCAAATCGTGATATAAACCTAGATTATTTACAAAAACAATTGATATCAAAACATACCTGTGTAGCGACGAGGCTGCTCAATTATGCCAGCTTGGAATTTACAACAACCGTGGCTGATTCCACATTTTTAAACAGGATAGAGCCAGTCGTCTTTTGTTTCTTATCCGTAGCTCATAACTTAGCCTTTTGACTGGTTAACAGTGCAATCTGGTCCTCTAGTGACTGAATCTTTGACTGGAGTATTGGAACATTATTATAATATCGCTCTAACCATGAATTGCATTGATCGAAGGGTGACTGTGTGGGTTTAGACAGAGCAGGAGAGGGTTTGGGAAAATGACCGAGGGTTTCACAAGGCAACTTAATGCTTGGGTAGTTAGGGTCGTCCTTTAGGCAGGGGGGTAGGTTCGATACAAAATCATAAGGGGGTTCGGCACACAAACCTTGCGAATAGGGGTATTCGCTAGCCAAGAAATGCTCCACTTATGAATCAGAGTCCTCACTCAACACGATAGGGTTTGACTCAACAGGGGGTTTTGTCTTGTTCCTTTCCATCTGTGAAATCAAACGTGCATTATTTTTCCCTTTATCATTTGCAGTAGGGTGTGCCTTGGACTTTTTTGTCACAGGCTTAACAGTCTCAACACTCTTAGTCACAGTGTGGGGTAAGTCGATAGGAGGGTCGGACGAGGGTTTAGGTAGTAGGATATGGTAGGGCATCGGGGGTACAACCTTGACCTCACTCACCACAGGTTTGTCAACCTGTGTAGGGTTCGGATCCTCGAAACCATTCCGAGCAACGAAATTTCTCCAACTATCCCCGTGCAGACTCAAATGATAGACAACGATAAGCTTAATAAGCCCATAATGAAAGAGGCTACTGTTAGCCTGGTTTCTTTTGTACTTCTTCGACATTTTAAACAAGCTACGATGCAAATAATAGGGCATATTGAGCTGATATCCCATAAAAACCATAAGCAAACGCAGGTGGTGTAGGAACACAAGTCCGTATCGACCTTCACAGGTCACGAACTATTTGATTATCATCAATAAATCATGTCATCGCAGTTTAAGTGCAGAGATAGACATACCTCTGTCACATGAGGTAACCTTGCGCGAGAGGAAGAGCAGTGTCCATGGGACCTCCTCGACTTTGTAATTCTTGAACCATCGTTGTCCAGTGGCAGGCAAACCCGTAGAAAGACTGATAAACTGTTCATCAATCTCTAACTATATATCTCTGACCTTGGCTCGATAGCCATCGAAGGTCATGGAAAACTGTCGTGCTACACAGAGGTTAAAACCCTCAAAACGTTTCACGAAGGTAAGCCATCCATTTTCTTCCAAATCTTGGTGGGCATTATCAAATGTTAACAGGGCTTGACTGCCATTGGGTTCAACTCTCATGACTAGTGCCATGGAGCTGAATGCATGGTAAGGGAAAGGTTCAAATTCATCAACACACAGTAACAGAGCTACCCGAACCAACAACAATGAACGAGCAAAAGGGGTAAGCATTAATGCGAGCATGCAAAGGTGGTGGAGTTATTCACTGCCATGCATAATATTCATTATCCAAGTACAACCACCACATTTCATAGCTGTTCACTCCATAATAATAGTTCAACCATTAACTTATGTGTACAACCAATCAAATGCAATGTGCATACCAATACACGCCAACACTATGCCATAGTGTTCAAAACATTCGACGTATAAATCGACACCAAAATCATTATGCGCCAATGTATTAATCAAAAGTTCAACCAAGGTGCCAAAATGATATTCATATAGTTGACAATCCAATAAGTCATGAAAAGATTAACATAAGGATTATATCATATATATAAAATAAATTTAATCATAACCCCTATGCATTTCATAGAATCAATGATTAGGCAAGTCATAAAATCCAAATCCAAATGCTCAATGTCTTACAAACTCAATAAAATCAAGTTATGCAATCAATATAAGAATATCCAATGGGCATAGTTGAAAATCCTTCTAGCCACATAACGATAAACAAAAAGGTAAGTGCAGTAGGCATATCAATAAAAAGATCATGACAGTTCAGATAGTGATCGAAATGTGACCTCGAAAGGAGAAGTTTTCACGCTTACAGTCGTGAAAACTTAACGAAGACAAATGTGCAAATGTCACAAAAAATGAAAGTGTCGTCTATTTGAAAAATGCGACGAAAACTAGATGTTTGCAAGACGCAGGTGTAGGCAGCTTATAGGATCGTAGAAAAAGGTGAATTGGCTGCCAACAATGGTGACACACTGGAAGAAGCAGTTATCTCTGCAAAAGTAACAAATTCAGATTAGGACATCAAAGAAAACTTCAACCAAAAATAACAACTAGAAAATCGTACTAACATCATCATTAATCATTTTTTTCCAGCAGTGTTTTAAAAGATGAAAACCAATAACAGTCTTAAGATCAGCAAGTCACGATGTTAAAGATAAAATATTCAATACTGTTGGCATGGCCACTGCTGCCAACAGGCGTCCATAGCCTCGACAGGGTTGCCAATTAACCCACTCTGACATCTGTATCCTGTCAAGAAGTTCTGGATCAGAATAAAGGACATTAAACAGGTTCCTTATATTTTTCTGTAGGTTTTCATGTACCCGACATTGCTTCGCTGCCAACGGGCCTGTTCAGTACCCAGGCAAAGTTGTCTTGGCGCCATGCTTGCATTTACCCGCTGCCAGCGGACCTGTTCAGTATCCCAACGGGTTTACAAGAACTTTCCACAGCTCTTATTAATAATTTTATTTTGTTTTTCTTTTTTATAGATATATAGCTGAGCGGGGTGACGTTGAAAATCTTGATATTTTAACATTTTATTTTTTTTTACACCTCGTCGGAATTTTTTAGCACTGTCCTTTATTTAGCTTCAGAGATGTTTTATTTCTAAAACACTTCCTATAACAGGGAGACATCTTTTGAGTCATTCCTTTACGGAAAAGGGAAAGTGTAAAAATATAATAGATGATCATGACAAACTTTACTCAGAGATTGAAATCAGTAAACTTCTTTCAAACAACAAAATTTTCCAACATAGATATCAATTTCAGCAATATATCATTGATGTTTGTACAAATTTTCAGAAGTTATTTCAGCGAAGAATTTTTTCTATCGACTTTGTCTGAATGGCTCAACGTACAGGTATGTGTATGTCCAAAAAAACACAAACTGATAAATTCAAATCAAAATCGAAATAGAAAGCAAACGAAAATGCAAACAAAAAATGAAATATTTACATAATATACAAGGGTGGTTATCAAGCAAAGTATCTTTTCAGGGCTTGGCCATTCACCGGATGGGTGTCAAGCTGCCCTTCAAGATTCTGCAATCGAAAGGAACTAGGACCCAACTTTTGAGCAATTAAAAATGGCCCAAGCCATAAGTTTTGAAATTTGGTGTGCTCACCCTTTCCTTCGTGTGGTTTGTCCCACTTCAAGATGAGATCGCCTACTTCAAAATTCCTATCAGAAGTAGAATTATAATCAAACCATATTTTAATCAATTGTTGATGTTGATCTAACTTACGCTTAGCTTGGGCTCTTACTTCTTCCAACTTCATCAAAGCGTTAATTCTGTTTTCTAAAGGGGGACAATCTTCTTCTTGGACTTTTTGTGACAACTAAATTGAGGGAAGAAGAATGTGAGGTGGAAGAATAGCTTCTCTACCATAAACGAGAAAAAAGGGGGAGTTACCTATAGCGACTTTGGGTGTTACCCTATCAACCCATAGTGCGTTCAGCAGTGCATTGTGCCAATTCTTGTGATTTTCAACCACAGTTCTCTTGATAATTTTAATCAAGTTCTTGTTTGTTGATTCTGCTAAGCCGTTTCCCTGGGGGTAGTAACTAGCAGAATACTTCAGCTTTATTCCTTTTTCCAAAGTGAACTCACTCATCTCAAGAGAAGAAAAGTATGAAGTGTTGTCGAAGACTGAAACGAGTGATAATATTTGAGTTTAGAAAAGCGATTACCTGACTGGTGTTGACAGTTCTTAGCGCAGCAGCTTCAAACCATCGTGTAAAGTAGTCTATGGTTGTCACAATATACTTGTGTTGTTGTGAGGACGAAGGGTTAACTGGACCTATGATATCAAGGCCCCATTGCTGGAAAGGAGAATCTACTGAAACGGGTTGCAAGGGAAAGGATGGTTTTTCCAACTGCCCTGATGTTTTCTGATAGATGATACATTTACAACACAAGGCATGGGCGTCCCTAAAAAGCGTGGGCCAGTAGTAACTAGCTCTTAAAACCTTATGAGCAGTGGTGTCGCCACCAAAGTGACCACCAGCTTCTCCTACATGCAACTCTAGCAAGAATTTTTCTGCTTCGTCTTTCTCGAGACAACGCATCAGTACGCCATCAAAATTCTGACGAAACAGTATACCGTTAACGAGATGAAAGGAGGTAGACTTTAGTCTCAACACTCTTCTCTTGGCGGGGTCAAGGTGACGGGGTGCTGACCCATGTTCAAGACAGAATCTAATATCGCCGTACTAGGGACTAATGAGGTTTTGTGTGAAACAGATCAAACTTTGATCACTTTGTCCTAGGTTCGAAGTATCACTATCTTCTTGTTGTCCTGTTTCCGAATCAACAACCAACTTACACAACCCTTGGCCTCTCACGATCTGAGCTGGGGTGATCTCTAAGTCATACTCCTGCAAGGAGGTGACCCAGTTAGCTCTCTTCTCTCCTAACTCCTTCTGCACTAACAAGTTCCTTACGACAGGGTAGGGGACAATGACTTTCGTCCTTGACTTCAAAAGATAGGACCGAAAATGATTAACTGCTTTGAAAACAGCGTAGGCTTTTCGATCAACCTCTGGGTAGTTAAGTTCAGCACCTTTGAAAGAAGATCTCATAAAGGCGATGGGTACTTCATTATTCTCGGAATTCTTCTGAGTTAGGACTGCGGCATAGGAACGATCAGATGAAAAAGTATAGAGTGTAAAATCTTGAGAGAAGTCAAGGCTCATGAGAGACGAAGCGTCTATTATGGCCTTCTTTATGGCATTGAAAGCTTGGTTTTCTGTAGGTCCCCAGTGATATTGGGTGTCTTTCTTAATCAGGTTCTGTAGAGGCCTGACCAATTCAGGAGAAGCTGGGGACAAATCTTCTCACGAAGTTAATATGGCCTATGAAAGACTGCATAGATTTCTTGGATGTAGGTGGGGGAAGTTCAGCGATGACTTGAGTCCTCTCGGGGTCAATAATCATCCCATCACTAGACACAATGAATCCTAGTAATTTACCCTGTTCTACTGCAAAGATGGACTTTTTGGGGTTCAAGGAGATGTCGTATTTACGACATCATAGCAAAACGACTCGTAAGTGAGCTAGATGATCGTCTTTGTTTTTAGAATAAACGGTCACATCATCTAAGTAAACTACGACGGAGTGATTGATTAAGCCTCTAAAAGCAATGTCCATTGCTCTCTGAAAGGTAGCACCAGCATTAATCAATCCA
>ML778377.1:209441-268000 GCA_009831015.1 Picea engelmannii | reverse complement strand
GCTAGATGATCGTCTTTGTTTTTAGAATAAACGGTCACATCATCTAAGTAAACTACGACGGAGTGATTGATTAAGCCTCTAAAAGCAATGTCCATTGCTCTCTGAAAGGTAGCACCAGCATTAATCAATCCAAAGGGCATTTTTTGATAAGCATAAGTGCGCCACGGAGTATGAAAGGTGGTTTTGAGTTGGTCTGGCGGAGACATCAAGACTTGGTTGTATCCAGAGAAACCATCCAATAAAGATAGCCTCTCGGAACCAGATACCTGTTGCAGGATCTGTTCCATGGGCGGGACAGGATAATTGTCTTTGTCAGACGCTCTGTTGAGGTTACGAAAATCGACGCAAAGTCGAATTTCCCCGTTTTTCTTCCGAACTGGGACAAGGTTGGACACCCATTGAGTGTGTCTAACAGGAAAAATTATTTTAGCACTTAGGAGTTTATTCAATTCTTTTTGAACGGTCGGTTCTAGTTTAGGGTGCATCTTCCTCAGTTTCTGTTGGAAGGGTAAGGTTTGGGGCTTCATCGGGATGACATGCTGTATGATATTAGGATCGAACGTTTTAAGATCATCGTATGTCCATGCAAAGACATCCTTAAATTCTTTAAATAATTTAACAAAAACAACTTTTTCTTGTCTAGAACATCCCAAGCCTAAGTTAATGCATTGAGGATTTTCACTAGTTCCTAAATTGACTTTTTCATAAGACAGCGAGGAACTATTAGTTTTACAATTGACCATCTTTTTAAATTTATCTTCAAAATCATAAAACCTTTCTAATCTAACTATGGATTTGGGTATGGAATTTACCATGTCCGACAGAGCTTCAGGAGATTTCGGATCAGGTATTACCGTGAAATCATGCAAATTGTCGTCGTGCGTGCGTTCATCTATCACTGCACCTTGAAAGGTTTCTTCCATGTGCAGGAAGTTAATGATTTGCTGATCATCGTCAAATACTCTCCAGTTTGTGATATTGTCAGGAACAGATGGTCGAAACAATAGCTCGACGGAGAATGTGTTTGGGGACAAGCCTTCTGCAGGAAGAAGTTTAGAGGCTACATTAGCTAGCAAATCTGCTTCAGCATTATTTAGTCTAGGAATGGAATTTATATTGAAAGCAGAAAATTTGTTCACAAGACTCCATACCTCAGACTGGTAACTTTTGAGATGCGGGGAAAGACAGTGTATAGAGTCTCTTACCTGTCTAACCACTATTTTAGAGTCGCCAAATACAACCAGGTTTTGAATGTTCATATCCAGGGCTTTTCTGAGACCTTGCAGTAAAGCCTCATATTCTGCAGTATTGTTAGTACATTCAAATTCTAGTCTACAAGCCATTAATGTCCTGTTACCTGTCGGATCGATAATGATGCAGCCTGCACCAGCTCCTTCTTTAGACTTGGAACCGTCGAAATATAGAGACCAAATTTGGTTTCCATCGAGCACATGGGACTGTTGCATAGAAGCTGTTGGTTGCATATATGCTACGATATCGGACTGTTGTTCTGGATTGTTGATAGGTGAAACCTCAGCCATGAAATTGCCGAAGAAGGTGTCCATCCCTTGGACTTCGAGTGAATCAGCAGAAGGTGTATATGGTTCATTAGGATCGTTCAAATCTGTGACCGTGAACTTAAGGTAACGCTCATGATTCACTCTGATCTTGTTAGGCTTACCGTTCTCTGGAAGCCATAAGTGAGTCTAGTCCATCGCGAAGTAACCATGTAGCTGCTCCGACCAGTCCTTGCTTAAAAACAGACCATACACTTCTGGAATATCCACAACAATTATATCAATAAACTGATGAACCTTAGGGTTAGACGATAATCTAATCAATACATTTTTTAGCTCGCCTATAACTTTAACATTTGTCCGATCAAGTTGTATGATTTTCAAAGTAGATGGTTCCACTTCAGCGTTAATCTTTTGACAGACAGACCAAGGCATCACATTGGATAACGCTCCGGAGTCCACCATACAATTATGCACATTTCTGTTGAAAATCTCGAAAGTTAAAAGAAAAGGAGGTACATTTTTGCGAGTACTAAGAGTAGTAGCTTGTGGCTTTTTACTCGTAGTTTCTAATGCTACTTTATCTACATTATTTACATTATTCACATTATTTACATTATTTACAGGGGCTACAGGAAGGCTTCCTTTATCTCGAGGATCAGGATTATTTTTAGTGGAAGTCTTCTGCAGAACTTTGCTTTGCACAACCTTGTTACCATTTGAATTACCATTCTTGCCGTTCTCTGAAATATTTTGCAACATTTTCTGTAACAAAAATGGAAACTTCAATAACTCATAAATAGAAATGTTAGCCCTTAATTTTTTAAGATCTTCAACAACATCATAATCTAAGTTAGGGCTGACATTACTCTGTTTAGCTTCTGCTGATTTAGATGGCTTTGGAGGTGAAGTTGCAGTGTTCTCGGTAGAAGGTTTGTTTGTTGTATTACTCCTAGTGTTATAAGGGTGAACAATCTCGAAGTTATCTTGAAAGATGTTGTCTGAGAAGTGTCCAAAGATTTTTGGAGAAGACTCTTCTTCTTGAACTGTTTCCTGTTCAACTTCCTCCTGAGGGATCTCAGGGGGCATCAAGTTATATTGGGCTTCTAGAATTGTTTGAAGAGCACATTGCAAACTTTCTAGGTTCAAGCCTTCGGAGTTTGGATTAGGTCGGTTGGTAGGAAAAGGCTTTCGGAAAGCAGGTTTGTAGGGTCCTTTACTCGAGGAAGCTTCTTCAGTTGACCTTTTTAAGTCTATAACTTGATTCAACAGTTTTTGAACAACTTTCGTTAAATTTTCCAAATCAGAGTTTTCAGGTTGTGTTTTATTTTGAGTAGGTCTGGGGAGAATTTCAATCTTCTTTTTGGAAGAAGAACTAGTTTCAGTTTCGTTGCTAGAAGAGTCCTTAAGACTAAGTATGTCTTTTTCAATCTGACTAGCCTCTTCGAAGGCTTCTAACAATGTGGCCTTTTTAGATCGTTTAACCCAAATAGCTATACTTTGATGTAAAGATTTAGTGTAGTAGGTTATTACAAGACTCTCAGCAGGCATAGAATCTGCAGGGATTCGATTTTTAAGCATTAAGAATCTTTGATTAAAATCTTTAACTTTTTCTTTTGGGTTCATTTTTAAGCTTGAAAGATCCATGACTAAGACTTCTGGAGGTTTACCATCTCCGAATTTTTCCAAAAAGAATGACTCAAACTTTTCCCAAGACACGATGGTATGGGGTTGTTGGGAAAAGTACCAGGTGGATGCATTACCCTCGAACGTATAAGGGAGCAACCTACAGACAACATCTTCATGTTCAACATTGTGGAGTCTAATGGCTAACATAAATTTTTTAATATGATCTTCAACTATCTGTTTTGAATCAGGATCAAACATGGGAAGCCATTTCTCCGGGTACTTAGGTAAAGGGTGCTGAGCTCCAGGTACAACTACAACATCCTAGTCCAACCAGGGTCTAGCAGGGTTGTTCTGATTTTCCATTGGGGTAGTGGGTGTGGAAGGCTGAGAAGGTGAATTGCCTTTGTCTGAAGAGGAATCTCCTCCAAAAGAGGAAGGAGATGAGGGAGGTGGTGAAGGAGGTATCCCAGATCCTCCTGCAACAGGATTTAAGTTTGGATCTGTAGGATTCACAGTGAGATTAGTGTCACCTAATTGTTCTCTGATATCAGAGAAGTCCAAAGGTTGACCCCACGGACGGTTCGGTTGCCTAAGACGAGCTAAGGCACTATGTGTTTTAATAAGAGATTGACGAACAATCTATTGTATGCCACCACCTATAGGATTAGGGGTCGCTGGCTCAACTATGATCTGTGGATCGTCGGTTGAAGTAGTTGCTGTTTGAAGGGGAATATTACCGTGTGAACGGCTTCTAGTCACTATAGGTGAGCGATTAGGGGGGGGAGGAGTCTTGCGACCGCCTTGTGCCATTAATTAAGTTCAGGCCCTCCTTCTAGCGCCATTTGTTGAAGGGCGAAATTGACCGTCCGTCAACTCGGAGAGTGGAATCGGGAGAGTGGAACACCCAGATATAAAATTAATTCATCCTTGAGCTTCAGTAAAGTTAGTGCAAAGTAACATAAATAAATAGTTTTTTGAACGACATTGAGGCATTGTTCTATCTAGTGATGCATTCTTGCATGTCCCGAGAGGTGTCCCTATGGCTACTATTGCAACTCAAAATGCCACAAACATGGGGTTGTTGGCAATAAGGATACTGGAATCCATAGATTCCAATCTACAAGAAAGGTAGTCTTTCTAATATGATTTGTTTATTGCATTAAAGATTGAATTTTCAAGGAATATATTAATTAATCTGATGTATGCTTGCATTTTCATAATATGCCAGTACCAAATTGATATGAAAGAAGTGAAATTGAAGAAGGCAAGAGAAGTTAGATACAGGAGGATGGAAAGCTTGTCTTGCTTAGGCCTCATTGGATTCAAAGTGCATGTTGTCAGCCTCACAATCAAGAATGCTTTTTTTTTTTTTTTTCGGTGTGATTTAATGTTCAGGAGCTTCACCTGAAGAAATGTAAAATACCTCCATCTCAAGTATGCATGGAAGTGACATTAGTGAATCAAGGTTCATGTACTTATATACCCATATGATCTTAGTAATGCTTTCTGACTTCAATAACCAGGGAGAAAGGAAGGAAAAAATGGTTAAATTTCACATCCTTATGTGCTCTAATGGAATCATTTCCATTTGCATAGAATTTATTTGAACTTTTCACTAAATTCAAGAATGCAAAATTCAAATCTTCATCACCAGAAAGAGTGTGCCTTTGGCCTATCTTCTAAGATCATATCCAAACCATATCTATGCCAAATCTATAGATCTTCACTCTGTGCTATGAATAAGCCTAAATGGGTCAATACCTTTTTTTAACCTTAATGGGAAGGCCCGTAGGTATTAAGGGTTGAAACCAAGCTCTGATACCATATGTAATGTATCGATCTAAATCAAATATAACTACCCAATTAACTTTAAAAAAATTATCAATTCAGATATGCATTGATTCCAACATAGGGAACCTTAATAAAATTACTTAACCTATAGGAGAAGCGGTGAGGTACTTACATATGGGGAAGAAACCAAATTACTTGTAGTATGGGGACTAGATATTGTAGCGATACCTTGATCTGAAAACTACAGAAAAGAGTGGGGGGTGACTATTCACCCAACCGTAGGCCTTGCTACTTTAATATTTAGTAGCAGGTCACCCCCGAGGCCTCAATCTACTACTATTCTAGTGATTCCCTAGCCTTTTTCTCTCTATATCTCAACCAAAAGAGAGTTGTCCCTTCTCTCCTTCTTTCCCCTCCTTATATGGAATCCAAGAAGTCAATCCCTAGGATCCACTTGAATTCTTTGTTATATTTGTTTTAGGGTTTTTCCATAGATTGTCGTTATTCAATTTTACAATTTTATTTTATTACCCCAATTATTTATTAATTAGTACTTACTATACTTTATTATTATTGTTTACTTATTTATTTATTCATTTAATAATAATAAGATGGGATCGTGCTCTTAGGATAATTATTATTATTATTTATCTAATTAAATAATAATAATAACAATAATATGGGGCATGATAAAACGTTGAGAAATACTTGCACCTAGAGAAAGGAGGAGAAGAAAGTGGACCAAACAAATAATTGTGAACAAGTTGTAAAGGGACCGAGGTGTGTCAAGAGGCACACTGGTCAAAACTATCCCGATGATGTTTGTCGAGAAAAAAACTGGCACAAATTCCATCTTTGCAATAAACAAGAGGAATGTCAGACACCATCTATTGATTACATAGTTGCTTCAATGAGCGGTAGTTTATCTGACCAAACTACTCATGCCAAATTTTTCTCAAGTCATCACTATTAACAACAAAAACTGATGGAAAATATGATGACCCAAAGTTTTCAAACTTATACAACCTAGTAATATCATCAACAATTCCAATTGCGAGGACATGCTTAACATACTTGATTACAACTTGGTGAGGTGAAAACTCTACAGTTTTACCTTCACCTAAATGAGTGATCTGATACATTGACAAAAGGTTGCAGGAAATACTTGGAACACATAATACATCATTGAAATGACCATTATCTACTTGAATTATTCCAGACCCTACAAAACTAAGAGATCTATCATCACCACCAAATATTTTCTTGGTGTTACATTCATTAAGATCATAAAATATGGTTTTATCCTTAGCCATATGATAAGATGATCTAGAATTAATAAGTCACTCATCATAAGAAGAAGTGGAAGTTGCGTTCAAATAGAAAATAGAAGTAGAAAGGGCATGTCCATGAGAAAAATAAGAAGAACAATCAATATTGATGTTGTGATTCTTCATTTTTGCTTCTAAGGATTCCATCTTTTTAAAACATTTAGACTCCACATCATCCAGGAAAATCTAGGAATGCTCATAGAAAGTCCCAGAGGATCCAAAACATCCACAGGGGACCAAAATGGGTTAAAAATGTTCAAAATTCAAGTATTTCAAATGCTCTAAAAAAATGTCATCAATATGTATATCTCATCGCCATATTTCCAATGGTGCAAACGATGCCTCAAACAGAGATCGTATGCGAAAGTTATCAACGATCAAAGTTCCAATGAAAGGTCAAAGGGCAGAGTACCAAAAGGTGACACATGTCACCACTGCAAGGGTGACATGTGGCATGGCCTACAGAGACACGTGGCGTTGAGATAGAAGTTGATTGTGTAGGGTACCGGATGACGTGGTCCAACTATAATATGAAAAGTGGCATCAATCATCATTTGACATGTGGCAAGGTTCAACCAATGAGAGGTTACCACATGACAACCTCCCATTGGCCAGTTATGGATGACGTTATTTAAAATTTGGTTGGATCCGAAGGGAATTGAACCTGAGCCTCTAGCATAACAACCCAACAACTTTACCAATGCGCCATCACATATTACTTAACAAGCATATGGCACAAAATTTATTTCAAGTAATTGTTATTTGGTTGCATTGGGTAGAAAAAGGGTCAAGGGATAAGCCCTCGGCCCATGATCTTTTGCATGCACAAGAACCATTCCCTTATATTTGCGGGGGCCTAACAAACATGCGCTCCAATTCAAAGAATATTAAAACCATATATTATATGGTTTTTTAACGAACCACACCAACCAATTATGCCATGCACTCATTTAATAAATCATTTTTGTTATGTATTTAATATTTGTTATAACAAAAGGAAAGAATAAAGGAGTTGGGTGGGATTCAACCCCCCAACCTCCTCTATATAAATAAGCCAACTTACCATAGCACCACAACATTCATATGTGCTAAAACACTCAACACTTTTTATTTTATTATGTCAGTTTGTAGTCTTTTGGGAGATATAAGGTGTTTATAGTCACCGGATTCATTTTTTTCAAAGTGATCCTAATGGTGATGATCTTATTTCTCATTTGTAAGCCAAAATTATACAAAATGACTTTTTTGGAGCTTGAATTTTAGAGCTAAGAAGAGAGTTTGAGGTGAACTTCTTGGACAAACTTAGCCTTTCTTATATGTGCACGAATTTTCGTGTAAAAGACACAAGTATTTTCATTTGCTAAAAGCTCTGATGATGGTCTTTTGAAGTCAAGTTTGTAGTATTTTTGGGAGATATATGGTATTTATAGTCATCAGAATTGGTTTTCAAGACAAAGCTGATCGTGACAATATTATAACTCATTTGTAAGCTAGTTTTCTGCAAATTTGGGATTTGTGAGTTGTAAGAGAGCCATTGGACACTTGTATGAGAAGTATCTAGTGTTTATAGTCATTGGATTTGGTTTTCCGAGACGGTGTTGAATTTGAAATTTGTAATTGCAATTGAGCAACTTGTAAAAACATCATTGTATTATTTTGAGTGCCAAGGGGAAGTCTAGGGCAATGTAAGTAGAATATAGCCGACTTTATAGTCATTTTTCCCAATTTTTCAAGAGGAATGCAAGGGTGATGTCATTTTCCACATTAGAGAAACATATTTGAAAGGGCGTCTTTAGCTCCTGTATTGTAAATTCCTTTTATTATACTTTAATCATTTGAGCTTATTATTACTTTCATGTAATTATGCATTTGCTTGTGTAAGATGGATTATGCAAGTTATGATCATTGGTTAAATTGTTTGGTTAAGTAAGATAAATCACTTCCATGCTATAAGCACTATCAATAAAATATTTTGGGATAAGAAAGTGTTGTTGAAATTAGTGATATTTTCATATCAGGTTGGTATAAGATCTAACCACTTTCAGATCACCACATGACCATCTTTCCCACAAATGTTGTAATGTCTGTCAGTCTTCTTACTTTTGGATTTTGCTCATTTTTCACCATTAGGATAAAAATCCGACGAAGAGGGTTTGTGACCTTTTTTTTCTTGTTGTTGTGGTGAGGATGTTGCTTCTTTGGATTCTTGGATTTATATTTCTACTGGACCACTAAGGCTTTGTTGGATGTACCTGCAGTGCTAATCAATCCAAGTTGCACAAGGTTATATTTCTCTCAAATCAGAGCATCACAAAAGGAATCAATAGAGGGTTTCTTATAAGCACTCCCTAGAGCTTCTCTGGTTGCATAAAAGGTAGATACAAAAAAAAAAATACGCGCTACCAAACTTAGCAAGAATAACATATATGCATTGATCTTCCTTCAGATCTAGTTGGTAGTCTATGCACAAAAATCTAAGTGTTCTGAACTAAGATAAGTACTCTTCAATGCAAGGAAAATCATTTGGAATTGAAGTCATTAACTGATTTTCCAACTAGTGGGCTCGAATAATATTTTGTTTACCAAACACATTTCAAAATTTTCCCAAGCTTTATCTAGGCCACCAATTCCTTGAAGGTGAAACCTTAAATCTTGAGAGATGGACATTAGTATTAGTCCACATGCTTCATCATTCCTATTAGCCCATTTGAAATATTTTTCATCATTAGTGGGTTCTTATTCTATCCGAAAGTAATCCAGTACAATCCTTTACTTCTTAACACATCCTCCATATGGGATTTCCATGAGAAGTAGTAGGTAGTGGTAAGAAAAATATCATTGAGAGAAGACATATTAAAATATGTAGAGAATTTGGATTTAAAGTTTGAAACTAATGGTCTGGATGGAAATCTCTTGAAAAAATAGGTTTAAAAAAAAAGTGACACTGAAAATGGACTTCGGATGTGAAATTTATGCCCTTTTGAAAAAATGCATAAACTGTAACCAAAGAGCCATGTGGAAAGTAGAAGTTGGTCCTTGTGGTGATGTTCCTCCTTATCTAACTTTGTCTAAAAGCTCACTTTTAAATAAGTTACTTATGAAGTGACCCACTTTTATAGAACAAGTGAGAATAACTTTACACTGAAGTTAAAGTTACATGCAAAACAAATAACTTAAAATAAAATATTAAAGTTATTTAATAGTGATTCACTTCTATAATTAAGTGAAATGCACTTTACAATGAATGCAAGAATTTTTTCAAAAAGGTAATAAAAAAGAAACTTGAACTCAAGACCTCTTACTAAATAAGACAACTTTTAACTAAGTGAGATAGTGCAAACACATTATGATCTCAAGAAGGAGGATTGGGGGTGTTGTTGTTCTTGTGGAAGACGACCTTGGAGTGCATGCTAAAAAAAAAAATTCATGTGTTCACATAGAAAAAAAATTAACTTCTCAACAACAACAACAAGAGTTAGGTATTGGTTAGCTTACCCAGAAAATGCAAGTTTTCCCTCTATTTTCGATTTACCAAGATCACACAGAGTGCACGACAAAGAGCATATGAAAACAAGAAAACCATTTCCACTCTATTTCTAATTTTCCAAGATCACATAGAGCATAGAGAAAAGAGAATACACATATCAAAAAGAGTAACAACCCATAAATAAAAAAAATAGAAAATTTGTTTAATAAAACTGAAATATTATCTCTGTAAAAAATTTAAAAGGGCATATTCATGCTTTATACCTCCGGTTCTGATTGAAATGGTCGTATCTTGGAAAAACATAAACCTTTTTGAGCTAAACGAAAAGTGTTCCTAATAGAACCAAGTGCTATGAACGTAATGGAATAGTCCTCTCAGCCCATCAATGTACATAAATGGTAGAAACTAGAGATGTGACAACACAACTTCAAGATATCAATCTACAACAAAAGTGGGTCTTCAAATGCGCTCTAATACCATGTTCAACAATACATGTATTCCAAAAGAGGATGAACACTTTCGGTAACCACTCACACAACCAGATCAAAGATCAACACACCAATTGTTTTATGTGGTAAAACCCCTGTGGGGAAACATCCACGACCCCAACTAATGTGGCCACTTGGAACAATTTATTAATGCAATTTGTTTTTACAAGAGAGTCACAAGAGAGTTTCTCACAATAATTCATCGAAAAATGACCCTCCATGCTCTTTAAATAGATATCATGGACCAAGAAAGTGTTAAGCCACGATTCAATGTAGGTGTTAAAATCAAGGAGAATATGAGTCGTTAGATCACTCTATGTCAGGGACATATCATGACCATCGGATTACAAATGCATACTAAAGAAACACACTAAAAAACACCCTTTAACCTAACGACACATTAGACCAAGTTGACCTTGATTAACTCCTAAATGTCTAAATATCCTAACAACAATCAAATTATTATTGAGATCTCTATATCTACCATGTTTTAAAGATAAGTTTTTAGTGTAATTACACTTCGTCTCAACCACTTCTAAGAGAGGGTCTAACATCTCAATTTTCTAAAAATTATTTTGTAGAGAAGTTCATTCTTCTTCATAATAGTCCCACTACGTTAATTTTGCTTATCCATCAAGAATCCATGTGAAATCTTTGAATCTTTGCATCGACTCTAATGTACATAACTTTGAATCATGACTTGCTAATAAGGCTATATCATACGTCACTAACCGATTATGTGTGCACCATGCATATAAAAATCATGTATCTTTACGTTATGTTCCACTAGAAGTTTGGGATAACTCTTCACCCCTCATCAAAGAGAAATAGAAATATTAGGCTAAAAAACTCTGCATTAGTCGAACATTTTCTTATAATATTTTATATTACTCCTTTATAATAAGCAAAAATTTCACTTGGTAATTTTTGAAAAGAGAGATACGGTAAATCCTATTAGAGGAGGGTTCGATCCTAGAGAGGTTCAAAGAGTTCGATGGGAGTCTGTACTCTGGAATCTGGTGGCAGAGGAGGTAATTAGTGTTTAGGAGCTAGCGGTCTTGTCATAAGGGGTCTTGAGAGGATCGAGTTGGTATAGATAGGTTCTAGGTTAGGGTTTTTTGTTTTTTGTGGATGACTTGGCAGGTAGCTATAGTGATGGAGAGTGAAGTGGTAGCACTAACAGAGGGCTTGGAAGACGATTTGTGGTGGAGTCAGGATAGAATTTTAAAGCTGGATGACGAGTACTAGGGATAGTTAAGGATGAATAGACTAGTGCAAATTCAGGCTGACGTGAGAAAGGTCAGGCTTGAGGTGAAGGAGGTAGGTGGTGTTGATCCAAAAGGACACTTGGTTCTGGGTAAGCGAGATTCCACACTCAATTGTCTTCCTCGAGTTTTGGGAAAGGGGGCAAATATGAATCCCGGATTTCCAAGATCCCCTTTGTCATGCCTACATCCGAAGCCGAAGGTTAGCGAGGCTGCTCCAGAGACGGGTGAGAGTAGATTCTTTGATGAAGATAGGTTTCTGGGGGCAGCGACAAGCACTATTTCTAGTGTGAACGATATAATTCCTGCTAGTCTCCCAGGGGGTACTAAACTAGAGGAGGGAAAGCAAGTGGAAAGTCCAGAAAAGCAGTCGTGGGGGGGTCCTGAGTTTGAAAGGAAGGAGGTGAAGGTGTCTGATGCTTGTCATAGTGTGAGGAAGGAGGTGGTTCACAGGTCGAGTTTGAAGGCCTGGAGAGTGAGAAAAGAAAAGGTTAAACTTTCTCTTGGGAGGGACGTTGGGATGGAAGAAGTAGGTATTTTTTCAAAGCAGGGGCTTGTGGGAAAGTTTAGCTATTGGGCGTTGGGGGCTAAGGAGATCCACAATTGGGTAGAGGAATTCTGGAAACCTAGTCTGGGATATATACCAACTTTTTTCATTCTTTGTAAAGGGTGGTTTTGTTTTCTTTTTAATTCACCGTATGATGCGTGAGAGATCCAGAAGCCGATTTGGGTGGTAAACAACGATAATCTTATGCTCTCCCATTGGCACTATGCTTTCAATCCTGAAAGAGAGGTTGTAAGGCTCAAACACTTGTGGGTGCTTATGCCTAGTCTCCTGCTTTATTTATGGAATCTGGAGGTGATGAAAGAGATAGGGAATGTACTAGGGATATTTCTCTATGATGATCCTACGCATTTGGTGGGTTCTATAGGAGGATGGGAAAAGTTTTAGTGGAGATTAATTTAGCCATTAGCTTGCCGAAAGAGATTGAAATCAGTTGGGGGGGATCTGTAATCCACCAAAAGCTTGATTTCATTTGTGTTCTGTTTAGATGTCTCATTTGCAAGGAAACATTTCATTTGAAGTCTCGGTGTAAGGGGGGTGATAAAATATATTGGCATGGAGGTTTTGTTGAGCATGTTGAATCTCACAGTGCGGATCTGATTCAGTCTAGTGTGGATTGGAGCAACAACCTGACTATCGCGACTGAGGAAAGGGATATGGAGCCTAGTAAGTTGAAATCCATTTGCTAAAAATTATTTCATTTGAAATATTCTAGTATTGGTGAAGATGTGAAGGTCAGTGGGGAGGCCTTTACTTTGAATAGTGGTGGTTGTTGTGAGGGGAATGGTTTGGTTTTAACCTCTATCCTAATTGATCCTCTGGTTGGTTGTAATTCAAAGGGAAAGGAAGGCCCTGTGCCTGCTATTACAGTAGCAGTGGAGGGATTAGGGAGGTGTCGGGAAGACAGGGCAAACTTACTAGAGGTTGGGGGAGAGGAACTATGTGTTGTAATGGGGAAGGAGCTGGAAGAGTCAGGGAAGGGGAGGGATTTTACTATTTATGGTAGGCTTTCTGTGGGTTTGGAGGAGAGACCGGAGGTAATTTATTCAAGAGGGGGGAATGTGATGAAATCCAAGAAGTGGTTTCCCCTAGGAGATTCGGTGGTTGGTAGAATTAACTCAAATCTTCTTAGAGAAGGGTTGGGGATTAAGGGAATAAGTACTGGAAGTTTTGGAGAATAGATAGGAGCTTAGTAATAAGACAGATAACTGAGCTCCCTTGTGATATGGGATCTAAGGATATTGTGTTGGCGTAGTTGGAGGTTTCTCTTGAAGAAGTGTGTGTTGGGTCTGGAGAGGTGATTCTGGGAGATCCGAGACCTTTTGCGAGGGATGATCAGAGTCCCTTTTCTAAGATTGAGAATTCAATAGTTAGCTTGATCCCTTCCTATCAGGATATTTTAAATAAGGTGCCCTTACCAATATTCGCGGGGGAAGGGGAGCAGATAGAGCCTGAGCCTCAGAGTTTTGAGTAGAAGTCTATTGAGGGGAATTCAAAACCTATGAAGTTTGTCCTTCCGCAGGGAGAGAGTTCATTGGTGAAAGGAGTTGTGCTAGGGGGTTTGGAGAAGGAATTTTCTCTGCTCTAGACCAGAAGTGCAAGAAATTTAAGGAGAGAGGAGGTGATAGGAGGTAATTCTTGCTCCATTTTGGTTGACGGTCTGAGGGTGCTTAGAGCTCAAAAATCCCTAGCAAGGGTTAAGAAATGATTGTGGATTCTTTGAATATTAGAGGGGTAGGGGCAACTCAAAGCACTTAGCCCTAAAATGATTTTTATAATTAATCAAGCTTGATGTATTACTCATACAAGAAACTATGGTCTATGCTACTAAAGCCAAAGATTTTTTTGTCAAGCTAATTCCTCACTGGTTATTCTGTGGGGTGGACTCCCTAGGCCTTTCTGGGGGGATTTTAACTACTTGGAATCCAAGGAAATATGACTTCTCGGCCTTCCTGACTCCTACAGGAATCTTGATGGAAGGGACAGTAAAATACTTGGATAGAATAATGAAGGTGATTAATTTCTATGGTTCGTAATCGGATAGAGAGGCATTCTGGGAAGTTTTAAAGAGAGATGGTATTCTTAAAGATCAAAACTTGATATTGGGAGGTGATTTAAATTTCACTACCTCCTGTAGAGAAGTGTGGGGAGCACATGCCAGAGAAGATCCATTGCAACCATTTTTCAGTCAGTTGATAGAAGAAGAAGGGTTGGTAGATGTTGAGCCTCTCAAAGTTATTCCTACTTGGAATAATGGAAGAGGAGGCTAGGACTATATAGGAAAACGACTGGATTGATTCTTGCTTTCTGAAGATCTCTTACTTGCAGGGATGAGGTATAGAACACTAGTATGAAATTTAAAAATATATGATCATTTTCTAGTGGTCCTTCATTTAGAATTGGAAAATAATAAAGTTAGGTTCCATTTTAAATTCAACTCTATTTGCTTGGAAGATCCAAAATTTGTCCAGTTTGTCAGAGAAAATTGGGTCGATTTGGCAGGTTTGGAGCCTTTAAATCCGATGGATACTCTGGTTAAAAAACTGAAGTGTTTGAAGAATCTGGTGTCTAATTGGGAGAAAGTTAAGAAGAGGGAAGAAAGGGAAGAATTAGTAAATATCAAAGGTGATTTGGACCTGTTGTACTCTATCCATCCTGGAGGTATTTATAAGGAGGAGGATAAGCTTCTAATTGTAGTAAAGGAACAAAGGAAATTGGTTTTATTGAGACAGGAAGAGGAAACATGGAGGAAAAAAAGAAGAATAAACTGGTTGGCAGCAGGGGATAGAAATACAAAGTTTTTCCATGCATTTTCTAGCTCCAGGAAACAAATCAACACTATTTTGGGGATAGCTAAGGAGGGGGGTCAGGTGATCTCCAATAATCAAGGGCTACAATTAGAAGCAGTTGAGTATTTCCAGAATATGTATAAGCCTCAACCAAAGCTGTCCATTACTGATCAATTATATGCTCTTAAAAACTACCCACGAATGTTATCTAAGGAAGATAATATTAGAATTTTTGAACCAGTTACTTCAGCTAAAATTCTATCTACTTTGAAAGATTTTAAACCCTCAAAAAGTCCAGGCCCGAATGGTTGGACAATGGGATTCTTTTTTGATTTTTTTGATCTATTGGGGGGATGACTTATTGGGGATGGTGGAAGAGTTCAGAAAACAAGGAAGAGTGTCTGGACCACTGACTGCTACTTTTCTTTCTCTCTTTCCAAAGTGAGAGAATCCTAGATCATTCGTATATTTCAGTCCTATTGCCTTATGTAATTTGTCTTATAAAATAATCAGAAAAATTATAGCAAACATAATTAAATCTACATTGTCCCTTGGGATATCAAAGGAACAATTTGGATTTCTTGAGGGCAGACAAATTACTGATGCTATTGGTGTTGTGCAGGAATATTTACATAGAATTAAGGTGAAAAATTGTAAATCTCCAGTGCTTAAACTAGACTTGATAAAGGCTTATGACAGAGTGGACTGGGGATTTTTAAGGCTTGTATTGTTATAGGTGGGTTTGAGTATTGAAGCAACTGATTGGATCATGGCGTGTGTGACTTCAACAAGTTATGTTGTTTTGGTAAATGGAATACCTACTTCCTTTTTTAAGAGTTCAAGGGGCTTAAGGCAAGGGTGCCTTTTGTCCCCACTTCTGTTTCTCCTAGTTGTTGAAGGGTTAAGCAGAGTCATTGAGGTGAAAGTAAGGGATCATAAATTAACAGGTATATCAGTGGCTAGAGGTATATGGATTACTCATCAGATATTTTTTGATGATGTAATATTGTTTGGTAATGGTAACATAGCTGAGTGGGAAGTCTATAAATATATTTTGACTCTTTTCTGTAAAGCTATAGGAATGGCCTTTAGTCCTCAAAAATCCTTGTTTCTAGAAGCTGGGTGGGAGGAAGAGGACTTAGCATTACTGAAGATGGTTCTGCCTTTTGAAGTAAAATCAATGGAGGATGGATTTAAGTATCTTGGTTGTTTCTTGAGACCAAATTTTTATATTAATTCTGATTGGAATTGGCTGGTGAAATTTTTTGAAAAAAGGATTACTAATTGGAATCGCAAATGGTTAAGTTTAGGAGGAAGGGAAAATTTGGTAAAATTTGTACTTGAAAGTATTCCAGTTTATTGGTTGTCGTTTGCTAAAATTCCCAAAATTATTTTAAATATCATTAGGAGAAATATGTTTAGCTTCTCGTGGATGGGGAAAAAGACAAAAGAAGGGATACACATGATAAGTTGGAATAAAGTTGCTAAACCTAAAAAGCTGGGTTGTTGGGGTTTGAAAAATATCTTTACTTTTGGGAAAGCTTTAGCTACACAAATATTATGGAGGTGTTTAAGGGTACCTAGTCTATGGAATGAGGTGATTCGTAAAAAATATATTAAGAATAAATCTGTGGTAGAGTGGCTCAGGGATGGAAGTGTAAGCAGTTCTGGTATTTCCAATATATGGAGAGCTCTAACCTCTTGTTTATCTTTAATAACTGACCGGTTGGTTTGGTTCCCTGGGAATGGGAGAGAGATCAGAGTTGGTGTTGATCCTTTGGTAGGGTCTCATAAATACTATAAGTTGTCAAGGAACATTATGTTAGCACTACAAGCTCAAGGAATTGTATATTTAGCTCAAGTTGAAAATCAGGCTTTGGAGAACTCAAGGCATTCTAGATGGAAAAAGTCTGAGGATCTAAGATTAGAAGGGAAACTTAATGAGGAATTGTTATAACCCTAATTTGCACCAGACATGATTACCTGGCATCAGGCCATATCAGATTCCTTCTTTTCCAAAACACTGTTGAACAACTCTTTAAAAAACCTCTTTTATAAGAGCCCACGTGCCCTACTCCATTACTGCACGCGTGTACATGCTAGCTGACCTAAAACAACCCGCGTGTACCTACAAAAGCACGAAAAAATTAAAGTTGCCGACGGAACACACATCTTTGGGTGAGTTAACTGAAACTCCCGGCCATGCATGGTCGAGGGTTCGACCAAATACCTAGCTCCTTCTAGCCTATAAAAGAAGAGGTAGGGTTCCCATTTGGAAGAGGAAAATGATAATAAAAAAACTATACCCAATTGCACATTCCCATTGTCCCAACCCTTTAGTCACCCTTATGCAAGAAGAGAGTCAGAGCAAAGAAGTTGGAGGACATTTGAAGAGGAGCCCTAGATCAGGTTCGCGGAGCAGTGGCTGGTCTCGACATTGTAAGTTGATTCATTAAAGTTATTAATAAAGAAATGTTTTTCCTGTCCCACTATATGAGTTCTTCATAGTTTATTGAATATGTGTTTGAATCTCTACCCCACTAATCTGTAGGTAAAATACATGTATAGTTTGTTGCTTGTTATGTATGCAGGTCAGCATTGGGAGGAGAGTTGCTAGCAAGCGATCAAGCGTGAAGAAGGATTGACATCGAACATCCAAAACAAGGTATGTTTGTCTAACCATGTATTTGCTTAAAAGAAATGGGGATTAGGTTTGGGATGACGGTAGAAAGTAGGTTTCTTTTGGTCATATATGCATGCATAATATAACCCTAAATGCTAGTCTGTAGGGGGATTTCCCACCACAACAGAATTGGCGATCATACTGGGGAAGTCTCTAGGGTTCCGGGGAATATTTTTGGGTATTTTAAAAACTAGTTTCCTTTCCTATTTTTGAAGTTTCTGCAAAGTCTAAGCTAATAGAGATTCTGGTCTTCCATACCAGCTATCTCTGTTTTTTTGCTTGATTGCATTTTTTTTCGAGACCCACAGAGGTACACGCGGCCTGTATAAGGTCTGTACGTGTGTGCTCGTGCCCTACCCTCACACAGCCCGCGTGTACACGCTAGCTGAGGAGGTGTCAGTCACGTGTATGATTTCAGAAAATTTATTTTAGGGAGGCAGTCATCCTCTCCCCTGTCAGAAGTAATCCTTCTCCGGGGTTTTCTGGAACTCATTCTAGTCTCTGTTTTTTGTAGTTTTGTAGCTTAGGTTTCACCTCAGATTGGTTTTGTTCTATGAAATTTTCCTTCAATTGTTTTCTTTTTCTATTAAAGTAAGTTTCTGAGTCTTCAAGAGATTCTGGTTCTCAATACCAGTAGTCTTTTCCAGTGCTTGATTGCTTGTCATTTCATTTTTTGAAGAGTTACAGAGGTACATGTGGCATGTATAAGGCCAACACACATGTACACACGCCCTGACTTTACACAGCTCGTGTGCACACGCTTGCTATTGAACTGTCAACAGTGTGCCTGTAGAGAAAATTTTTGTTTAGGGTAAGGCGGTCATCCTTTCCTTTGTCAAGAGTTATACCTCTCAGGTTTTTGGGTCTCTATCATAGCGGTCAGTAACTTGGGTTTGATCACAGCAATAGCTTGCTTTTTCATTAAAATATTTCTTCTGTTTCTTAGTTTTTTTAACTTGTTTTTAGCTTGAAATTTTAAGAAAGATGAGTTGCATTTTGAATCATGGGGGGGCCATGAATCGTGCATTCATCAGTTTCTTTTAGAATATTTTGTTATTTCTGCTTTGATTGGAAGAAAATATAAAAAAAAAAAACTTAGTTTGTTAGATCTCTTTATTTCCTGGCATTTTCTTTGCATTGTTATTTGAAAAAGAGAAAGAAGTTAGCATAACATTGTGTTTTCTTCTAATTTTAAAAGCATTTCAAAAAAAAAAAAGAATTATAATCATTCTTTGCCAGTGTTCATATAAGTTTCATCATTTTTCGCAAGAGTCTTAACACCATCAGTTGCACTACCATACCCTTTTGAGTAAATCAAGCCAGTAAAAAGAACGCTAATTAAAATTTACTAGACTTTATGTTTGTAGGGTCCATCAACTAGATTAGGCTAGAGCCTTGATTTAGGTTGGAGAGGAAACTCTTCAAGGCTATAAAACAAACATACGAGTCCGTGCTAAGGAGTGTAGAAGTCAAGTATCGTGAAAGTTATCCGGGACCCCCCTCTAACATAGGGGCTAAACACGAGGTCACGTGCAGAAAGGTAGCGGAGATAACCCCTCCAAAGATGGACCAATCGTAGTGGAGAACACATATAGAGGGCTTGTCTTGGGATTCTGTCAATTTCATTTGACACAGAGCTTCGTGGGTCTCGAATCTATTCGAGGTCCTCAGTTTTCTTCCAGACCACTTTCTTTTGATACCCTTGGCAGGCTTCAGGCTCGATACCCTGCTCATTGTGGTCTACCCGATTTTCGACTGTACCCGCCTAGTGACTGTTTGCAGACTGGCAATCTAGTTGCCTATCTTTTTTAGAGACATACACAGGTGATTGCGGGCGTATACCGCGGTACCTAGGGAAGACATTGAGCCACGCTTTGCAGAGTATACCTGGAGGGTGCTTCCTTTTTCAAGTTGCACTTGCATCGGTAAGTTGCTCTAGTGTCAGTTGGTGTAACTATTCTTCCAACTAGTTAGTTGTTTGCTTGATTTGCCTTTAGGAAATTTTAGTGTGTGCTCTGTGCTCCCTAGTTTTCCATAGTGAGTTAGTCAGTCGTGGATTTGGGTCTCTGACCTAGGGTGGTAGACCGCCCACTCCGCTGGTCGTGAGGATTTTTTTTTGTCTTCCACTTAGAAACGTGGAGCCGCCTCTTTATAGGCGTTGTTTTGATAGCACTGGTTTTCCAGAGTCAGTGCATGAGACTTTTACGGACTTGAACGATCCTGCAAGGGGAGAAACTGTGCATAGGATCTTCAGGGCCAAATTTCTCGACGATACCAACCAAGGAGCCCCTTCACAAGGGGATTCTTGTGTTTTTCCCTTCTTTGGAAACGTTGGTGTCCCTTTGATGGCCACTTTGTACATTCCTGGGTTGAATGTGGGACTACCGGTTTGGTTGGGTACCATTCCAAATGTCCCAAATTCTCTTGACGCTTCTGAGTTAAGCACTTTATGTCATGGGCACCCTGTTGATGTTTCTTCGTCAACAAAGTCTTCTCCTCCTCCTTGTCCCACCTCTGGTGAAAGTACAGTTACTAGTAACCGAAAGTCTAAACGAAATAGAAAGAGGAAGAATAGGAAGAAGAAATCACCAACCTCTGCGAGTCATGTTGGAGATAGGTTGAAAACCTCTGCAAGTCATGTTGAAGACCAGAACCCATCCTCTGCACGTTATGCTGGGGGAAATCACCCACCCTCTGCAAGTCATGCTGGGGGAAAAAGTCCAGTCATAGCTAGTCATACTGGTAATAGGTCTGTAGCCTCTTCAAGTCATGTTATCGACCCATCACAAACCTCTGCAAGTCATGTTAGAGATGTGCGACCAACCACTGCGAGTCATGCTAGGGGCATTGATTCTGTTGAGAAACCTAGATGGATAGGACATAAGCTTAAGTTCCCTTGTAATATTTGCAAGGGAGATCACCTTACTCATTTGTGACTTGGCCTTCCAGAGGTACAAATATTGTGGTCCTTGTCTGAAAGTTCTTCTGATTTTGAGTCTTTTGAGGTTTGCTCATAGTATATTCAGCCATTGGTTGCGAAAGTGGTCATGTCGATGCAATCATCAGCTGATCGCACTCCTCTTCTGGGGGGTTAGGTACCTTTAGACCATGTAGTCTCGTAGCCTATTCAACCATTGGTTGTGAAAGTGGTCATGTCGATGCAGTCATCGGATGATCCCACTCATCTTTTACGGGGTGAGGTGCCTTTAGACCATGTAGTCCCGCAACCTATTCAGCCATTGGTTGCGAAAGTGGTCATGCCGATGTAGTCATCGGATGATCCCACTCTTATTTTGGGGAGTGACGTGTATACCGACTATGTTTTTAGCGTTTTTCGGTTCAATACTTTCAGAATAAGGGGGCATTCTGCTCGTTCCGAGCACACCCCCTCCAATCCCTAGGATGGTTTCCTTTGATTGGAATGACCTTGTTGAGCCTCGTCTTCCTTCTGCCACACCTTTTCAAATAAGGGTTGAAGTTAATTCAACAAACATTTATCAATGTATTGTGGATGAAGGAGCCTTTGCAACTATTTCATCCTCCTCGGTTTGGAAAGTCTTGGGATCTCCCGAGCTTGTGTCTTCTTCACATGAACTGTTGGATTTTGACAGATGTCCTAGTGAATATTTGGGGGTTCTTCCTCAGTTGCCTATCTCGTTAGGTGGGAAGATTGTCCATGTCGATGTTATAGTGGTACAAGGCCCGTTAGATTTCAATATGCTTCTCGGACGTGATTATGTATATGCTATGAATGTTATGGTGTCTACGCTCTTCAGGGTGATGCATTTCCCTCACAATGGAAGCATTGTCACTATTGACCAACTGGCATTTGATAATCACCATCCTAATTCGACATTATTTCAAACTACCCCTTTATATGTTCCTAGTGTTCGTGTAGACTCTACCCCACCACGGGTTAATTATGTGGCATCTTATCCTCGATGTTCAATTGCTTCTGATCAGGAACCTGTGTAGTCATGTGTTCCCTCTCGAGACTTGGTCTCAACAATTGATCCATTGGTTTATCCAATGGGGGCATGGGAGCCCTTGTTTCCCCCTCTTGGTCCAAGTAGGCTTGAGTATCCTTCTGAGTCTGATCTCATTGTTAGTAGATCCTCAAGCCCTTGTGATCGTGATTCTTCGCTGATAGAATTTGCCAGTCCTGGTCAGAACCTCCATCGTCATATGGAGTATGGTCAGTTTACTTCACCCTTTGGGACCGTCGACCCTCGTTTGCGTGATTTCTTGGATTTTGAATTGCCTTCAGATGAGGCTATCCTTGAAGCCATGACTACGATTTATATCCCGCAGGAGGATTTACACCGTGGTTTGTGTTTTCTTCCCTTTCGGGAGACTTCCCAAGTTGGTTATCGAAGAGACTCTTGGTCTGAGCCTAGAAGTGGGCTCTACCTGAACCAGTTTCATACATGAGTTGTAGCCCCCGTGGAGTCTTCTTTAAGCCCTTTTTAGAATCCCTAAAGATGAAAAGATTGTCTAGTGACCTTGTTTCTTCACACTCGTTAAATTGGTCCAGAAGAATGTTCCCTACACGGGTCTTCTTTTAAGCCATTTTCAGACCCTTTAAACATGAAAAGATTGTTGAGCGATCTTGTGGCCTGTCACGCTCGTTAAATTGAAATTTGAAGTCACGTCTGTTCGGCGGTAGTTTACCCCTTTTTCAGTCCGGATGGTCAACTGTACGAACAAAGGTATACTCTAAGGAACTCCAGTTCTCTAGAAGAGCACCCTCAAGTATAATTTTACCCCTTTTTCGGGCCTGAGGGACTAAACTTATGAAAAAGGAACCCCCTCAGAGTCCATAGTTAAGCTCTTTTCAGACTCCCTAAAATTGAAAATATCGTCGAGTGACCTTATTCTTTCACACTCGTTAAACTGGTCCAGAAGAACATTCCCGACGGAGTCCATAGTTAAGCTTTTTTCAGACTCCTTAAAAATGAAAAAATGGCCGAGTGATCTTGTCCTTATCACACTCGTTAAAATGGTTTTGAATAGACGTCTTGTCGGTGCTAGTTTACCCCTTTTTCGAACCGACTAGACTACCTTCGTAAAAGGTACCCCAATGGAGTCTCCTTTTACGTTTTTTCAAACTCTCTAAATATGAAAAACCGCCGAGCTTACCTTCTCTGGGTTTGTTAAACTTACATCGAAGGACGTTACCATTGTGTGTTTTGTTAATCGCATTTGCATACCTGCGTCTTTGGCTTAATGTCAGCTCCATGTTTCTCTCAACTAAACCATCTGAAGCATGCCTTATACGCAAGCCTTGTAGCATTTTGCCTCTGCATCTTGACACCTTTGGCCCCTGGAGGATTTTTCCTGAATGTCCTTTTCTTGCATATGTCTCTTTGCCCTGAACATGTCTGTGTTCCGTGCGCTTGGAACTAGTATGTTTGCAACACTTGATTCTCCTTTGTAACGTAACATTCTTTTATTCTTTTTCAAAAATGATTGAAAAAGACAAAAAAATCAAATATACCCCAAAAAGACGAAGGGAAAAGTATTTTCTTTATTGGCAGCATAATGAGTCGCCCTTGGATAAAGCACATATGTTTGTTTGTTCATCAAACCTTGGGATTTAATATGACCTTAGGAAGCTTTTCTCGCTACACAGAGTTGTGTCCTCCTCCATTTGGTTATTCTTCCAAACATATGGAGAGTTTGCGTTGCCTCCTACCTCGTAAACTTATGTTAATGCCATGCTGCCTTAGTCTCATCATTTGTCGTGCTGTTGTCCAAGGGAAGTTTGTCACCAAGCTTAAGTCGGCCCCTCTGTAGTTTGTCTCTTGCCCTCATGCTTGGCCATCCTGAATGTCCAATCAAGTCCTTGTTCGAAATCAATGAAGCCTTCAGTCTGATCATCACGATTATCTAGTCCATGACCGACAAGTCGTCGTAGACCTCTAGGTAGTGTAGTCGTACACTCATATTACACTCCTACCTTGATTTTTGAAGATTTTGAAGTTGTTTCTCGAGCTCTGAAGACCTCATCTCCAGCCATCAGGCCGTATCAGCTTCTAGAAGATGGGTACTTTATATGTATATCTTTTTTATTTCGAGATGTAGCTCCGCTGTGTATTGTTCGCGGCTACTCTTTATAGAGTTATAAGACATGGATCTATAGTGTATTTGATTGGTAGCCATGATTCTATCTTATCCCGAGCATGGGTATGCCCACCTCGATGATACAATTGTTATTTTGCAAACGGCGCCTCCCGGTTCCTGATCCATGGGCTTAATTGTTCGGCACATCAGTGAAGATTGTTGATGTATTTCGGTCATCAGATGCTCTTATGACCTCACACATTAGGGGGCATCTGTTATAACCCTAATTTGCACCAGACATGTTTACCTGGCATCAGGACATCTCAGATTCCTTCTTTGCCAAAACACTGTTGAACAACTCTTTAAAAAACCTCTTTTATAAGGGCCCACACACCCTACTCCATTACTGCACGCGTGTACACGCTAGCTAACCTAAAACAGCCCGCGTGTACCTACAAAAACATGAAAAAAGGAAAGTTGCCAATGGAACACACAACTTTGGGTAAGTTAACTGAAACTCCCGGCCATGCATGGTTGAGGGTTCGACCAAATACCTAGCTCCTTCTAGCCTATAAAAGAAGGGGTAGGGGTCCCATTTGGAAGAGGAAAATGATAGTAGAAAAACTATACCCAATTTCACATTCCCATTGTCCCAACCCTTTAGCCATCCTTGTGCAAGAAGAGAGACAGAGCAAAGAAGTTGGAGGACGAAGAGGAGCCCAGGATCAGGTTTGCAGAGCGGTGGCCGGTCTCGACATTGTAAGTTGATTCATTAAAGTTATTAATAAAGAAATGCTTTTCCCGTCCCACTATATGATTTCTTCATAGTTTATTGAATATGTGTTTGAATCTCTAACCCATTAATTTGTAGGTAAAATGCATGTATAGTTTGTTTCTTGTTATGTATGCAGGTCAGCCTTGGGAGGAGAGCTGCTAGCAAGCGATCAAGTGTGAAGAAGGATCGACATCGAACGTCTGAAACAAGGTATGTTTGTCTAACCATGTATTTTCTTAAAATAAATGGGGATTAGGTCTGGGACGACGGTAGAAAGTAGGTTTCTTTTGGTCATATCTGGATGCATAATATAACCCTAAATGCTAGTCCGTAGGGGGATTTTCCACGACAACAGGAGTGGAGTAATTATGTCAAAGGTCTAGTTGGTTCGGGTTTTGAATTGAATAATGAAGAAGACTTTCTTTTGTGGTCCTGGGATACTAAAGGAGGGCAGGTTTCAACCAAAGAAGCATATGAAGTTCAATGGGTGGACATAGTAGAAGATGATTATGTTTTCTTGTGTAATGATTAATGGAAGTGGTAGACACCTTTAAAAATTAAACTTTTTATATCGTTATTGCTTGAATAGAGAATACTCACTTGGGAGAATCTATGTAAAAGAGGTTTACAGGGCCAAGCAAATGTGTATTGTGTGGGTCTCATGAGGAAAATATGAAACATCTTTTTGTTGACTGTATTTTCACAAAAAGAATTTGGATTTCTTTAAAAAAGGATTTAAAATTTGTGATTGATTGGGAAGGAGAGCAGGTGAAAGATTGTTATGTAAATTGGATTAAGAATAGGGAGAACTGGACAAAACTACCTATTTTTTTCTGCTAGGAAGTGTGGAAACATAGAAATTTGGCTATTTTTGAAGATCGACCACTAAATAGGGTCTATGTATGTAACAACATTCTACAACATTTGGGAAAATCTAAAACTTCCAAATATCCTAAGGTTAGTAGGATAGATAGGCCTCCCCTTATAAATTGGAACCTTGTAGCGAGGTTCTTTGATGTTGCTTCTCAGAATAGGGGAGAAAAGTGCGGGGTTGGAGCAATGATCAAATGTCCAGTGTTAGGCATTTTCAGGCTTAAAAAGAGTTGTGGAAGTGGTACAAATACAAGGGGTGAATTGTTAGCTATGTGGAGCTTACTTTACTTTGCCTGCTATAAAAAGATTTCAATTTTACACTTGGTTGGTGATTCAAAAGTCATTATTGAATGGTTTAATAATGTGAATGAATTACAGGTGATCTCACTTCTGCCTTGGATGAGAAGAATCAGAGTGTTGAGCGGAAATTTTATTCAACTAAAAGCTGAACATATTTATAGAGCATATAATCAGGAAGCAGATCTGTTATCAAAAGCAACACTTGAACTTGAAGAAGAGGGAATTTTCTATGCAGTGGGTCTTGAAGGAGCAACACAAGAACTTTGAAAGGATAGAAATTAATTAAGCTAATACTTTTTATAAAAAAAAAACTCAGATCTTTTTTTATATTTTGGACTGGTTAAGTTTTTTTTAGAATAATTATTTCAGTGGCTGATACTTAATGTATCTAACAAAGATGATGTAATATTAAATGTTGATCAGAATGAATAAACTGTAGTAATAGAGGATTTGATGATGTAATATTAAATGTTGATCAGAATGAATAAACTGTAGTAATAGAGGATTTGATAGAATCCGATCCGTTTTAATAGTATTTTAACTGAAATATTATATTACCTTAATATAAGTTTTTTCTTATTTGAAAAGTGAAAAGTTCACTGTCATTTAACTTTAGAAATCTACGCTTTAAGATAGTTGACTTCATTCTCAGTACAAAAATCCGCTTCTAATAATACTCTTGAAACATGTTGAATTCCTATTTGTAAATATCATTGAAGTAGGGTGCATAAATTGATTGAAAGTTTAATCGTATATGACCTTAGATTAATCTCTATATTTATATGTATATGAAAAAATACATAAGCTACATTAATAAAATAAAATTAATAAAAATAGAAAATACATAAGTTATATAAAAAAATACAAATATTTTTTAAAAGAATAAAAAATAGATAGAATAAATCGATCTTATCTTAACATAATACAACTTAATACAAAATGAACAAAATATATTAAAAAATAAAATACATCTCTCTTAACTTAATATAACATAACTTAAAAGCCTTGACTTAACATAACATAACTTAAAAGCCTTTCTTTTTCCAAAATACAAAATGAACAAAATATATTAAGAAATAAAATACATCTATCTTAACTTAAGATAACATAACTTAAAAGCTTTTGTTTTTCCAAAATACATTTTAAATGGTTATGTTTTACTAAAATACATTTAAAAAATAGAATAGATATATCTTTTTTTTTCACAAAGAAAAAAGACTTATATTAAGAAAATATAAATAGGTCTTTTACACATAGTTCTTATAAGCAATTACAATACTACTCAACATATGTTAAATAGACAAAAAATAATTCTTTACAATAAAAACACAACAAAAATGTCCCCTGTCACTGTAAAAACAACATCCCAAAATACACAGTCCTCATTACAAATTACATCCAGCCATATGCCATTAATTGTTACAATATACAAGATTTAAAAACAACATCCCAAATCCACTAACAATTTGCTTCTAATCTTTCAAAAGTGTCTGGAGCTTCCAATTCCACAAATCAATATACCAAAAGCAGGGTTCCACATCCCATAACTCCACCATTTGAAATTTATAGGCCAGTTTTGCATTAACCTGGCCCCTTTTTGTGTCCCAAGACCATTAGAGTGTATCTTTATTGTTATTTAATACAATGCACGAACCAGCCAGTCCCTTAACATAATTATTCCATTCTTCTTTTTGATCGCCTACCAGCCCTGGTGCCTCATCCTTTTTCCACCTAGTACCATTTATATCCTCCCTTTCACTAGACCCAACTTGTGCTAGGAATTCAATCCCTTGGGCCTTCAATTTCATGATCGGATTCTTAGACGGTGTAAAATAAGAATGTGAAGCCGCCAAAGGATCCGAACCAATTCTAATAGCCCTCCCACTCCCAAGCTTCCATACCAACCAATATTTTATAATAGATGAAGAAGCAGTAAGTGCTCTTGTAACACACCCACTACCTATAATAAAAAAAATTCGTTGTTTTCTCAACAATGAGAATCCCTGATTCACAGGTCTTCTATTTACCTACCCGACTCTCTGTACATAACCGTGGTCTTCTGTCCCTTTCCGTCGGGATTTTTGTTTTCAACCATCCCGACTCATTTAAATGCCAGTTAGTCTCCTAGGCTAAGCTCTTGGTTGCATGGCCTCCTCTATATGACCATGGTCGTAACTACCATCGGGGCTACGGGGTTTCTAATGTCAAACTTCATCCCAAGGTCTCCCCTTTACCACCGGGAGATCAACTGAATCTCGCTATCTCGCGAGTTCGTGACTCAAAGCCTCCAACTCTTCCTTTCCAATCTTGCTACACCCGAACTGGCGATACGGTTATAGCTCCCTTCTTTATTAGCGCCCTCCCCACCTGTAACCATAGGCTAGGCTTAAATGTCAGCGCCTCTCGCAACTCGCACCTTCGTGAGTTTGTGAGTCGAACTCTCGTGCTCTCCTGTTGCGATCTCCCGAGACGCGATAGGTCAACGCTGAGTTGACTCCTCCCTTGGCAGTTCTTCGCTACTCGCAACCTCGCAACCTCGCAACCTCGTCGGTTGAACCATCGAGCTTTTACCCTCCTATTCTGTGAGCCCCCGAGATGCGAGAATTCAACGGAGTGTCGGCTCCTAGCTCCAGGCAACACGTGTCCACCCGTCCACCACGCGGGTCCCACCTTATGGCTCTGCCACGCATCCACATGAATCTCGGCACTCGACACTTCACGACTTCTGATGTCGAAAGTGGCCCCACTCAACCTCTAAACCTCGAGTGCGCGATAGGCGATAGGGTTCCCAATCCAACGATCCTCCTACTACCCAGATTCAACGGCTCTCCTTCCTTCCTCACTCCTCGCGTCTTCGCGAATTGGAGTAACCAATGTTTGGGCTCTCACCCTGCGAATTTCCGAGTTCGCAAGATCTCTTGATCTCTGCCACTTGTCCTCCTAAGATGGATGGCTCCGATCCTCTCGTGGCTTCGCCACTCGCGACTTGGAGCATCCAATTTTTGGACTCCTACCCCGCGAACCTCCGAGCTCACGAGATCATCGGATCTCTGCCACATGTCCTCCTCAGATGGACGGCTCTGATCCTCTCGCCACTTCGTCGCTTCGTGTCCTCGCGCCTCGCGACTTTTAACACCAATTACTTGGGTGTTCACCCTACGAACTCCCGAGTTCGCGAGATCTCTCGATCTCTTTCACCTGTCCTCCTCGGATGGACGTCTCGGATCCTTTCGTGACCTCGCCACTCGCGACTTGGGACATCCAACTTGTGGACTCCCATCTCGCGAACCTCCGAGTTCACGAGTTCCCTGGATCTTTGCCACCCGTCCTCCTCGGATGGACGGCTCGGATCCTTTCGTGACCTCGCCACTCACGACTTGGAACATCCAACTTGTGGACTCCCATCTCGCGAACCTCCGAGTTCACGAGTTCCTTGGATCTCTGCCACCTGTCCTCCTCGGATGGACGGCTCGGATCCTTTTGTGACCTCGCCACTCGCGACTTGGAACATCCAAATTTTGGACTCCCATCTCGCGAACCTCCGAGTTCACAAGTTCCCTAGATCTCTGCCACATGTCCTCCTCGGATGGGCGGCTTGGATCCTTTCGTGACCTCGCCACTCGCGACTTGGAACATCCAACTTTTGGACTCCCATCTTGCGAACCTCTGAGTTCACGAGTTCCCTGGATCTCTGCCACCTGTCCTCCTCGGATGGACGACTCAGATCCGTTTTTCCCCCATTCATGAGGCTTAACCCTCGTCTATCTCCCTAAATATCTAACAACTGTCGGGATTCCTAATTCAGATATGATGATTCAGATCGGTCCCAATGCTGCGCCCTTTTCTACTGCTCTTTGGACGTGGAAAAATCAACGGTCTAGATGTTCTCATGGAGCTTGGGGGTCTACGATTTATATTTCCTCGCTATCCACGAAGATAGAGGGAAAAGGGTTAAGGCAATTAACGCCCTCGTTCGTTCCTTCGATTTAATGGTCGTGAATGACCGCAGGTTCCCCGACAGGATCTCATCCGTTGATCAATACTTATCCTTACGCTGCTACTTCGGGATTTTGAAGAGGGTCATTCCCCTTCATACAGGGTTACTAAGGCTTGCACATCCAAGTCCTTTTTCCCGGTTCTTGGTAAGCCTTTCTAAGAAGGGAATTTCTGTGAAGAGATCAAATCCAGGGCATTCCTGGAAACAGACAAAGGGAAACAAACTCCCGAAGAGGGACTGGAAGTCTGACTTGGTTCAGCTCACGCATAGTCAAATCCATTTATCAACATAAATCATGCCTGGTTTCCGCTCTTATAAGCATATATCTATTCATTCTTATCAAACACTGCATCGACATTCTAACATTGAAATCATTTACAATTTCCCAGTTCTATGAGCATATATATATATATATATATATATATATATACCAGTCTATGAATTTCAAGATGCAATATAGATATAAAACACTTATCAGAATATAACACCCGAAGTGGGTGTGACTACTGAGAGGGGTGCTCGTTTCCACCCAACTGTAGGCTCAGCGACTCCCAACGGATTTACCACTAGCCACCCCCGAGATGAGACCACGATGCTCTGAGACTGTGTCTCCTTTCCTGCCAGTGACCAAGAATGAAGGTTGCAATCCTTCCTCTCTGCTATCACTCACTCTGCGTAAAAATTTCCAGAGTTCCCCTCGCGTCTGCCCCCCTTTTCATCGCTTCTTCCATACACCTTATCCTCTCGCGAGGTTGCATGTGGCATGATCACCCTCGCGTCGATCAGGCCTGACGGCTCTACGGATGGGTGGTTCACAATCCCATTCCTCATCAAGCCGCCCGCCTACTAGCCTGCGAGACATTAAATTTGGGGGCCAGCGAGCCTCTTTTGGTTCTCCGGGCCAGTGGAGTCCAAATACGGTATTCATTTAGGGTGGAAGTTAACGCCACCTTTTCAGGAGCCTTCCACCGCCATCGTGGTCTCTTTTCTGCACATCCCCTCTCAGCAGTTTTGCAATAAATTCAAAATATTATTCACATTCATTGGCCTCTTCCTGCAGGTCCATTTACATCACATATTCATACTTATGAGTTTGCCATAGTCCTTGGCCAATCCAGTTATATTTACAATCTGGGGGAAAAAGGGTGTTACAATTCCCTCCCCCTTAAAAGGAACATTGTCCTCGATGATCTTAACTACTAACACGAATTATATGTACAGAAGTAAACAAAATTGGATATGCCTGTCTCATGGCATCCTCCATTTCCCATGTAGCCTCATATGGGCCAAAATGTTTCCACTGCACCTTGACCTGTGCAATGGGTCTAATCCGGAGCGGGGCCCCTTTCTGTCCAGTATGCATTGGGGATCTGGTAGAAATTCTCCCTCCGGTTCCACCTGGGTCACAGACCAGTCAATTATATGATTAGCATCATGTACATATTTCTTTAATAATGAAACATGGAAAACATTATGTGCTTTTACTGTGGGAGGAAGTGCTAGCCGATAGGCTACAGGTCCCACTCTGTCTAGAACTTCAAAGGGCCCACAATACCGGGGTGCCAATTTGGCACAAGCTCCCATTTTTAGGGAACTCCTTCTGGGCTTAATTCTGAGATATACATGATCTCCTGTTTGAAATTCTCTTGGAGTTCTCTTCTGATCAGCATAACTTTTCTGTCGGTTTTGAGCGACCTTCAGATTTTGTTTTATCTGAATCACTTGTTATTCCATTTCTTTCAACATGTCGGGTCCAAAAGAAATCCTATTTACAGGATTGCTCCAGCTGACTGGGGTATTACATTGTCTACCATGGAGGACCTCGAATGGACTCATTTTTAAGGACGCTTGATAGTCGTTGTTATAGGCAAATTCTACCAATGGCAGGTAGTCCTCCCATTTCCTAGGCTGATGCATTACATGCATCCTTAACATATCCTCTAATATCTGATTCACTCTTTCTGTCTGGCCATCGGTTTGAGGGTTATAGGCGGTGCTAAACAATAGTTTGGTCTCCAAACCCGCCATCAGTGATTTCCAGAAATTGGAAGTGAACTTTGTGTCTATGTCAGATATTATCTCTCTCGGCATGCCGTGCAGTCGGAACACCACTTTCATGAATACCTGTGCGATATCTATCGCCTTGTAGGTCGATTTGACGGGGATGAAATGAGCAGACTTGCTCAGTTTATCCATCACTACCATAATGGCGTCATTCTGTTTGGTTGAAGTTGGTAATCCAGTAATAAAATCCATGGAGATGGTTTCCCATTTCCATTCTGGGATGGGTAAAGGGTGTAATAGTCCTGCTGGGTGTCGATGTTCTGCTTTAACTTGTTGGCATTCTATGCTTTGGGCCAAATATTTGGCTACGTCCTTCTTCAATCTCGGCCAGTAAAATTGTTTTCGAGTAGCAGTAATCATTTTCTGGTATCCTGGGTGACCAGTGTAAGGCCTTTTATGTATTTCCTCCATGATGAACCTCTTCAAGTCGTCACAATTGGGAATGTACAGTCTCTCTCTGTAGGTGAGAAGACCTCCGTCGGTCATCTGATAGCCTTCGTATTTTTCCCCAGTGGGTTCTTGTTGTAGGTACAGAGTCACATTTCGGGTGAAGGGATCTATCTCTTGTGCCTCTTTGACCCTGTTCTTGACATCTGTCTCGCAGGTACTCATTGCTGCCAGGTGAATTGTTCTCATGCTTCTGCTAAGGGCATCGGCCACTCTATTCTCCTTCCCTTTAATGTGTTTGATTTCAAAGTCAAATTCGCTAAGGAGGACCATCCATCTAGCTTGTCTAGCATTGAGCTTGGGTTGGTCAAACAAATATTGTAATCCACAGTGATCTGTCATAAGCACAAATTTCCTTCCTAGGAGGTAATGCCTCCACATTTTTAAGGCATGCACTATGGCAGCCAATTCTAAATCATGAGTCACATAGTTGACCTCATGTTCATTCAATTTTCGGGATTCGTAGCAGATCACCTTTCCTTCCTGCATAAGGACTCCTCCGAGCCATTCTTTACTGGCATCTGTGCACACAAGGAAGTCAGCTTCTGGGTCAGGGATTTTTAACACAGGTGCATGGGTTAATAAATGTTTCAAGGTTTGAAATCTTTCCTCACATTGCTGTGTTCACAGAAATTTTGTTCCCTTCTTCTGGAGGGCAGTGATTGGACAACCAATCTTGGAGAAATCTTTTATAAATCTCCTATAGTATCCCGCCAATCCCATAAAGGATCTAATGTCTGAGACATCCTTTGGGGTAGACCATTCCATGATAGACCTGATCTTGTCAGGATCTACTGCTACCCCTTCCTTGGACAGAACATGTCCCAAGTAGTGTATTTGCTTCTGAAAGAAGTCACACTTGCTGAATTTAGCATAGAGCTGATGCTCTCTTAACACGTGCAGCACAAGTCTAATATGCTCTTCATGTTCTTCTCTACTCTTAGAGTAGATTAAGATATCATCAATAAAAACTAGTACAAATTTATCTAGAAATTTACTGAGTACATTGTTCATTAAGAACATGAAGGTGGTAGGGGCATTGGTTAACCCAAATGGCACTACCACAAACTCATAGTGACCATACCGTGTTCGGAAAGAAGTTTTATGGATGTCCTCACCCTTAATTCGGACTTGATGGTATCCCAACCTCAAGTTAATCTTTGAGAAAACAGACACACCTCCCAACTGATCGAATAGATCATCGATCCTGGGCAAGGGGTATTTGTTCTTTATGGTTACTTTATTAAGTTGTATGTAGTCTATTCACAGTCTAAGGGTGCCATCCTTCTTTTTCGCAAACAGGACCGGTGCTCCCCATGGGGACACGCTGGGTCGAATATAACCCTTTTCCATCATTTCTTTCAATTGCAATTTGAGTTCAACTAACTCAGGTGTGCTCATCCGGTAAGGTGTTCTAGACACCGGCACCGCTCCTGGTGCAAGTTCTATTGAGAAGTCAATGTCTCTTCTCGGAGGAAGACCCGATATCTCCTCTGGAAACACATCTCGGTATTCTCTCAAGATAGGGTGATCATCAGGGCTGGATTTAGCACCTTCGCTTGTTTTTAACACCTATATTGCATATAGGGAACATCCTTTTCGGCAATACTTTTTCATTTGCAATGCTGATACTTGTCTCACTGAGACCGGTTTTCAGATCCCTTGAAGGGCTATCCTTTTTCCTTCTTCGCTCACACATTCTAAGGTTTTATAGTAACAGTCCAGTTTGGCTTTATGGGCATCCAGCTAGTCCATACCAATCAACAGATCGTATGATCCCAAGGGTAATACATCAAGGGTTGCTTGGGTGGGGAATTCACCCAACATTAATTGACAGGCTGGTATGGCCTCTACAACCTTTCTTTTGGTGCCGGTGGCTAACTGTATCAACCATGGTTTAGTTTGCTTCTGTGGCTGTAGCTTACACTTATCAACAGTTCTAAGGGATATATAACTCAAATTTGAACCAGGGTCAATCAAAACAGATACCAGATGGTTGAAGATCATACCTTCTATTTCCACCACTGAAGCTTGGTGGTCATCTTGGTTGTTATCCAAGGCTGCATAGATCTGCGGCACACTCCTTGCCACATCATTGACCGTGGTATCTTCCTGCATGTTATAAATTTTCCGACTGTTCTATTGTCGGAGTGGATAGTCTCTCTGGAGATGCTCTCCTTCGCAATCCTAGCATTCCAAAGGTTTCCTTTTTGGGTTATCAGTCTTTACTGGTATAGGTCCAGAAGTTTTATTTCCATCCACCGAGGGAAAGTTCTGCTGGAGTACACTCCGGGTTGGAAAGTTCATTCTATGGTTCTTCTTGTAGTTTTTCAATCTCAAGGATTTATTTCCCTTTTTCTGAAATATCGAACCACTCTTTTGTTTCCAATCTCCACGAGACTCTACCTGATGTCCATGTTGTTCATGACAATATGTTGCCTTCCTTATAGTGTCTTCTAAGGTCTTTGGCTCGTCGAATTCAATTCGGTTCCGGTATTCTTTGGGTAGCCCACTGATGAAGCGTTGGGCCTTCACCTTCTCTGCTTTGATGTAGGGTACATATCTCAGTAAGTCAAGGAATTTGTTGACATACTCCTCCATCGTAATTTGTCCCAGTTTGAGTTCATAAAACTCTTTATCCTTATCGTCAAAATACCTTTCCGACAAGTACTTCTTCCGGAAGTACTTCTCGAACCGTTTCCAAGACAAGTCCTCCTCGCGGACCCCTTTCATATTCTTAAGGTCTTCCCACCAAATGGAAGCCTTCCCGTTCAGATTGAAAGTGGCCACTCGGGCCTTCAGGTTCTCTGAGAAATCATGGACTCTAAAATATTTCTTCAGTCCAAGTAGCCAAGCCTCAGCTTCCTCTCCCTTCTTTATCTCGCCATCGAAGGAGGGACGTTTGGCCTTTTTGAATTCCTCAAATTTATGACTCTTAGAAGTCTTTTGCTTCTTCTATTTGTTTTGAGAATAGGAACTGGTCCTGCTGCTGGAAGAGCCTTCTAAATCGCCAGCTTCCTTCTCAATGGAATCGTCTGGCACTGGTCCTTTACCTCTGGGGTGGACCTCTCTTGACTTGCTTCTCTCTATATGACTACTGATACGACCATGATTCTGCATCTCAGGTTCATGTTGCATTTGTCGTTGTAGGTCGGATAAGCTCTGCAGTAAAACTGCATTGATCTTGGTTTGCTTTTCTTGTTCTTTCATCATTCTTTCATTGTCGGCCTTGTAGCTTTGCAATTCGACCATGAGACTCCTCACAGTCTCAGCTAGGTCTGGAGGGGTTCCTATTGCTCTTCTTTCATCAGACTCCTCGTCTCTGTTGTGGAAGCCTTCTCCCACCTCTTGGTGAGTCACCATACTCTGCGTTTGTAGCTTCCTGCGGTTGATCGTCCACTGGAGTGAATAGACAAACGCTAGCTATTAGTCCAGAGTTAAATTCATTTTATAATGTGCGCATAGTTTCATAACTCTTTCTCATGCATACACAGTCGGGTTTTCATACTCCAAGTTTTTAATTCCTGGACAAGATAGTTAAGTCAGGGGGTTACTCCTCATAGGAGTGTTTCGAACGAGGTTTATGCGTGACTGGTGCATGAGCCCAATCAGGCCGAGTGTTGTAACCATGCTCTGATACCACTTTGTAACACACTCACTACCTATAATAAAAAAAATTCGTTGTTTTCTCAACAATGAGAATCCCCGATTCACAAGTCTTCTATTTACCTACCCGACTCTTTGTACATAACCGTGGTCTTCTGTTCCTTTCCATCGGGATTTCTGTTTTCAACCATCCCGACTCGTTTAAATTCCATTTAGTCTCCTAGGCTAAGCTCTTGGTTGCATGGCATCCTCTATATGACCATGGTCATAACTACCATTGGAGCTATGGGGTTTCTAATCTCAAACTTCATCCTGAGGTCTCCCCTTTACCACTGGGAGATCAACTAAATCTCGCTATCTCGCGAGTTCGTGAATCAAAGCCTCCAACTCTTCCTTTCCAATCTTGCTACACCCGAAATGGTGATACGGTTATATCTCCCTTCTTTGTTAGCTTCCTCCCCACATGTAACCGTAGGCTAGGATTAAACATCAGCGCCTCTCGCAACTCGCACCTTCGTGAGTTTGTGAGTCGAACTCTCGTGCTCTCCTGTTGCGATCTCCTGAGACGTGATAGGTCAACGTTGAGTTGACTCCTCTCTTGGCGGTTCTTCGCTACTCGCAACCTCACAACTTTGCAACCTCGCCGGTTGAACCATCGAGCTTTCACCCTCCTATTCCGCGAGCCCCCGAGATGCGAGAATTCAATAGAGTGTCGGCTCCTAGCTCCAGGCAACGCGTGTCCACCCGTCGACCACGCGGGTCCCACCTTATGGTTCTGCCACGCGTCCACATGAACCTCAGCACTCGACACTTTGCGACTTCTGATGTCGAAAGTGGCCCCACTCAACCTCCGAACCTCGAGTGCGCGATAGGCGATAGGGTTCCTGATCCAATGATCCTCCTACTACCCAGATTCAACGGCTCTCCTTCCTTCCTCGCTCCTCGCGTCTTCACGACTTGGAGTAACCAATGTTTGGGCTCTCACCCTGCGAACTTTCGAGTTCGCGAGATATCTCAATCTCTGCCACCTGTCCTCCTAAGATGGACGGATCCAATCCTCTCATGGCTTCGCCACTCGCGACTTGGAGCGTCCAATTTTTGGACTCCTACCCCGCGAACCTCCGAGCTCATGAGATCACTGGATCTCTGCCACCTGTCCTCCTCTGATGGACAGCTCTGATCCTCTCGCCACTTTGTCACTTCATGTCCTCACGCCTCGCGAATTTTAACACCAATTACTTGAGCATTCACCCTGCGAACTCCTGAGTTCGCGAGATCTCTCGATCTATGCCACCTGTCCTCCTCGGATGGACGGCTCAGATCCTTTCGTGACCTTGCCACTCGCGACTTGGGACATCCAAATTGTGGACTCCCATCTCGCGAACCTCCTAGTTCATGAGTTCCCTGGATCTCTGCCACCTGTCCTCCTCGGATGGACGGCTCGGATCCTTTCATGACCTCGCCACTCGCGACTTGGGACATCCAACTTGTGGATTCCCATCTCGCAAACCTCCGAGTTCACGAGTTCCCTGGATCTCTGCCACCTATCCTCCTCGGATGGACAGCTCGGATCCTTTCATGACCTCGCCACTCGCGACTTGGAACATCCAACTTTTGGACTCCCATCTCGCGAACCTCCGAGTTCACGAGTTCCCTGGATCTCTGCCACCTGTCCTCCTTGGATGGACGGCTCAGATCCTTTCGTGACCTCGCCACTTGCAACTTGGAACATCCAACTTTTGGACTCCCATCTCGCGAACCTCCGAGTTCACGAGTTCCCTGGATCTCTGCCACCTGTCCTCCTCGGATGGACGACTCGGATCCGTTTTGCCCCCATTCACGAGGCTTAACCCTCATCTATCTCCCTAAATATCTAACGACTGTTGGGATTCCTAATTCAGATCTAATGATTCAGATCGGTCCTGATGACGCGCCCTTTTCTACTGCTCTTTGGACGTGGAAAAATCAACGGTCCAGATGTTCTCATGGAGCCCGGGGGTCTACGATTTATATTTCCTCGCTATCCACGAAGATAGAGGAAAAAGGGTTAAGGAAATTAACGCCCTCATTCGTTCCTTCGATTTAACGGTCGTGAATGACCGCAGGTCCCCTGACAGGATCTCATCCGTTGATCAATACTTATCCTTACGCTGCTACTTCGGGATTTTGAAGAGGTTCATTCCCCTTCACACAGGGTTGCTAAGGCTTGCACATCCAAGTCCTTTTTCTCGGTTCTTGGTAAGCCTTTCTAAGAAGGGAATTTCTGTGAAGAGATCAAACCTAGGGAATTCCTGGAAACAGACAAAGGGAGACAAACTCCCAAAGAGGGACTAGAAGTCTGACTTGGTTCAGCTCACGCATAGTCAAATCCATTTATCAACATAAATCATGCCTCGTTTCCGCTATTATAATCATATATCTATTCATTCTTATCAAACACTGCATCGACATTCTAACACTGAAATCATTTACAATTTCCCATTTCTATGAGCATATATATATATATATATATATATATATATATATATATATATATACCAGTCTATGAATTTCAAGATGCAATATAGATATAAAACACTTATCAAAATATAACACCCGAAGTGGGTGCGACTACTGAGAGGGGTGCTCGTTTCCACCCAACCGTAGGCTCAACGACTCCCAACGGATTTACCACTAGCCACCCCTGAGCTGAGACCACGATGCTCTGAGATTGTGTCTCCCTACCTACCAGTGACTAGGAGCGAAGGTTGCAATCCTTCCTCGCTGCTATCACTCACTCTGCGTAAAAATTGCCAGAGTTCCCCTCGCATCTGCCCCCCTTTTCATCGCTTCTACCATATGCCTTATCCTCTCGTGAGGTTGCGTGTGGCACGGTCACCCTTGCGCCGATAAGGCCTGATGGCTCTACGGATGGGTGGTTCACAATCCCATCCCTCATCAAGCCGCCCGCCTACCAGCCTGCGAAACATTAAATTTGGGGGCCAGCGAGCCGCTTTTGGTTCTCTGGGCCAGTGGAGTCCAAATACAGTATTCATTCAGGGTGGAAGTTAACGCCACCTTTTCAGGAGCCTTCCACCACCATCATGGTCTCTTTTCTGCAAATCCCCTCTCAGCAGTTCTGCAATAAATTCAAAATATTATTCACATTCATTGGCCTCTTCCTGCAGGTCCATTTACATCACATATTCATACTTATGACTTTTCCATAGTCCTTGGCCAATCCAGTTATATTTACAATCTGGGGGAAACAGGGTGTTACAGCTCTCCAGAAATTTGAAGAACTTGACCAGGATAGCCTCCCTTGTTTGAACCACTCCTCCATTGATTTCTTCTTAATATATTTATTTATCATCACTTCATGCCAAAGAGATGGAAACATAAGACAACGCCAAAGATTTTTTGTTGCCAAGGATTTCCCAAAAGAACACATATTTTTTAACCCCCATCCATCAGTCTTTTTTGGCTTTGCTATCTTTTTCCAACTTGCCAGATGCATCCCTTCAATAAAAAAATTTCCAGACCACAAGAAACTGAACATCGTCTTTCTAATTTTGTTCAATACACTTTTTGGAATCTTTGCCAAGGAAAGCCAATAAACATAAATACTTTCAAGAATAACATTTACCAGTATCACCCTACCCCCTAAAGACAACCATCTATGGCTCCAACTCATAATTCTTTTATCAATTTTTTTCTCCAGCCAGCTCCAATCCAAACTAGAATAACAATTTGGTTTTAAGAAAAACCCCAAATAATTAAATCCTTCTCCAACTAATATCACAGGGCAGGATCACTTTAATCAAAACCAGTTCATCTTCTTCCCATCCAACTTCTAAAAAAATTGACTTTTGAGTGCTAAAAACCATTCATGTCGCTTTACAGAAAAGCTCCAAAACCTCCTTGAATACTTCCCATTCATCTAAGAGACCATTCCCAAACAGAATAACATCATCCACAAACATTAGGTGTGTAATGTATAATCCTCTAGCCGCAGGAATACCTTCAATGTGATTTTCCTTTACCTGTGCCTAGATAGCTTTGCTTAAACCTTCAATGACAAGAAGAAATAATAAAGGGGATAAAGGGAACCCTTGTATTAATCCCCTTGAACTCTTGAAGAACCTGGAAGGATTGCCATTTATCAGAAAATCAAAATTTGCAGAGGAAACACAACCTAATATACAGTTAGTAAATTCTAAACTCACACCAATCTGTAATAAAACCAGCCTTAAAAAGCCCCAGTCTACTCTGTCATAAGCCTTTAACAAATCCAGTTTAAGCACCAATGATTTTAATTTTTTAACCTGTATACTATGAAGCACCTTCTGTGCAACACCTACAACATCAATAATTTGTCTGCCTTCAAGGAAACCGAACTACTCCTTTGAGATTCTAGCAGAAAGAGCAGTTTTTATCCTAGCCGCAATGATTTTAGTAATGATCTTGTAAGCCAGGTTACATAATGCAATTGGTCTAAAACCTCCAAATGAATCGGGCTTATCAGTCTTAGGGATGAGTGCAATAAAGTTAGCATTTAAAGCACCAAGGACTCTTCCTTGTCTTCTGGACTCTTCCACCATGTCTAGTAACTCAGTTCCCAACAAGTCAAAGCAAGATAGAAAAAATTCGATAGTCCATCCATCCGACCCTAGACTCTTTGACACCTTAAAACCTTTGAGGGTTTTACATAATTATTCCAAAGTAATAGGTTCAGCCAATTTAACACCTTCTTCCTCTGAGAACATTCTCGAGTAGCTTCTTAAGATATCCAGTTTATCTATAATAATAATATTATTTTGTGCCTTAAACACAATTCGAAAATAGTCTGCAACCTCATTATGTAAATAAAGAATATTAGATATTACTGTGCCATCCTCAGTAATATCCCAAATGGAATTAACCTGCTTCCTAGCACTAACATAAGCATGAAAAAACTTAGTGTTCCGATCACCCACAACCAACCAATTAATTATACTCATTTGTCGCTAGGTTTCCTCCTCCTGTCTTAAAAGTAACAATTTATTTTTCCATAACTAGTTCCTTAGCCTCCTCCAACACAAAACCCCCCAGGGACTTGGAATATAAAGATTCCAAATCAAATTCCATCTGTACCAATTCTGCCTTAACTACCACCTTTTTCTTCCTTTCCCAAACAATCACTAACATCTTTAAAAACTTAATCATTTTAACTAGAGAGTCCATCGGATTTAATACCTTTGTTCCCAATAACCCATTCCATCTGGATCTAACAAGAGCCACAAACTCAGGATCATCAAGACAAACCGAATTAAACTTAAAAGGATACTTTACCTGGTCTTTTATTGTCTCCAAATGAAGGATCACTAGCATGTGATCTGAGATCTTTACATTACACACCCAAGATCTATAATTCAGCCCTGAATCCACTAGCTTCTCATCAATCAGAAACCTATCCAATATCTTAGCTATGTAATCCCGTCCCCTTCTCCCATTCCTCCAAGTAGGGAGCAACTTAACCAACGCTACATCCACCATCCCCCCTTCTTGAAACAATTGGGAAAAATAGAATTGTAGTGGATCCACTCTGGCGCTATCCCCCCACACTTCCCTACACGACGAAGTCAGATTTAGGTCCCCTCCCATAATAATATTTGACTCTTTAAAGAGTCCTTCCTTTTTCACTGTCTCCCAAAAATCCTGTCTCTCTAAATAGGGACCATAAAAATTGAGTAGCTTCAAGCTTTGATTAAGATCTTTCATTGGACCTGTTATCACTCCAAGAAACTCTTTGGGGTTGTAAGCCAAAGATGCTTGGTAACATAAGAATATGATAAATTAAGTATGCTTGGAACAATGGGATAACTCAATAGCTAATGACTTGGACCACTTATCATGCATTCGAATAAGACAGTGCTTTTAGAAATCAATAATCAGACATAAAAGTTTGAACAAGGGATGAAGAATACCAATCTAGATAACCAAATACAACAGTGTGCAGGGTCATACAAGATAGCAAGAAGTTCTTTAATTCAAGTTTATGAGATTAATAAAGAGATGACATTCCTTAGAAGCTAAGACAAACAGAAGTAAAGAATAGAATGATGAAGTACATGAACAAATCTGATATTGAAGGCAAAAGAAGATTGTGATTCTATTATCAAAATAAGAGTCTATTACAGTAGCAAAATGTATCCAAGATTGAACCCTTTTTTCCTCTCATATCTTTATCTTTATAGATTTACAATAAAATTTTCAGATCCTATAAAAATGGATCATATTTGCCAAATATAGAAAGTCAAAACAAATTTTACAAAAGAGAGGAAGTGATCCTCAAAATGAGGTCAACTCCTCACTTCATGGTCTTCAGATCATGTAGAACCTCTGTGTTGTGCAGATGAGCCTTCCAAGGCTGTTTAATATCTCTTGAGGAAGATGAAATTCGAATTTGCCAAGTTTAGAAAAAACCCTGATTTATTTCCCCCAAAATAGGTGCCTAATCATATTGAACACCTCTTCAAACCTCTTTTGCATCAAATATGGATTTTGGATTTGATACTATAATTCAATATGTATCTTTGGAAAGCATTTTCAAGAGATTCGGTTGAGAAAAAATTCGATCTGGGAAAAACTACACCTTCGCTGCCTGTCTCAGGTTTCACCAGCTCTTTTGTCCTGAATCCGACCCTTTAGCTATTGAAAAGCAGAGCTTTCAACGACTAACTAGCAAAGTTCAAGGCTGAATAGTTGTTGAAAGCGCAGATTTTTTTAATGAAAACTGCCTTGGGAAAAATCAAATTTATGAGTCATGGAGAGTCTGTTTTACACACTTGAATAGTCGATAGACATCTAGAAATCCTAAGATTTCCAATGGTTCTTTCAAATCTTCATTTAGATCTCGATAAGGCAGTAAAAAGTCCCCCATAATATTAGGAATCATTTTTCAAACAAATTTCAGAATGAATTATTTGATTGCTAACATCTAAGTATTCTCGCCTGGTCTTTGACATCTCGTTCCTTCATGCTTGTTCCCTCTAGGTTATAGCCAGGGAGAAAAACCAATCTTGTATCTGCCTCAAATGAAATGTTGACCCAATGTTTCTCCCCTTTGGCAAAGTAATCAAAATCTTCATCATCGATGATATCAAAACAGAGCATACTATTAATGAGGTTATCATATGCCAAAACAAATGCCAAAATTATTGTATAATTATCATTCATGCTTATACTAGCATTATTCATAGTTCCCTTTGAAGTTTTGACAGTATATGTACTCTTTGATCCAACATGAAAGAATAAAGGAAACCATCTCGTTGAATGAGGCTTTATAGATATTAACTGCAATAATACCCTTATAACTTTTGTTGCAAATTGTTGCAGACTTGCTGCCATGATCAATATTTCTGTAATGTTTGGATATGGGAATCGATATCTATACGATCTCTTGGCATGTGAATTTTAATAAAAAACTCCTCTGTGGTTGTTGTTTAAAATGCGTTGTGTATTTGAAGAAGACTAAACTCCTGCATGTTCTTTTGAAACCAATAGCTTTCAACTTGATGCTTGAGCCGCCTGTATCTTTAGATCACCTTCATAACAGTTTTTCACATTGGCACATGGCACTTGGATCATTGATAGGGTACCTGGAAAATTTTTAGTTGGTGTATAATTCAAAACCCTGCAGCTCAACACAAATCCTTTTGTTGGTGGCTCCTTTTCATGGCAAGATGCTTTTGACATGTCAACGCTTCTAATAATTAATGTTACAGACACCATTGAATAGCTGCACCTTCATTAACACTTGTATATTCAATCACTTGGCAGCCTCTGTATTTTTATTATTGCTTGTGAACAAAATCCCCCATACATCAGTATGTTTAAGACACTATGTCTTTATATATATATAAACAATTTCTATGATATATTGATGAAGTGTGTAGAATAAAGAGAATGTCGCTCAGTGTTGGGATTGGTGTTGGTTTGACTGTTGCGATTTGAATTCGAGGCTTATTGTTCATGGAATCGATGAGATAAGTAGGAGATTGGCTTGGAGTTCAACCAATTGGTGAATTGACATGTGGGTTGGGCTTGACTGACTTAGAACTTGGCATAGGTTTAGAATAACTTCAAGCACCCATCATAAAAAATGCATATTGTTATTTGGAAATGTTCAATCCAATAAGGCTAAGATTGTAGGCTATGTAACACTTATTTTTCCTTTTGTATTGCAGATAAAGAGGAAGATACCAAAGGATTTTTGGCAAAGAGAGATCAATGTAAGTTGAATCAAGAATTAGAGATAAAACACTGGCCATAAGACTAAGGAAAATGACATATTTAAGTATGAACGAATGAAAATACCTCAAAATTTTCAATGTCATTTGAGGAGATAACAGGACCTTCCAATAATATTCTTGTAGCAGTCACATAAGCATTGAAATCATCTTTACGCAGATTCCATGCTGAAAGTAACCCACCCCACAAGAAAACCAATTTGGAAGTAACTTAGCAAAACAATCTCTCACTTTCTCTACACTAACCATAGTTTCCTGAATAAAAAGAACATCCGGCTTTACCACCTCTATAAATCTTTTGAGAGCCAAAAACTTATCAGATCCCCCCACACCCCTAACATTAAGAGTTGCCACTATCATTTTTTAACCCTCGTTAGGGCTTTCTGAGCTCTAAGCGCCCTCAAACCTTCCTGTACCCCACCACTATTAACCTCTAATGCCTCCTTCTCCTTGACTAACTTCCTCGCACTACAAGTTTTTAGTGGGGAAAAATATTTTTCTAGTCCACCAAGAACAACTCCTTTTATCATATAATTCTAGATTCTCGATCCCCTTCCCCCTTCCTTGTTATAAGAATCCACCCTCCTAGGACTTTCATTAGGTTTTCTCAATAGTACGCCCCCATCAAAGACCTGCAAGGGTGTCCGAGAGAGAACATCCTTATAAGATGGGAGGAAACTAATAACATACCTCTCCACCTTCGAAAAATCAATAACAGGTTCTCGACCCCCACCATTAATAGTGTATGATGTTGAAACCCCTACCAGGGCACACCCCGCACCGTGTTTAACAACCCGAAAAGGCTCATCAAATGTGCCCCGAGACTTGGGTCCTATAACGTTGCACCTCACAGACACCCTATCTGCAATAACAATCATCCTCACATCGGAAACCAGAATGGCCCCCAAATCACCCCCCTCTCTAGCAGATCGACCCTTCTCATCCCGCCCTTCTTCCACCCACTCCGGTGGCCGATCCTCCCTATAGATATATCTTATCTTAACATAACTTGAGCCTTGTTTTGTTTTCCGGCCAACACCATGGTCATAACCTAATGGGTTTGAAAAAATTCGTTCACGACTCCTTTTTTGGTTCATATTACTTCACACAGTTTGATTTTCCCTCGTCACCCACAAACGTGCATATGCTCATACATCGATTGGTCTCGCAAAAGTGATTTCAAATATGATGCCCCATAAAGGCGTCGTCCGTGTAAATTACAAAATAAACCAGCAAAATGTAGTAGTGTAAATTCCCAGCCTCTAAGGCTCTGATTCTAAAACACATATATAAGATTATGTACCTTTTTTTTAATAAGTTTAAAATTATTTTTAAATTATATATATATGATGGTTGTTAATGCCAAATTAAGATTGGTTTACCAGATCTTTAAAAAGTTAAGAAATTGTTTGGATTTCTTTAGAATGTTATTTGGATGCTCGAAAAATATTAGGAGAAGCGGTCTAAGATCACTATAGTTTTGATGATTTAGAATGTCATAAAGGTTGGTATTCTAAAAAATATTTTTAAATTGAGGTCTAATTTGTGTATACGAAGGGTACTCTGGGAGAAAGTGTTAGGTTGAACTTGACTCTGTGAAAGAGTCAAAGTTGTGAGGTCACCAGTGGTGGTTTCGAGTGCATAGTTGTAGTAGCTAGTGGTTTTAGAGCCCATGGATCACATGTAATGAAAGATTTTAAAACACTGGTGATACTCTATTGTGAGGTTGGTCCCTAGTTTGTTCAAGGGGAATAATAGATATATTATTGACAATTCTTCTTGTAAAAGTTTTCTAGGATAAATCTTGTGTGATTTATGTGTGCATGTTGTTATGTTTTTGGTATTTTTATCTCTCTCTCATGTTTTTTATTTCCTAACTAGTATGAGAGTGAAGTTCACGATGATGAAAAGAAATATGTGGTTGGCACAGATGTAGGATTTAAATCCGTAGGGGATGTTGAAGGCTTCATCACTAATATTTGAAGAGCACCACGTTTGGGCTCAAAGTGTGTGAAGGATATATATCTTGGATTCTTGGATTTAATGGATATATCAGGTGTGGTTGGATCTATTCTCTGGTTGAATATATACCAAGAAGCAAGCATCAAAAGCTGGAGGTCAAAGTAATGGCAAGGCTAGAGGATGGGGGGGCATAAGTGCCAAGAGAGTAACAATGAAAACAAATTAATTAAAATTTGAATGGAGTTGAATGTAAATGGGTATGCTACTCTAAGACCTGGTTAGGAATGCTTACCTTAGTTTTGAAATTTCCCTAGTAAACTCTACACGTAAACATAAGTGATAGGGGGGGCATGCCGAATTCCTGGATACCTTGACTTTGAGGGAGGTTTGGCAGGATTTGGTCATGGGAAACCCCAAGTCAAGTTTAAAGGGGGCAATGTTGAGTTAAACTTCACTAGGTGAAAGAGTCAAAGTTGTTAGGTCAATAGTGGTGGCACATGGCACATGGCCCATGGATTACGTGAAATGAATTGTGATGTGCCAAGAGTTGTGTGGCGAAGGCTCACTTTGTCGAGGCTAGTAGGTTGGTTGGCTTGGCTGAGTTTAGTCAAGGGGAATAATAGATCTATTATTGGTTGGTTTTTCCGTCAGAGTTTTCTAGAATAAATGTCATGTGATTTTATGTGTGCACATTCCTTCTGGGTAGCATTAAGGTGACATATGGTATTTTGAGAATTTTCCAACGTCCAACTCATGAGAATTAGTTCTTAGTTTAGTCAATAGACTAGTCAAAATAGAGAGATAAATTTGATCTTCAAGATTAAGGTTAACCACCTCCTTATAATGTCTTTACACACATTCTGAAGGATTAGTTTTTCTAATTAAATCATTTTCCTCAAAATATATTATCAATAAAAAAATTAAATAGATTATAAGTAACTTAGACTTCTTCAAAATTACTTATAATTAATAATTATTATAGTCCCAGTTGAACCATTTTCCATCTAAATTATATATATATATATATAGACTATGTGATATAAGTGGACTCACCTTTTTGGTGAAATAATTAAATTCAAAATTCTTTTATTTTTCTCAATCAAAATTTCCATTTAAAATTTTGAGCTAAATTTTAATTTCAAATTAAATTCTAATTACAAATCAATAAATTTCTTATTTAAAAAATAAAAAAATTACATTACATAATTAAAAAACAACTCAAAAACCTCATTAAAATTCAACTCATATTTAGAAGCAACAATTACATCACTTAATCAATGCCATGTACATTCAACTCAAAAACCTAAATAAAATTCAACTCATATTTAGGACCATCAATTACATCATATAACTCAAAAACCTAAATAAAATTCAACTCATATTTAGGACCATCAATTACATCATATAACCAATGCCATGTACATCTTAAAAAAATAAAAGAAAAATGCCATGTACATCTTAAAAGAAATAAAAAGAGATGCACAATTAAATTTGAATAACAAAAATGTACCTTTTAGCTCATTAAATATAGCACAACTAACTTTCAAGGTCACGCATATAGGAAACATAATGCATAAACAAACACACTCAAATAATTAATAGAAATCTATTTTCATAAATAATAAACAAATTTTTCATCTACGAGAATGATCTCGTTACAAACTTTTCTCATAGTAAAAAAAAAATATCATAGAAAACTATTTTCATAAACAATAAACAAATTTTTCATCAGACACCAAATTAGTGTATGAGATTCTCTAGTAAAGTCTACACATGTATACATACCCTACCCCCTTTGAATTTGAAATCAAAGTAAAAAAATATATACAAAACTCATGTTATTGATTTAGCTTATATTAATACAATCTCAAAACCTCTACATACAACAACATCATGATGTGTATATAAAACCATAATATAACTAACTAGTCTCTAAAGGAATAAATGTTAATATTCTATAACTTCCACTCGTATAAGATGCATATGCATGTGGATGTTGTGTTGTTACCATAGTTCTTTTAAAATTCTACTTGTGTACTCTTACTATGTTTCTTTAAATCTAAGAAAATGAACTATTAGCCAATCAAAATCACTTTTAATTCATATCCATAAATAAATAAAAAACTCTATTTCTAACAATATCCACTATATCATGTGCATCCTCGTTGGAAATACGAAAATCTAATCTTCCCCTTGAACTCTTGAAGAACCTGGAAGGCTTGCCATCTATCAGAACATCAAAATTTGTCGAGGAAACACAACCTAATATCCAGTTAATAACTTCTAAAATCATACCAATCTGTAATAAAACCAGCCTTAAAAAGCCCCAGTCTACTATGTCATAAACCTTTACCAGATCCAGTTTAAGCACCAATGATTTTGATTTTTTAACCTGTATACTATGAAGCACCTCCTGTGCAACACCTACAACATCAGTAATTTGTCTGCCTTCAAGGAAACCGAACTGCTCCTTTGAGATTCCAGCAGAAAGAGCAGTTTTTATCCTAGCCGCAATGATTTTAGTAATGATCTTGTAAGCTAGGTTACGTAATGAAATTGGTCTAAAACCGCCAAATGAACCGGGCTTATCAGTCTTAGGGATGAGTACAATAAAGGTAGCATTTAAAGCACCATGAACTCTTCCTTGTCTTCTGGACTCTTCCACCATGTATAGTAACTCAGTTCCCAACAAATCAAAGAAAGATAGAAAAAATTCGACAGACCAGCCATCTAGCCTTGGACTCTTTGACACCTTAAAACCTTTGAGGGTTTTCAATAATTCTTCCAGAGTAACAGGTTCAGCCAATATAACACCTTCTTCCTTTGAGAATATTCTTGGGTAGTTTCTTAAGATATCCAGTTGATCTGTAATAGCAATATTATTTTGTGCCTTAAACACAGTTTGAAAATAGTCCACAGCCTCGTTATGTAAATCAGGAATATTAGATATTACTGTGCCATCCTCGGTAATATCCCAAATTGCATTAACCTGCTTCCTAGCACTAGCATAAGCATGCAAAAACTTAGTGTTCCGATCACCCGCAACCAACAAATTAATTCTACTCATCTGTCGCCAGGTTTCCTCCTCCTGTCTTAAAAGTAACAATTTCCTTTTTTCTTTTTCCATAACCAGTTCCTTAGCCTCCTCCAACACAAAAACCCTTGGGGACTCGGAATATAAAGATTCCAAATCAAATTCTAGCTGTACCAATTATGCCTTAGTTGCCACCTTTTTCTTCCTTTCCCAAATAATCGCTAACATCTTTAAAAGATTAATCTTTTTAACTAGAGAGTCCATTGGATTTAAGAACTTTGTTCCAAATAACCCATTCCAGCTGGATCTAACAAGAGCCACAAACTCATGATCATCAAGCCAAACCGAATTAAACTTAAAAGGATACTTTACCTAGTCTTTTATTGTCTCCAAATGAAAGATCACTGGCATGTGATCTGAGATCTTTACATTACAAACCTAAGATCTATAATTCAACCTTGAATCCGCTAGCTTCTCATCAATTAGAAACCTATCCAATATTTTAGCTATGTAATCCCGCCCCCTTCTCCCATTCCTCCAAGTAGGGAGAAACTTAACTGGCACTGCATCCACCATCCCCCCTTCTTGAAACAATTGGGAAAATTATAATTGTAGTGGATCCACTCTAGCGCTATCCCCCCACACTTCCCTACACGAAGAAGTTAGATTTAGGTCCCCTCCCATAAAAAGATTCGACTCATTAAAGAGCCCTTCCTTTTTCACTGTCTCCCAAAAAGCCTGTCTCTCTAAATAGGGACCATAAAAATTAAGTAGCTTCAAGCTTTGATTAAGATGTTTCACTAGAACTTCCAATAAGATTCCTTCAGCAACCACATAAGCATTGAAATCATCTTTACACAGATTCCATGCTTAAAGTAACCCACCAAAAAGTCCACAAGAGTCCACCCCACAAAAAAACCAATTTGGAAGTAACTTAGCAAAACAACCTCTCGCCTTCTCCACACTAACCATAGTTTCTTGAATAAAAAGAAAATCCAACTTTACCACCTCTACAAATCTTTTGAGAGCCAAAAACTTATCAGATCCCCCCACACCCCTAACATTAAGAGTTACCACTATCATTTTTTAACACTCGCTAGGGCTTTCTGAGCTCTAAGCACCCTCATAACTTCCTGTACCCCACCACTAGTAACCTCTAATGCCTCCTTCTCCTTGACTAACTTCCTCGCACTGCAAGTTTTTAGTGTGGAAAACTCTTTTTCTAGTCCTCCAATAACAACTCATTTTATCAAAGAATTCTCGATTCTCGATCCCCTTCCCCATTCCTTGTTAGAAGACTCCACCCTCCCAGACCTTTCATTAGGTTTTGTCAATAGTACACCCCCATCAAAGACCTACAAGGGTACCCGATAGAGAATATCCCGATAAGATGGGAGGCAACTGATAACATACTCCTCCACCTCCGAAAAACCAATAGCAGGTTCTCAACCCCCACCAGTAATAGTGGTCGATGTTGAAACCCCTCCTAGGGCACACCCCTCACCCTGTTTAACAAACTGAAAAGGCTTATCAAATGCGCCTTGAGAATTGGGTCCTACAACATTGCACCCCACAGACACCCTATCTGCAATAACGGTCCTCCTCACATCGGAAACCAAAATGGCCCCCAAATCACCCCCCTCTCCAGCAGATCGACCCCTCTCATCCTGCCCATATTCCACCCACTCCGGTGGTCGCTCCTCCCCATAGATATATCTTATCTTAACATAACTTGAGCCTTGTTTGGTTTTTCGGCCAGCACCATGGTCATAACCTAATGGGTTTGAAAAATTTTGTTCACGACTCCTTTTCTGGTTCATATTAATTCACACAGTTTGAGTTTCCCTCGTCACCCACAAACATGCATATGCTCATACATCGACTGATCTCGCAAAAGTGCTTTCAGATATGATGCCCCATAAAAGCGTCGTCCACGTAAATTACAAAATAAACCAACAAAATGTAGTAGTGTAAATTCCCAGCCTCTAAGGATCTGATTCTAAAACACATATATAGGATTATGTACCTTTTTTTTAATAAGTTTAAACTTATTTTAAAATTATATATATGATGGTGGTTAATGCCAAATTAAGATTGGTTTACCAAATCTTTAAAAAGTTAAGAAATTGTTTGGATTTCTTTAGAATGTTATTTGGATGCTCGAAAAATATTAGGAGAAGTGGTCTAAGATCACTATAGTTTTGATTATTTAGAATGTTATAAAGGTTGGTATTCTGAAAAATATTTTGAAATTGAGATCTAATTTGGGTATACAAAGGGTACTCTGGGAGAAAGTGTTAGGTTAAACTTGACTCTGTGAAAGAGTCAAAGTTGTGAGGTCACCAATGGTGGTTTCTAGTGGTGGTTTCGAGTGCATAGTTGTAGTAGCTAGTGGTTTTAGAGCCCATGGATTACATGTAATGAAATATATTAAAACACTGGTGGTACTCTATTGTGAGGTTGGTCCCTAGTTTGTTCAAGGGGAATAATAGATCTATTATTGACGATTCTTCTTGTAAGATTTTTCTAGGATAAATCTTGTGTGATTTATGTGTGCATGTTGTTATGTTTTTGGTATTTTTATCTCTCTCATGTTTTTATTTTATTTCCTAACAACTAGTATGAGAGTGAAGTTGACGATGATGAAAAGAAAGATGTGGTTGGTACAAATGTAGGGTTTAAATCTGTAGGGGATGTTGAAGGCTTCATCACTAAGATTTGAAGAGCACCACGTTTGGGCTCAAAGTGTGTGAAGGATATATGTCTTGGATTCTTGGATCTGATGGATATATCAGGTGTGGTTGGATCTATTCTCTGGTTGCAAATATACCAAGAAGAAAGCATCAAAAGATGGAGGTCAAAGTAATGGAAATGCTAGAAGATGGGGGGGCATAAGTGTCAGGAGAGTAACAATGAAAACAAATTAATTTAAATTTTAATGGAGTTGAATGTAAATGGGTATACTACTCTAAGACTTGGTTAGGCATGCTTACCTTGGGTTTGAAATTTCCCTAGTAAAGTCTATACGTAGACCTAGGTGATGGGGGGGCATGCAAGATTCCTAGATACCTTGACTTTGAGGGAGTTTTGGCAGGATTTGGTCATGGGAAACCCCAAGTCAAGTTTAAAGGGGGCAATGTTGAGTTAAACTTCACTCGGTGAAAGAGTCAAAGTTGTTAAGTCAATAGTGGTGGCACATGGCACATGGCCCATGGATTACATGTAATGAATTGTGACGTGCCAAGAGTTGAGTGGCGAAGGATCACTTTCCCGAGGCTAGTAGGTTGGTTGGCTTGGTTGAGTTTAGTCAAGGGGAATAATAGATCTATTATTGGTTGGTTTTTTCGTAAGAGTTTTCTAGAATAAATGTTATGTGATTTTATGTGTGCACATTCCATCTGGGTAACATTAAGCTGACATATGGTATTTTGGGAATTTTCCAACGTCCAACTCATGAGAATTAGTTCTTAGTTTAGTCAATAGACTAGTCAAAATAGAGAGATAATTTTGATCTTCAAGATTAGGGTTAACCACCTCCTTATAATGTCTTTACACACACATTCTTGAGAATTAGTTTTTCTAATTAAATCATTTTACTCAAAATATGTTACCAATAAAAAAAATTAAAAAGATTATAAGTAAATTAGACTTCTTCAAAATTACTTATAATTAATAATTATTATAGTCCCAGTTGAACCATTTTCCATCTAAATATTTTGTAGTATTATATATATATATATACAGCCTGAGTGGGCTTAATGGTTAAGAACATGTGTTTCCTTCTAAGAGGTCACAAGTTCAAATCCAGAGGGGGGTAGGGTATGTATACCTCCGTAGACTTTACTAGTCAAATAGTTGGGCTAAAGGGGTCTCATACACCAATTTGATGTGGCTTAGCATTGACCTTAAAAAAAAATAGATTATATATATATATATAAACAAAAACTATGTCATATAAGTGGACTCACCTCTTTTAATAAAATAATTCAATTCAAAATTCTTTTTTTTTTCAATCAAAATTTCCATTTAAAATTTTGAGTTAAATTTTAATTGTAAATTAAAATCCTAATTAAATTCTAATTACAAATCAATAAATTTATTATTTAAAAAATAAAAAAAATACATTACATAATTAAAAAAACAACTCAAAAACCTCATTAAAATTCAATAATTAAAAAACAACTCAAAAACCTCATTAAAATTCAACTCATATTTAGAAACAACAATTACATCACTTAATCAATGCCATGTACATTCAACTCAAAAACCTAAGTAAAATTCAACTCATATTTAGGACCAACAATTACATCATATAACCAATGCCATGTACATCTTAAAAAATAAAAGAAAAATGTCATATACATCTTAAAAGAAATAAAAAGAGAAATGCACAATTAAATTTGAAGAACAAAAATGTACCTTTTAGCACATTAAATATAGCAAAACTAACTTTGAGGGTCACCTTTATAGGAAACATAATGCATAAACAAACACACTCAAATAATTAATAGAAATTTATTTTCATAAACAATAAACAAATTTTCCATTTACTAGAATGATCTTATTATAAAATTTTCTCATAGTAAAAAAATATATTATAGAAAACTATTTTCATAAACAATAAACAAAGTTTCCATAAACATCAAATTAGTGTATGAGACTCCCTAATAAAGTCTACACATGTATACATATCCTACCCCTTCTGAATTTGAAATCAGAGTAAAAACAAATATACAAAACTCATATTATTGATTTAGCTTATATTAATACAATCTCAAAACCTCTACATACAACAACATCATTATGTGTAAAACTTGACCATAATATAACTAGCTAGTCTCTAAAGAGATAAATACTAGTGTTCTATAACTTCCATTCGTGTAAGATGCATATGCATGTGGATGTTGTGTTGTTACCCTAGTTCTTTTAAACTTCTACTTGTGTACTCTTACTATGTTTCTTTAAATAAAAATAAATAAACTATTAGCCAATCAAAATCACTTTTAAATCATATCCAAAAAAAACTCCATTTCTAACAATATCCACTCTATCATGTGCATCCTCATTGGAAAATCCCAAAAGCTAATCATAAACACTATACATTAAACTTATAATACCACACCTCATTACTTGCTAATAAAAACAAAATTCTTACATATTCCCATAAATTCGCACATTCTTACATATTCCCATAAATTCGCACTGTCAACCTCTTGAAGAATCCATGCTTTCTTTATCCTAATCCTTCTTGAAATCTCCAAAATACTTCAATTTTCATAGCAAATTTGCCCATTTCTGCTGCCGAATCGGCCTCGGAGAAGCAAGGTTGTGGGGAAGTAGACGTTTCCCGATTCAAATTCGACGGAAACTTGTACATTTTCGGCTTTGTTTTTACTGGTATCCGCCGGAACGACTATTTTTATTGGCATCATATATCCGAGCAGACTCTTGGGAATCTCGGAATATGGACGGTATTTAGAGGTTAGAGTTGGAGAAATTTGAGGTGTCGAGGGGAAAATGGCGACAATGTGTGAATCCTATTTGAAGTACAAAAGTAAAGCGGAAGAAACATAAAAAGTGAATCTTTTAATTGGTTTTCAATTTAAGTTACTAGATTCACAAAGTAGCAGCATGAATGAATTATGGAAAATGGAAAATAAAGGTAGGAGAATTCCTACTAAGGAATCTAGTGAGAAGTTACTAAAAATGGAAAGTGATTTTATGAAACTTTTAATTGGTTTTCACTTAAAGTTACTAGAATCATAAAGTTATAAAAGTAGGAATGAATGACTTAAAAATGAAGAAATAAAGCTAGGAGAAATCATATTAAGGAATCTAGTGAAGAAGTTACTAAAAACAAGAAAGTGATAGAGTTATAGATTGTCATTTTTAAGTAAAGTCATTGGGTTTATAAGGTGACAAAGCTATACTTGAAAAGAATGAATGGTTTGAACATAAGAAAAAGAAAGGTAGGAGAATTCCTAGTAAAGAAAGAATATAGTTAAGAAATTATTAGATTTATAAAGTGATGAAATAAAATGAGAAATGAATCATTAGGAGATAAGCGAGATAAGCAAAATAAAGGTAGGGGAACTATTAGTAAAGAATTTATTTCAAAGTAAATTTTTTTTACTAGACTAGATATGGGTGTGTGAATAATGATAAAGATGTAACATTCCTAGATTTAAATCCCTACGAACTACATTATGTAAATGTGAATTATGTCAATTGGTGAGCCCATATAGTTGGGTCGAAGAGCCTGTACCGAGTAATATGATTGAGAGCTAAACTATGTATTATGTACATTGAAATAATTAATAAAAATAATAATCATTGGTTGCAATACAAGAGGGACATAAACAATGGGGGGCTATGATTCCACAAGCAAGTGGGCTAAAGGGGGAATCCAAAGGGAAACCAATGTTATTTGTCTAATTTAATATGTCATTACCATCTAATCCTTATTTGACTTATTAGACACTCAATCATTGAATTCATGTAAGAGGTCAGGTGAGGAAATCACTTCACCTAGTTATTGAGAGCATGGGTATGAGCACAATCATCTATGGGAAGAGTGAGAGTTAAGCAAGCAAGGGAGAAGGTAATTTGTATGGAAAAAGGGGACAATTTTTACATGTTGTTTTTGGGCAACAAGAGAGGAGCCGTGTGTTGGGAAGAGTATCATCCATGTTGTGCTTGAAGGAAACCATTATTGGGATGTGTTTACGTTGGAAATGTGGCCTATGTGCCTCTAAAAATAAGTTGTGTGCTTGTGGAACATTTTCCTATTGAGGAAATGGCTCAAGAGCCTTGAGAAGGTTGTTGTGAGCACTCTTAGAACAATTGTGAGTTCTTGGAGCCATTAGCTACGAGATTCCTGGCCAACTGAGTGCACTAGAGCCATGGAGGGAAGTGGGAAGGCTCAAGGGACTACGTGACAAAAAATGGGGATCTCATTCCTTGGGTTGTACGAGTTGTGGGAAAGAGAGTTGGTGGATTTAAACCATTGTTGAAGTAAAACCCGAGTTTTGAGCTACTGAATGTGGAGAGTGAAAATCCAAGAGGGCCAGACCTCCTTGTGGACTCATAGCCTTACCTCGGGGGTGGCCTATTGTTGTGAAAATTGGAACTGTAACGCCTATGGCTACGAGAAACGTCAATTGCATGCAACTAGTTTGTTCAAAAATTTAAAGGTGAGTTTTTGTTATGTTTTTATGATGTCAATTTCACTATGTAATTGTATTATGTGAATGATGTGTTTATTGTGTGCCTAATGGGTGCATTCACATTTTTATAAATGTTGTTAGATGCATGTGTAAATCGGCATGTTGTTTTGTTGAAATTTTATGGGCCCACTTCCCCTTGATTTAATTTATTTGCATTGGGGCATTAAATTTTGTTTTAGCAGGCATGTGTGTTATAGTCTAGTATTAGAGCTTAAGGTTCAACATCAAACTTGTATGGGCCAAGACCAATGCAAATTTGGTAGAAATTCATTGTTGTAGAGTTTCACCTATGACAGATTTGGGTAAAATTGGTGAAACTAGAGTGAAATCCTCAAATTAATGAATGATTTCGAGATTAATTTACCCTCAGAGCTATTGAAGAGATGATTAATGACAATCATATACAGGTTGTAGAGTTAAATTTGATCTAGAAGGCCGTATTTTTCATTTTATTGATGACTAAAGAGTTGGAGAATCGACGACCTAGATCTTTTCAACATTAATAATCAATGGATGAGATTCATTTGTAAGATTAAAGAGTTTTATAAACCGACGATAGATATCATTCTCATCTCGAAGATCGATGGTCCAGATCCAACATGGGCTTAAGTGGAAAAATTCAAAGTCAAAAAGGATCACGGGGAAAGGATCAGGAAAAGTAGTTATGTGGGGAAAAGTCTGCAAAGATTTTCCTGACAGGATTGCGAGTTGTGAGCTTCGGGAAAATCACAATACAAGGTTGAGACACCACTCTAGGAGAAAATTCAACAAAGATATTTCCAATAGGCTTGCAAGTTGCAGGTTGCCAAAAGTTACAAAAACATGTTAATGAGACTTTTTTACGAGAACACCGTGAAAAGATGTTCTCGATAGGCTTGTGGGGTGTGAGTTGTGGGAAAATATTAATAACGTGTTCATTTGATACGTCAATAGAAAAATTATGCAAGGTAAGTTTGATAGGCTTGTGGCTTACGGCTTGCAAGTTTCGGGAAGACCTTTATAACATGTCATTTGATACTCTGATGAGAAGAGTCCATGAAGGTTTTTGTCAATAGACTTGTGGGAGGTTTTGTTGATGATAAGTGCAGGTCATGTTAACATACTGCTACAACAGTATTGAATAATTTGAAGACAGATTCAACCTATTTTAGGGACCGATGTATCAGTAAACCGGTCAATTTATATGAATATTTTCATAATTTCGAAGGTCATAAACTTGCATAAGCATTTTTAGGTCCTACACAACATTTTTAGGGGGTTGAAATCCCAAGAACTGTATGTACCATTGGTACACATAGTTTTTTATTCTTAAATGAAAGAACTCGGTGAAATCTTTCCAACGATATATTCCGAGTGCAAAACAGAGCTCATATGAGTAAGTTACAACTAAAACGCTACATGGTATAAATTGGTACCAATTTACTTCCAAAGGGCATAACTCCTTGTTCAGAAGTCAATTTGGGGCACAAGAGCAGTCTGTGGAAAGCTCGGGGATCATAGAAGACAACCATGGAACCATAATTGGAATATGGGGACCTTAAATTGTACATGATGGAAGAGAAGACACGTGTAGCATAAAGGGATAAAAATGAGGAAATAGTCTAAACTTCTGCAAAAACAAAGTTACCGACTCAATGAGAACACTGACCTCAAAACGAGAACTCTGGCCCTTAAAACCCATATGTTTGCATAAAAAACACGAAAATCAACCCCCAAATAAAAAAGTGATGCTACTGGTAGCACCATTTTTTCTAATGGGGTCAAAATTACAACATTTTTCAAGCATGGCCTTCAAAACTCATACAGTAGCTCAGAAAAACCTTAAAATCAACACCTAAAAAAAAAAGTGACGCTACCTAAAGTAAAATATTTTTTTCTAAACATTAAAATTATAGCTAATTACGACCTAATTGAAATTGTGGCCTTGACAACAGATCTTATGCAAATAAAAAACCAAAAATTTGATGTTAAATGGTAACTTGAAAATTTATTTTGTAATTTTTTTTTTAAATTTACATTAAAAAATAAATAAAGAGAAAGGAGAAAATTTTAACAAATTTTTTTTTAAATGAAGAAAAAAGTACATTTAAAAAAAAGAATCAAAAGCCAAATTATTAAAAAAAAAACATTAAAAACAAGGTGGAAAAAAAACTAAAATTGAATGAAAAAAAATTTAAATTTCCATGGAAAACAATACTTTAAAAAACAAATTGGTAAATATTTTTTATAAAAAAACTAGTGAAACGTTAAAAAGAGAGAGAGAGAGAGAAAGAAAAAAGACAAAAAAAATAGTAAAAAAAGGCTAAAAAATAAGAAAAATTCAATATATATATATATATATATATATATATATATATATATATATATATATATATATATATATATATATATATATATATA
>ML778377.1:165430-200476 GCA_009831015.1 Picea engelmannii | reverse complement strand
CTGGATCGTATATCTAAGCATGATGTTCAACCAACATTCCGGACCCCCCCCCCCCACCATTAAAAGAAGAATGGTCGGGGGGTCTGGAATTCAATCTCAACCGTAGATCTATGCACATACGCCTCAGCCATTCAGATGTGCGCCTTCTTTATACATGATTCCGGACCCCCCCTGCCGTTAAAGGCAGAACGGTTGGGGGGGTCCGGAAAAGCTTGTCAACCATAGATCTTAGCCCCAACATCTCAGTCGTTCATCTATGCGCTGTCTTTACTCTGTGAGTGTAAAGTCATATTTTCTCCAAAACTTAGGATAAGTGCATTATGTGGATTCGCCCTATCTTTCTCTGTTTTTATCACCATGGGGGTTATACATCAAGCCTTTAAAACATCAAAGATATGGTTCAATATCAATCATCATGCCTGTTTTATTGAAATAAAGCAAACTACCCTATGCTCTAACCTAATTACCTATGACATTTAGCCCAGATTAAACTGTTGGACTAAGAAATTACTCTATCCTAGGGTTATTTGACCAAGATTAGGAAGCTTGGTCAAATTTATTCCCTAACTAACCTAATTCGCTTGGCTAAGATTAAACAGTTTAGCCAAGCTTATTCACTACTCCTATAAACATCAATTTAAAAGGACTTGGCCATGTTTAAACTGTATGAACCAAGTCACTATTATTGCATGGGACTTTATCCAATTTCTTTTATGCCCTCTTTTATTCTTTTTCTTTCTTTTCTTTTTCTTTATTTTGTTTTTCTTTTTTCTCAAATTATTTGCAGAATGCAAAATCATTTGGCAACCAAAACAATAAAAAAATAAAAAAAATTCGTCACCAGTTGATCCTATAAATTATAGGGTTATAACAGAATATAAAAGGGTATTCATTAAAAGTGCCAATGGATAAATGTATCATTCCATTGGGATTAAATCAGTCCTAAGTGGATAGGACAAAGATTCATAGGAAATTACTCAATGGAGTAAGGATAAGTATTTAAATTTTTTTTTGAAAAAACCCGTTCGAAAGTGAGATATAGTGGCAATGGATGCCATAATGATGATGGTTAATCTAGTATAAAGGTGATGGAAGGATATAAAGTACATCATTCCAATGGGGTATGATGCAGTCGCAGACGCAAACACACTCTATGTCCGCTCATAGGATCGTTCTTTTCAAATTTTTGAGTCGGATTGGCTCTTTCAATTCCATGCTAGAATCTCTGTTAATACCTGATCCATAGGTCCTTCTCTTCACCCGCATGGTCTTCTGCACTCAACCGTGAGATTTCTCGATGTAACTTTGGGTTTCGGGATTCTCTAATCCCCAATACGAGAATTCCCTGTTCTCTTGGTTCCCCGATCACCGAATTTCCGATTCGCCAAAATGGCTTCAACAACATCTAGCCCCCAAGGCTATCTCCTGGTCCATGTGACCATTGTTCATATAACCATGACCCTATCTCATTTGGGGCTTGTTGAAACTCGCCACTCGCGAGTACATGGGCCTAAACTCTCGACTCTCCCCTCTCAATCTCACGATATTTGAATCCGCGATAAGGGTATGGCTCCCTTGCTATCAGCGCCTTTCACACATGACCATTGGCTAGGCTTCCCATCAGCGCCTTTCTCCTTTCGCCATTTCACATGTCAAGAGGTTGGACTTTCATCCCCTTATCTTATGAACCCCCGAGACACGAAAAGTCAACAGGTTGTTGACTTCCTTCAGTGAACAACGCGTGTCCTCCAGTCTATTCCATGGGCCCACCTTACACTCTTGCGCATGTCTCTTTCGTACCTCGTCTCTCTTCACATTTCGTGATTTCGCTTCTCAAGCGATGCTTCCTTTGTGTCCCGACACCCGAAGTGCCGAGATCCTGAATTCTTCAATACTCTTTGTTGCAACTCACGACTTCGCGTATTTCGATGTCGAGACGAGGTCCTCTCAACCTACGAACCCCCAAAACGTCGAAATGCGATGGGGCTCCAACCCAACAGTCCTCCCTTGACCTGGATCCTACAGTGATCCCTACTCCTCGCAATTTCACCACTCGCGACTTGGAGCACCTAATCTTTGCCTCTCACCCTGCAAACTTTCGAGTTCGCGAGATCCTTTGATCTCTACCACCTGTCCTCCTTTGATGGACGGCCTCGATCTTCTCGTGACTTCGCTACTCGTGAAGTCGAAGGACTTCCTTCTTTGAGTCTCGATGTCTGAATCCACGATATGGGTGATCTCGTGACACGTGTTCGCTCTCAAATGAACGACTCAGATTCTTTCACCACTTCACCACTCACGAAGTCTATGCGCTCACCTCTGTGAGTCCTGATTCCTGAATCTCCGAAACAGATGATTCCGCGACACGTGTCCTTCTACAGACAAACGACTTTGATCTAATCTCACCTTTTCGTGATTTCTGAGGTTGAGTTCCCAGACTCTCGTCCTCCGGACTCCCGAACTCCTGAATGCCGATATCCCAATACGATCTCCTTCTCGGGACTTCGCTTCTTCTCATGAGGGTTTAAACCTCGAGCTCCTTTCCATAGATCCGACAACTATCAGTCCATGTACCTAGATCTAACGGGTCAGACCTGTTCTCCCGCTGCGCCTTTTCTACGATGCTTGTGCACAAATCCATGGCCCAGATCTTCTCGGCTGATCTGACGACAACTGTTTCTCCTCCTGAGATTCTGCGCTTTCTTCCTCAAATTTGGGAGAATTTTGAATTCTCAAAGGCCTCAACCTTTGTTTATCTTTCTCTGTGAACTCTATAACATTGAGTCTCACCTTCATGTACAAGAACACTATTCCTCCTAAGCTTTGCTCCTGAATCCTTGAAGGATTCTGCGACTTTTACACTCCTTGCAAAGTCTTCACGCACACAGTGCTATCTCTTCTGAGCTTTGACGAATACTCAGAGCCTTAAGGAACTCAGTCCCTTTCCCTTTCTCCTGCAGATGGAGATATTGGTTGCCCTCCTGGCTATCCTTTACTCAAGCAACCTATTGTTGAGTGTTTCAGGGTGTTCAACAACCCTGTGAAGATCCCTCTCCTTGGGCTCTTCTTCAAATTCATAACTCAAAGAGTTCTTTTCTCCTGTGCCTATCTGCACACCTACTCAATGCCCACCTGGTAGAGTATCTTCTTACAGAACATCCAACATTTCTATCTTTTGTGTACTCCTTACACCTGCTTAATGCCCACTTGGCAGAGCTCTTAGAATTCTTAGTAATTCTAATTCTTCTTGAATTCATGACAGAGTTCTTCCTCTGTCTTCTGTGCACTCCTTGCACATGCTCAATGCCCTCCTGGCAGAGCTTCACATAAATCCTTAGATATTCTGTCTACAACTGTGTTTCCTCATACACAGCCTTGTCTCCAAGGTATTCAACAACCTTGAGGTCTTCCTCTTGAATTGTTGATTTGAGCTTCTGTGCCCACCTAACACGTCTTTGTTTGACTCCGTAGAGTTCAGAAGTGCATCTATGCATTGGTATCCAGAGACCGCAGTACTTTGTCATGCCCTCCTAGAATGAAACCACAAATAACCTTCCAAGCCTTGAATTAAAACAACTCCTGCAAATGCACAATCACAACATACATTCACAGCATATAAAGAACACAAAGACATTCATTCAACACAGAATTCATGCAGGAAAAATTGTTGTTTTGTATTAATGGAAAATGCATGTTTTTACAAGGTGTTTCTGAGCACGGCAAGTAACAAGGTCTCGACTCTTCTCTTCTCTATATACTCTTCTCTCACAACTAACTCTTGTGCATACTCTAACTATTAAAACCACTATTACAAAATGAGACCTCTAAGGATCTTTTACCTGAGGGGGCTCTTCGAGCTCTTCCCTCCAAACCTCAACTAATCTAATTAATTACATTCAATGGTTGTCTAGTTCGTAGATCGGATCTAGTTCTTAGCCTTACAAACATTTAAAATCTGATTAAATCCTATGCCTATGCAAAGCACGGCTTCCCAACTCAACATCTTAAACATTTAATTACATTCAATTACATAGATTCAAACTTTAAATGAGGTTGCGCCTCTCTTCAGTGATTGAATGCATGCGCTTGACGTGGCTGGCTGGCTGGCTGGCTGACGTGGAGAGATGCTCCTGCATCATACTCCTCAGCTGCAAAAATCATGAGCTCCTGCTCATGAGCTTCCCATCTCAGCTTGTGGAAATCCTCGTGGATCCCAAATCATATTTTGGAGCTGTCTCCTTGCTCCATCTCTCTGTCGCTCCTGCTGCTTCGGCTGCTGCACTGCTACTTCTTTTCTGCCCAGCTTTTCCTCACTGGCAGTCCTTGCTGACCTGATCATCAGCTCTCGGATCTCCTTGATCACTTCATCCATCTGCTCCCATGGCTAGCTCTGCTCATTCAGTCTCCTCAGCTGAAATTTTTTTCTGTAGTCAGGCAGATTGCAATGATCTCCCATGTCTGCTTCATCAGCTGCTTCCAACTTTGCATGTTGGATGTGCACGCCCTGCACTATCACCCTTCTCTCCAGAACTTCAATCTGTTCCCACATATCAACCAAACTAATGTTGTCTGCTTCTTCTTATTCTTCTTCTGCAAACTCCCATGTTGCAGTCTGCTCAACTACCTGGCTGAATGTAGTGAGCCATTCCTCAGAATTCTCATCATCTCCTTCTATTTCTTCTACTGTCAGTTTCAGTGCTGCAACTTCCTCAACTTCCTGGCTGAAAGCATTGAGACACTCCTCAGAATGCTCATCTTCTTCTTCGGCTTGGGAATTTTTAGATATCTGCTCCAATTCATCTTCCCTAATAGTCTCAGCTAGTTGTCCTTCTATTCTTGCTGCATCTGCAACACATATTTCTGCCTCCTCCTAGGAAAATGGTAGGAATATCTGAATTCCCCCAATCATTATAAGGCTTCTCAATTCCTCCTCCTCTGTCACTAGCATCTGCTGATCTAAATCCATCTCTGAGCTCACCTGCTCTGTCATCTTCTCAGGATGATTCAAACTCACCTCTGAGTTTATGAGACCCTCAAATAGTCTCATCTACTCATCCTTGCCCACCTGGAAATATGGGATCTATTCACTGAGATCAACTGATCCCATCTTCATCAGCACGCCTTGCTGAGTCGAACTCACCTCCGAATCCATGAGACTTTCAGACAGTCTCATATTCTTATCTCTGCCCACCTGGCAATATGAGATGCTTCCACTGTTCCCATGGCAGTCTTCGAGATCTCGCAATGACCTCAATTCATTGCCCAGCTGGCAATGTGAAATTCCTTGGTTGTCCTCCTGACAGTCCATGAGATCCTCAGCTGATCCCAACTTATTTCCCACCTGGAAATTTGGAATTTCTTCTCTGCCCTCCTGGCAGTTCTTAAGATCTTCGGTCGATCCCATTTCCTCCTCAAATTCACTGAGATATATCCCAGTCTCTGGTTCACATATCTAAACCTTTTTCTCCGGTCTGTTGAGGTTTTCAGCAGGCCTCAACCACCATTTTAACAGCTTACACTGTCTTCTAACCATCACGCTGTCTATATACCCTCCTGGAAAATATGCTGTCACTCCTGTAAATCTGAGTGCCTTAGCCTTCTCCTACAGTCCTCCTGGCTGTCTATGGACTGTTGCCTACCTACAAACAAATCCTTACAGAGTTTCAACACTCTGTCTTCTTCCTTCTCCTTAGTTCACCTGAAATGTACAAGTGAAGTCCCACTCTGATACCACAATTGACGTAGTGTATCAGAGTGCTCTTTTTTCTCCTTCTCTCTGCCTCCCTTGCCTGAAATATACAAGCAATAATGAAGCTCTGATACCAACTTGACGCAGTCGCAGACGCAAACGCACTCTATGTCTGCTCATAGGATTGTTCTTTTCAAATTTTTGAGCTAGATTGGCTCTTTCGATTCCATGCTAGAATCTCTATTAATACCCAATCCACAAGTCCTTCTCTTCACCCACACGGACTTCTGCACTCAACCGTGAGCTTTCTCGATGTAATTTTGGGTTTTGGGATTATCTGATCCCCAATACGAGAATTCCTGTTCTCTTGGTTCCCCGATCATCGAATTTTTGATTCACCGAAATGACTTCAACAACATCTAGCCCCCAGGGATATCTCCTGGTCCATGTGACCATTGTTCATATAACCACGACCCTATCTCATTCAGGGATTGTCGCAACTCGCCACTCATGAGTACATGGGCCTAAACTCTCGACTCTCCCCTCTCAATCTCACGATATCTGAATCCGCGATAAGGGTATGGCTCCTTTGTTGTCAGCGCCTTTCACACATGACCACCGACTAGGCTTCCCATCAACGTCTTTCACCCTTCACCATTTTGCATGTCAAGAGGTTGGACTTTCGTCCCCTTATCTTATGAACCCCCGAGACATGAAAAGTCAATAGGGTGTTGACTTCCTTCAGTGAACAACACGTGTCCGCCAGTCTATTCCACGGGCCCACCTTACACTCTTGTCGTGTTTCTCTTCCGTACCTCGACTCTCTTTGCACTTCACGATTTCGCTTCTCAAGCGATGCTTCCTTTGTGTCTCGACACCTGAAGTGCCGAGATCCTGAACTCTTCAATACTCTTTGTCGCAACTCGCGACTTCGCATATTTTGACGTCGAGATGAGGTCCTCTCAACCTCCGAACCCCCGAAACGCCGAAATGTGATGGGGCTCCAACCCAAAGGTCCTCCCTTGACCTGGATCCTACGGTGATCCCTACTCCTCACAATTTCTCCACTTGCGACTTGGAGCACCTAATCTTTGGCTCTCACCCTGTGAACTTCCGAGTTTGTGAGATCCTTTGATCTCTGCCACTTGTCCTCCTCCGATGGACAGCCCCGATCTTCTCGCGACTTCGCTACTCGCGAAGTCGAAGGACTTCCTTCTCTGAGTCTCCATGTCCGAATCCTCGATATGGGTGATCTCATGACACGTGTACACTCTCAAATGAATGGCTCAGATTCTTTTGCCACTTTGCCACTCACAAAGTCTATGCACTCACCTCTGTGAGTCCCGGTGCCCGAATCTCCGAAATGGATGATTCTGCGACACGTGTCCTTCTGTAGACGGACAACTCTGATCTAATCTTGCCTTTTTGCGATTTCTGAGGTCGAGTGCCTAGACTCTCATCCTCCGGACTCCCGAACTCACGAATGCCAATATCCCAACACGATCTCCTTCTCGGGACTTCGCTTCTTCTCACGAGGGTTTAAACCTCAAGCTCCTTTACACAGATCCGACAGCTATCGGTCCATGTACCTAGATCTGACGGCTTAGACCTGTTCTCCTGTTGCGCCTTTTCTACGATGCATGTGCACAAATCCATGGCCCAGATCTTCTCGGCTGATCCAACGAAAACTGTTTCTCCTCCTGAGATTCTGCGCTTTCTTCCTCAAATTTGGGAGAATTTTGAATTCTCAAAGGCCTCAACCTTTGTTTATCTTTCTTTGTGAACTCTATAACATTGAGTCTTGCCTGCATGTACAAGAACACTATTCCTCTTGAGCTTTGCTCCCGAATCCTTGAAGGATTCTGCGACTTCCTCACTCCTTGCAAAGTCTTCACGCACACAGTGCTATCTCTTCTGAGCTTTAACGAATACTCAGAGCCTTAAGGAACTCAGTCCCTTTCCCTTTCTCCTGCAGATGGAGATATTGGATGCCCTCCTGGCTATCCTTTACTCAAGAAACCTATTGTTGAGTGTTTCAGGGTGTTCAACAACCCTGTGAAGATCCCTCTCCTTGGGCTCTTCTTCAAATTCAGAACTCAAAGAGTTCTTTTCTCTTGTGCCTATCTGCACACCTACTCAATGCCCACCTAGCAAAGTATCTTCTTACAGAACATCCAACAGTTCTGTCTTCTGTGTCCTCCTTACACCTGCTCAATGCCCACTTGGCAGAGCTCTCAGAATTCTTAGTAATTATGATTCTTCTTGAATTCATGACATAGTTCTTCCTCTGTCTTCTGTGCACTCCTTGCACATGCTCAATGCCCTCCTGGTAGAGCTTCACAGAACTCCTTAGAGATTCTATCTATAACTGTGATTCATCATACACAGCCTTGTCTTCAAGGTATTCAACAACCTTGAGGTCTTCCTCTTGAATTGTTGATTTCATCTTCTGTGCCCACCTAACACGTCTTTGTCTGACTCCGCAGAGTTTAGAAGTGCATCTATGCACTGGTATCCAGAGACCGCAGTACTCTATCACGCCCTCCTGGCATGAAACCACAAAGAACCTTCCAAGCCTGGAATTAAAACAACTCTTGCAAATGCACAATCACAACATACATTCACAGCATATAAAGAACACAGAGGCATTCATTCAACACAGAATTCATGCAGGAAAAATTGTTGTTTTGTATTAATGGCAAATGCCTGTTTTTACAAGGTGTTCCTGAGCACAGCCTATAACAAGGTCTCGACTCTTCTCTTCTCTATATCCTCTTCTCTCACAATTAACTCTTGTGCATACTCTAACTATTAACACCACTATTACAAAATGAGACCTCTAAGGATCTTTTACCTGAGGGGGCTCTTCGAGCTCTTCCCTCCAAAGCTCAACTACTCTAATTAATTGCATTCAATGGTTGTCTAGTCCTGAGATCAGATCTAGATCTCAGCCTTACAAACATTTAAAATCCGATTAACTCCTATTCCTGTGCAAAGCACGGCTTCCCAGCTCAACAACTTAAACATTTAATTACATTCAATTACATAGATTCAAACTTTAAATGAGGTTGCGCCTCTCTTCAGCGATTGAATGCATGTGCTTGACGTGGCTGGCTGGATGACATGGAGAGATGCTCCTGCATCAGGCTGGAAGGTTCTGACAAGGTAAAGTTGGGGGAATGAGTGCATAATTGGAAGTAGTTGCCAATAAGGCATATTGGTTGGAAATGTAAAATGGCCAAGTGGGACTTGGCTAGAAAAGTTTAGATCATGAAACAATAGTGCATAGATGAGAAAAATGACAATGCGTAGAGAAGTGAAGATCTACAGGAATTCAAGGACAACCATCTACAACATAAAAATAAATAAAGTTGAAACATATATGCACTAGAGTGCATAATGGAAGTAATGCATGATGCATATCATGAACGATAGAATACAAGTGCAATAGTAGGCATGATGAGATTGAATGATTAATGCATATTGACGTGGATTGGTGCATATAGAAATTCTTGGACGTGCATATGGCATGATTGTAGACTAAGAGTAGTATGTTGATGTGTGTGTGTGTGTGTGTGTGAAATAATGATGTTGTGATATTTGAATATGACTAATGATGGATTGTATATCCAGTAAAAATGTTATATCATAATTGAAGAAGTTGATGTTATTGTCGCTACATATGATATCCATCCATATGAAACAAATGAGGGTGGTAAGAATGTTGATCAAGAGGTTTTTGAAGGAATCCCACGAGCTTCTACGAATACCAGTTGATCAGGGAGCATCAAGTAAACTAATAACAACCATGCAAGTATGCAATTGGGTTGCTTATAATGCATAAATGCTAAAAGGAATTGAGGTAAGAATTCCCCTTAGTTAAAAATTAAGTACTTGAATCAATGTGTAAAGGAAAAAAGGCATTCTTTATACAAATGTTTGTTAATGCTTAAATGCAATTATATGAAATTTAATCACATATTAGGTTATGATGGTTATGATATCATAACAAATTCAAGTCAGGAGGCAAACTCTTGCTATAGAAATGAATGCCAATAGAGATATCCATGTGTGAGGCCATGTGGTGGTTGGATATGGAAGGGTTACTACACCACATAAGTGCTTAATAGTCTTCCCCCATATAACCAATGTTTGGACTACAACCTCTTTTTAGACATTGAAAAGAACTATAGGATTGTATTCCTAGTGTTGTGTATGGGTTGAAGAGGAAGGTATCCAAATGATCGAGAAAGTAATTGGGAAGAGTTTGGATGATGTGTTGAGGCATTGGCTAGACCTTCCAACTTACCATGGTGGAATACATGACATGGATAGGTGGTATTCCAGAGTCAATGCAAGGATGCATTGTGTAGATGTGGCCTTGGGTATTGGCACATCGGTTTGTTGATAATGTTTGATTGTATTATGAAATGATTAGCATGCTAGATAATGCATGTGTAAGGAATGGTAGTTTCATTCCATTAAATATGAAGAATAGTTGGAAGTGATTGAATTTTTAGAGTAAATATTTCTGAAATCACTTCATGGGATGATTACAATGTTGCAATGGGATGATAATTTGCATGAATACTGACAGTTTGTTTGGTTGAATGAAAGTTGAGAAAATTGTAGGAAAATGGTCTTGGATGTGGTGATGGTGTAAGCCCATAAGGAAGACTGATGCCTAATGTTGCAAGAGACAAACATTTTGAGAAGTAATCACATGCTTGGAAAACTTGATTTCTTATATGAAATAGATTTGGAAAATTAATAAGTGAATTGCTATGATGATATCTCATGATGACAGTATGTGTGTGATACATATGAGATGATGACCATTGAACATGAAAGCTCAGGAATAAGTCTATTGTTAGGACACTAGAACCCTATAATTTCCATATGGTGCAGGTCGCTAGTGGATGTCTAGTTAGGAGTTGGCACTCTCCTTGCATGTGAAAGCCTTGGCAAGATGGATTTCCCAAGGGACTGTGTAGTAGAGAGGGGGATTCATAAGCCTGGAGGGTGAATATATCAAGGAAGAGGCAACTCAAGAGTGCATATGTCATGGTGGCTACAATCATGAGGGTCTGTCAGAAAGAACAATGAGTTGAATTCTTGCCTATGACAACTTTGTGAAATAGAGTGATAACCATACAGATAAGTATTGTCTTATGATTGCAAACTTATTTTGGATACATGTTTATATTTTGGAGTTGGAGACTCTTTTGAATAATATAATTGTTATATTATAATGGATATAATGGGTATATTTCTTAATGGCTGCTATAGAAATAGTTGAAGAATGGATCCATACATTGAGAACCAAAAAAGAAGAACATCAAAAGGAATCAGAACTCAAGGACAAAGGCATGGAACGTGTAGAGTCCAATAGACTTGTTGTAGCTCAGAAGATGAAAAAGGGAGTTGAATATGCAATGTGGGAGGCACATATGCAAATATTGGAAGGTTTGGAGATTCAATTATCACAACTAAAGTTCCTGGAGCCACAACTTTGAGACTTCATGTCTGACCTTGTGTTGGAGCGATGGATGGAAATGGTACAACCTAAGGGATTATGGTGTAGAGAATGGGGTGCACTTCCTTGGGTTGTGCAGGTTGAGGGGAATGAGAGCATGTTGGTTGGATTTGTTGTGGGAATCGATTAATTATGAAAGTTGTTGCAGTTGGAATTCCTGGAGTTGCATCTTTGGGACTTCCTAACCAGTCTACACTAGAGCCCTAGAAGGAAGTGGTTCAACCTAAGGGACTATGGTGTAGAGAAGGGGGTACACTTCCTTGGGTTATGCATATTCATAGGAAAGAGGGATTTCTGGTTGGAACTACTACAAGAATGATAAATTGTGAAACCATTATGTATGGTTTTTGGGTCGAAGTGCTTATGTATATATGGTTTTTGGGTCAGAGTGCATATGTATACGTGTTTTAGGTTGAAGAGACTATATGTTGATTAAGGGTGAGAGAGCCTAGCATTGTAATTTGTATGTACATGTGTATGGTGTTGTGCTCCGAGGAAAGTGAAAAAATAAAGGGGAGGGGATGTGACATCCCCAATTTTAAATCCCCATGAATTATAATGTAATTGTGTAAATGTGAATTAGACTAGTTAGTTGATATAGTTGGGTCGAAGAGCCTATACTAAGTAATATGGCTCAAGGATGAACTATGTATTATGTACATTGAAATAATAAACAAAATAATAATCACTAATTGTGATACAAGAGGGATGAAAACGATGGGGGGATATGATTCCACAAGAGAGGGGGCTAAAGGGGGAATCCAAAGGGAACCCCATGTTATTTTCCTAAGTTAATATGCCATTACCATCTAATCTTTTCTTAACTTATTAGACACTCAATCATTGAATTCATGTAATAGGTTGGGTGAGGAAGTCACTTCACCTAGTTATTGAGAGCATGTGCATGAGTACAATCATCTTTGGGAAGAGTGAGAGTCAAGAAAGAAAGGGAGAAGAAGGAAATTCGTATGGAAAAGGGTGAAATCTTTTACAGGATATTTTTGGGAAGCAAGAGAGGAGTTGAGTGTTGGGAAGAGAACCAGTCATTTTGTGCTTGAAGGTAACCATTATTAGGTTGTTTTTATGCTAGAAATGTGGTTTGTGTTCATGTAAAAATGGTTTGTGTATCTATGGAACATTTTCTTGTTGAGGAAATGGCTCAAGAGGCTTGATAAAGCTATTGTGAGCATTCCTGGAGAATATGTGAGTTCCTATAGTCCCCAACTATGATATTCCTGGCCAACTGAGTTAAATGGAGCCCTAGAGGGAAGTGTGAAGGCTTGAGAGACTATGTGGTAGAGAAGGGAGGCCCCATTCCTTGGTTTGTATAGGTTGTGGGGAAGAGAGCAGATGGATTGGAATTTGTGTTGGAGTAGAACTTGGGTTTTGTGTTGTTGAATGTGGAGAGTGGATAGCCAAGAGGGCCAGACCTCCTTGTGGACTCATAGCCTTAGCTCGAGGGTGGCATGTTGTTGTGAAAATTGGAAAAAAAATGCCTATGGTTGAGAGGAATATCCTTTGTATGCAACTAGTTGGTTCAACAATTTAAAGATAAGTTTATGTTATGTTTTTATGATGTTAATTCCGCTATGTAATTGTCTTATGTGAATGATGTGTTTTTTTTTATGCCTAATCGATGCATTCACACTTTTATAAATGTTGTTAGATTCATGAATAAATTAGCATATTATTTTGATGAAATTTCATGGGCTCACTACCCCTTGATTTAATTTAATTTATTTACATTGGGGCATTATATTTCATTTTAGCAGGTGGATGTGTTACAAAAGAAATCTCCAAATGGGAAAGGATGATTCCAAAATAGTAATAATTAAAGCAATGGAAGGTGAACATGTATTTTTGTACATATAAAATCACAATTGTATTGCATAGATATATTGAAATAGTTGATTCCAATATTCCAAAAACAAGTGACCAAGATAAACATGTCAATGTTCACATATTAATTTAAAATATATTTTAGCAAATGATATGTGTAAATATCTAATATAAAAAAAATACTTAACAAGAAATAGCAAAGTAAAAGAACCACCCACTCTTATATATACATATTATTTATACATATCAAGTTCAAACTTTTTCTATTTTCATGGTTTGAATTTTATTTGCACCACTGGACAATAATATTATATGATTTGGATTGAGCAACATAGACACTCATTTGGTACTTCCTAAGTGTTGATTTTTCATAGGCCCTAGCACCATCATTCTCTCCTTTTCCATATCTAGTCTAAAAGAGAGCCATTCCATGAATCGTCTTTGCACAAAAGTGACCTCCTCCCTCTCTCTTTTCATTATCCCACCATCATTCTCTCCTTTTCCATATCTAGTCTAAAAGAGAGCCATTCCATGAATCGTCTTTGCACAAAAGTGACTCGTCCCTCTCTCTTTTCATTATCCCATTTGTTTTAGGATTCTACTCAATTCCGGATCCCTTTCTTAGTGCGTATCCTATTTCTAGGATTTCTCCCCCTTTAAGATTGGATTTGGCCATTCAAATCATTTTAGTTACAACCATGCCTCTTTGTGCAAAAAAATCGTATTGAGACCATTTTACTTCTACCAACATTAGCTTAAAATCTGTTGTTTTTTTACATAAAGCTCAAGGAGTTCCTTCTCTCATGTTCTTATAAAAACCACTTTTTCCTTGTTTATTATGAATACTTTCTTATTTTCAAATTCCACTGTCATGTCTTACTTGAAAATTTCATTAATTAAAACCAACATTGGATTCAAGCTAGGAATATAAAGAACACTTATAATTTGTTTACATCAACATTTACAAGCTCGATGGAAACATTCCCTTTTACTTCAACATGTCATGTCCTACCATCTCCAAAGTGACAATTTCTATTGCTAATTTTATTGTCAATATCATGGAACCAATACTTATGATAGGTCATATGTTTTGTAGCTCAACAGTCTATGCACTAAATATTGTTTCATGTTTCCTTATATGTAGTGTTGAAGATCAAGTGTTCTCTTTCATTACCATGATCATCCTCTTCTTCAATTTTGACCTTATTTAATATCATATAGTTTTTAATGTATAAGAACAAGATAACCAACATACAAGACAAGAGACATCCTAAGGTCGCTTCAAAATCTTGTCAAAACCAATTGCGAATCAAGTAGGGTTGGAAAAAAGATGTCAAGTCTTCACTAAATCATTGGAGTATCAAGGAATATGTTACTATGAAAAATAATGATAATATTAAAAATATTATTACATCTAAATTTAAGGAGAAATTGTGGTGCAATAAAGAGTTAGAGGATAAGAGAAAATTAAGATACTACAAGGAGGTGATCAACCGCAATATATAAGACCAAAAATATCTCTTTGCTTTAGCTAGTGTAGAGAATAAAATCAACATTGCTAAAATAAGTACAAAGTCTCATGAGCCCCATAGTGAAACAAGGCCTTAGACAATTCCTAGAACATGTGGGTCGAAAGAATTTGTTATCATTGTGACATTGAGAGTTAAGATAAAAATCACTTTCTCTTGTAATGTCCTACGTACACCCACATCATATCTTAATTTCAAAAAAATTGTTATAGTATTGACCTTCATAACCTTTTAACTTATCAAAACTATGGTGATTTAGGAGTGATTCTCTTAAAGCTTTTTGAGAAAAAGAAAATTCAAAGAAAACCAAGAAATTCCTTACCTTTTGTTGACGCGGGAAAAATTTCACATGCCAACATGAGGGAGGATTGCCCGATGGTAGGCCCCAATCAGACTTGCTCTCATTTGGTATGAAAAATTTCCACCTGTATGTGGGCTCGATTGTTGCTAACTAAATGGATTGCTCTCTGAAGATAGACTTGTTCATTTAAATTAGACTAAATCCTAAATGCAATCCTATTCTATTATGCAAATGAAATCATATTCTAATAGTAACAAAGATCAATTGTAGGCATACAATTCTACTTATGGAAATAGAAAGAGTTCATATTTCTTAATAAGAAACCATACTAGCATACCCATACGCATATATATGACAATGAATATGTCCCTACATTTGATTTCATAATCCATTCATAATCATTCCTATAGAGCTAATTGACGTAAGTGACAAATTGATAACATCTGTAGAAAACAATCAACAATCATGCACTATTGCATGAATAGACCATGAATTAGCTCCCCCTTGCATTCAATCCTTAGAAAAAGTTCCTCAAATAGAGGTACAAGAAAAATTCAAGAGATCGTGAATCTGTCATCAAGCTTGATAAAGATTTATACAAGACCCAATTCAAGGTTATCCATCCTCCCTACTACTGAGGGTGAAATTGCATTTATAACATCTTTTTGTCACTACCCCCTCAAACCGTTTTTGGATTGTTCATATCTTCTATATCCCATGCAGTTACATTCGTTCCTCTTTATAGACTCTTCATTTTCTTAACATCAATGAATTCATTGGGAATCTTTGCCTTCTCATGCATTCATGTCAAAGTAACAATAATGAAAGTATATAAATTCATTTATATTTGAAAAAGACGACATATTAACAGTTGTATCAATTAATTAAAATACAAGAATTTATTGATGTCAATTAGGAAAGAGAAACTATTTTGGATTATACTTTAGGTCCTGGAATTTCCAACAAGCTCTTATTTTCCCAATTTGGCCTTCAAAAACTCGAGTTATGAAGAAAAATGTGTGGCCAATATCCAAGAAAAATTGTGCCTCTTATTTTCCCAAAGTGTTTGAAGGTGTTGTAGGAAGGGGAAAACCTGAAAGGTATGTGGCCAAAGTCTCACGGTAAGATATCTATGGTAAAATGTCCTAAAGTTGTTGCAGGAAGGTGGGAGCCCGATTGTGTTGCGGGAAGGTGAGAGCTCGAAGATGTTGTGGGAATGTGAGAGAGGTAAAGTGTCTTAAGGTGTTGCGGGAAGGGGAGAACCCCAAAGGTATGCGGGAAAAGTCTTAGGGTAATATCTTTGCGGTGGAATCTCCCTAAGGTGTTGCAGGAAGGTGGGAGCCCGAAGGTGTTGCAGGAAGGTGAGAGCCTGAAGGTGTTGTGGGTGAGAATGTTAACTGCAGTAAAATCTGAAAGTTAAAACCCGATGATAAATTCCCAACCATGGTAAAATATACTGAAGGTGTTGCCGAAAGATATCTTTGGGAAGGTAATAAATAATAAAATAACCCAATCACTCATGTCTAATGGAGGGAGTTCCCAATATGCTTGCAGGATGAACTTTGGACATTGTAAAATGATATCTCGATGGGAGGAGTTCAAATACGAGAGTCTGGTAGGCTTGTGGGTTGCACGTTAAATGAAAAAAAATAAGTGAAATAAATTAATGATTCCCATGGGGAGATCCTGATGTGGTAAGTATGATGGCTCAAAGTCTCGATCAATAAAATAAAATAAATAAAATAAAAATATGAATAAAATAAGATAAAATAAAACCTAAATAAACATGAAAATATAAAAAACATGGTCGAGAAAATTAAAAATTCCAACTATGTAAAATAAAACAATAAAAATAAAATATCAAATAATAAATGGTAAGGATAATACAAATTTGGATTTTGGGAAAAAATGCATGGTAGTTTTAAGTCAATCCCCAATGTAAAAGTAATTTCCCGATTGTAAAATAATAAAATATACACCTTATTGTGCATGATGATAAAGTCTCGATTTGGAAAGTCGATGATGAAGTCCCAATGTGGAAAGTTCTTGATATAGTAAATCTCGCATGGAATAAATTAATACATGGTATTCAAAAAGGGGGAATTTAAAATCATGTAGGAATTTGAGAAATTAAACCATGGAAAAAAAAAACACTAAATTAAAAATAAAATAATGAAAAATAAATAAAATACAAATATGGGATAAAATAAAATAAATAAAACTATACAAATTCATATATACAAAAATAAAACTAACTGGGTAGGGAAAAATTGAGGCTTAATTCTGAATATGGGTCAAGGTTCCACTTTAGGTTAAGGTTATGCACCTAGATCAAGGTTCAACATCTAGATCAAGGTTCTACACCTAAAAATCCAGAAAATTTGAGAAAAAACATATTATGAGAATTATAGATATTTGAATTTATGGATGTCTGAGATTCACATAAAGTGTATGCCCTTGAAACAAATCTGGATGTCTGGATTTCATGTCATACATGACATGTCAGCATGACACATAGGAGCCATGTAAGATTACACCGGATAAAAGGGAACCTAGATGACATGTCATAATCCTTTTCAGATGACACATACATGCCACATCAAGTTCCATACAAGGTAAGAATGAATTTTCCAACTCGTGGTCATTGGAGGAAGCAAATATAATGGACAAGTGGCAAGTCTTGATTGGATCTCATAGAGGAATGGATCTAGAATACATAATTTGAAAGAAGGTACTTGTTAAAAGAAAGGTCGGATCCAGATGTTCCATGGAATATAACATCTAGGAAGCCACATGGATTCCATGTAAGCACCAATTCAAACACCTAAAAGAAGTATCACATGAATATTGTTGACAGAGTGATCAGATGGCGAGATAACATGTTATATACCAAATCATATACCTTAGGGATGCCATGTAAAATGAAAAGTTAGATTAGGGCTTAGACCATAGGATATGGATGCCACGTCAGATAGGACCATTAAGATGACACATGACATCCACATCAAGTTCCATGTCAGACTCGCAAATAGAACAAGCCCTATTTCAGGGTGACAACTGGAAAACTCTGGTTGGATATTCAAAAAGGTACTACATATGATATCTGGGATCTGGGATCTAGAATAAGCCACGAAATGAACAAAACCTATACTTATGGATTATGTATGACACATCAAGGCCATGTAAGGTGACACCTAGAAAGAATTGGAACTTGAATCCAACCTAGCATGCTAACATCAGGAACATCGGATGGGAATGAGGATGCCAAATCAAACTATTCTGCACCATTGATTTACTCAGGCTCAACCCATACCCAGATGTGAAAGGTTATAAAATGTGGAAAAATCCAGAATTCAGATGATTTGAGAGACAAAGTTAAAGTAGGGTCTGGATGTCTAGATACTCAACTATCTAGATATTTGGGATCTGAATGGGTAGAAATTTGGGGTTTCCAATTTATAAATACTTGAGGCTTTAGACATGCTCAACATATATGGATTCGAAGGTTGTTGTGGGCATAAGAAATTTGGGGTTTCCGTATCTTTCAAACACTTGGAGGTTCTACTCTTGAGTTTCTTGTCCTCGGTAACCAAATGCACATGATTATTCTTCTTTGATTGTGCACAAGATTGTTCTTCTTATTAGGAATGATACTCTTGAGAACTTGAAACAATATAAGTATATTGCATAGGAAATGAATCTACAATCCTATCACTGCAACCACATGAAGAATTAACTTTTTTATACAAGGAATAAGACACTCGCGTTAGTCGGTTATAAAATCTACATTATTTCCCCTTGCCATTTTACTAACCGATCTATGATAAAGAGTTGGGCTTGTTAAAAAATGAGGAAATAAAAAGAAGGAATTTCTTAAAAGAAATCATCTATGATTTTGGCCTTCTATGAACAATCTGTTGTTGTAAACTAAATGTCATGAAAGATCTGTAGAAATGTTTTTTTTTTCTTGCATCTAATCGAAAATAATATCTCAAACTCTTGGAAAAGATTAAGGATCCTCTAATTATAGTTATGGATTTTAAAATAAGGAATTTGATTAACATGTCAGAGCTTGATTATGAATATGAAGACAATGGGTACAAGACTCAAAGTAACAATATGATATTCAGACAAACCAACCATTCACTTCTTCATGATGTAGTGAGATGATAGTACAAGCCGATGCACAAGGAAACAAAAGATCCTTAACATAAAATTCTCTCCAAGTAATAAAATAGAGTATTAAACCTTGCAATCATATAGGATCAACAAATACCTTTAAATCCATTAAAACTAATTAATGCAAAAGGTTCAAAAGAAAACATGTCGATTTCATCACACAAGGATCAAAGAAACATCATAAATCAAATGTATAATGAAGAACATATGAAAGTACAATATCAAAGAGCTTATGGGTTATGACAAACATCCTTAAATATAAATAATGAATAAATATATAAACCCCTAACCCCCTCAAGGTGGATAGAAAATATTTGGGAGACTCATAGTAGTAGTCGATTAGGCATTAGAGCTCAAATTTTGGTGGGTGGGGGGCGAGGGGGAGATTTCCTTTTTCTTATAAAAACAAAATAAAAGCGGGGGGTGGTGGTTGTGTCCACAACAACTGTCAAAACACTATACGAACCAATTATCTCTGTCACTGGAACTCTAGGGCCTTACTTCTGATCTAAATGTTAAGGATAAGCTCATAAATTGAGGGAAATTTTCCAAAGGTTATGTGTACCACAATGATGCTAAATTTCCTAAAGATATAACCCAAAATTTCAAGTACATGTCATCTAACATATCATTTTCAAAGAGCCAATTAGCAAGGTAATTTTAATTGGCTACAAAATTACGATTGGCTTTGTTTTAAACATGGGTTTTCATTTTTTATAACAAGAAAACATCTACATAAGTGTGTTCCTCATCTCTCTTTTCTTGGCATTGCTTTGATGCCAACGAGCATGCATAGCCTCATTGAAGTTGCATCGGTACCATACAAGCATGGCCCCACTACCAATAAGTGTACATATCCCCGACCGGTTTACTTGTATTTCCTACAGTATTAATAGTTCTTCCAACTTCCTTTATTTTACATTATGCTCACCCCTATATATTTGTATATAAGTATTGCATGTGCAATTGGATGTATAGAAAGCAAGGCGATACGAGAGTTGCTTTGATATGCTAAGTAGATGTCCTGCATTTAAGTTTAACCCATAGGTATCCCCAAGAAATATCATAGTAGTATCCATATTATAAATGTGAGGTGGATGGATCTCAAAGAAAACAATAGAGAGACTCTTTCCTCTACTTATGTATTATCATGGTATGCTCAGTCAACACATGTGTTCCACCACAACTATCAGTCATTATCCATAGCTAAGAATTTCATGAAGGTTTTTCAGATAGAGTAGCCCATGAATTCCAAGATTTGTAAGAATGTCTTTAGTGTATGGCCAGATTTGGACCTACTCCACACTCAAACTCACAGATTAATCCTTAGGCCAAAAGAAGGATTCCAATAATCTCAGGGAACACCATCACTCAAAATAAGAGGTGAAAACAATATGTACGATCATAAATCATGTATTGAAACTAAAACCAAATCATGAGAAATAAAATAAAATAAAACTAACTAAAAGAAATCCAAAAAAGAAAATGTCAGTCATTCAAGAAAAATAAAATCAAACTGAAAAAAAAAGAACACAACAACATGGTATAAATATGGGAAAACAACATAGTATGAAATATATATATATATATATATATACACACAAGTATTTACATTCCAACTCTATAAATTTATATAAGGGGAAAAATTTCACTAGATAAACTTTCCATGCAAACTAAAACCAAACAAAAATGATTTTCAGAACCAAGTACATAATCTGAGACCTTTCATGGTGACAATCAATTCATTATTCAAATGCTCAAGGACAAAAAATTGAATAAATTCAATAATTCACACCCTCTAAGTTTACTGCAATGGATAAGGTCTTAGTGAAATAATATTTTGAAAATGCAAGATTTTCAATCTCATAAATTGCATTGATTATCATTCACCAAGGTATTCACTGCCTCTTTGATTATTAATCATAATCTCTCCAATGATTTTATCACTCGCACCTAACAGGATAAGAGAATCACCCCACTGCCATGATTGAAAAATCCAGTAAAGAAGGAAGTAAAATTATGTACAAATAAATAAAGTAAATAAATTATATTGAAAGAAAAATCAAAAGAAAACTATGTCACCCATTAAAAGAAGAATAAAGTTGAAAGGTAAGCATGTAATCCCAGCAACATGGGACATGTCATGAGCATCATCAAAAAAAACATTTTCAGTGAAAATTGAGGACATAAATTTGGTTAAGATAGGTCAACCTTTCAAAATAAGACTCAATAGAAAGATTCTCAGGGTAAAGTTCACAATCTAAAAGGGAAAAATAAGCAAGGTCATGAGAATTGATAATCAAGTGAACAATTTGCAACAAAATTCTCTAATTCAGTTGATAGTGGACACATTCAAATTTTCCCTTTCATCTAGTGAAACAATTAGATTTTTCACAACCTAACAACACAGGTTAATGGAAATGCACAACGAAAATGGATTTTCAATTCATCCATGTGAAGTATTCCACAAGCACTCTACCCTTTGTACTCACTGTCATGAATAATTCCTTTGCACACTTGAAAACACCAAAATTTTCAATCTCGGAAATCGCATCAGATATCTTTCACCAAAGTATAAATTTCTCCTTGCCATGAGAGATGATTATTACTTTCAAAGTGTAACATCCCCACTATAATCCCTAGTTTAATTATGCACAATGTAAATATGAATGTGGCTATGGAAAAACAATGTAATATGCGAAATGTATATTTTGTTTTTAATAAAAGTAATGTGATCCGATATTCTGGGAATAAGGACAGAGATGGGGGATAATTTATCCACAAGAGAGGGGAATTCCTGAGAGTGCCTAAAGGGGAAATGGTTATGGGTATTAATCCAAACCTATATTTCTGAATTATATTATCTTTTGGGGAAAACTTTTATTTCATGTTTGAGTGTATGAGAGCCCAATCATTAAACTCGTGTAAGAGGGTGGGTGTGAGATTCATATCCCATAGTTATTGGAAAGCATGGGGGAGAAGAAATCAACATTAGGCAGAGTGAGAAGTCAATGGTCTTGGGAAAATAGAGGAAATTCATATGGTTTTTTAAGGCAGTTTTTACGCAAGAATTTGGGGGATGAACATCAAGTTGAAAGCAAGGAAAATATCACTAGAGTGGGAACAAAGAGGTTAGACGAATTTAGGATCATGTTGGAGCATATTTGGAGTTGGAAATTGAAGAACCAGGTTGTCAGGCCTGAAGATTTAACTCTTGAGTGAGTTGCATTGTAACAACAAGTGTTGTTGTTGGTTGCTAGTAGTTTTTTGGCAGTGAGCCCCTTGAGTTTTCAGCAAAGAGATTCCTATCTACCTAAGCCATAGATACCCTAATAAATGAATGGGACACCTGATGGACTGAGAGAAGTGAAGAGGTACGTTTTGTTGGACATGGTGTTATGTTCTCATTGATGTCAACAAGGGTTAATATGGGTTTATCATCCAGACAAGTACCTGACTATACTAGTTGCAAGAGAGTTTTGCAATATCATTAACTCCGATGAAGAAGATGGAGTAATGAGAAGACTGAGAAGATGGTTTTTTATTTTGAGACATAAAAGGATAAAGTTGTTCGTTAGAAAAAAAAAAAAAAAAAAGATCGAAATATGGTGCTCAAATAAAATAAAGTAATTATATATGAACAAGGATCAAAAGGAACATGTCCCAAATCTACCCAAGATTCTATTCTTCGTTTATTATAATGATCAATGCTATGATCATTATAAGTGTGAAAGTTGCAATAATCAACAATAGAGAAAAAAGAACAATGATGATTGTTGGATCAAAATAAGAGCACGATCGGGCAAAGGAATCGACAGTGAATGGCAAAGAACGAGTTTGATTAATTGACGATCGTTGGATCAAAATGAAACCATGATATGACGACTCAGATATTTTTTCGTGAGTCTATTGTGCACCCAAAAAAATTGCTAAGTATCATATTCTGTCGGTTAGACTCATATAAAGAATCACTTAAAAATTTCTAAGTATGGCTCATTATGGAGGGAGCGGAAGTTGGGCATGCATTTTGATGACCTCTGAGAAGACATGTGAGTTCGCAAGTCCGTGAACTTGAGAAGAATCACTTAAAAATTTCAAATTATATGTTCATTATGGAGGTAGCAGAAGTTAGGCATGCATTTTGATGACACCTGAGAAGACACATGAGTCTGTGACTCCGTGAGTCCACGAACCTGAGAAGAATCACTTAAAATTTTCTAAGTATAGGTTCATTATGGAGGTACCAAAAGTTAGGCATGCATTTTGATGACTCTCGAGAAGACATGTGAGTCCACGAATCTGCGACATAAAATAATTCTAAGTAAAGTCCATGTTTGAAATGAATAAGGACCATCCACTCAATGTTTGATTAAATCAAAATCGTGGATCTATCTAAAGAGCCTAGGAAATCTAGGATCGTCCACTCAACGCCTAATTAAAACCCAACCATCGGATTGAGGTGCAATAAAAATCATGGGAGGTTCAGATATAACCATTCATCGGAATGATAGATCTATAATGGAGATGTAGTGTGCATCGTCAAAGGGAGAAGAGGTTAAAGAGAAGGTTGGAATCCACATAGGTGGTTTGTAAATTACCATGGTAGACACGTGGTAGCATCTTGTGAACACAGATACCCCGATAGCGGTTTTCTAAAACCATTATGATCTCCCATTCCACTATGAGAGATACCATGAGTGGTAAGTGATAATCTCATACATATTAATAAGTTGTTGGTCACAAACATCGGTCCTATGGAGTGAAGAACTTAGCATCAGGAATACAAAGGTGTTAAAAGATCCAGCTAGACCATAGTTTAGCATGTGGTCTCATGACGAGTAGTAAAGGTTGGTTGCACAATTAAATTATCTTGTGATGAAGTTGCTAGATTGAGTTTGTGGATCGAGGTCTCATAAAGTAAATACCATATATTTAAAAAGGGGCCACGAATTTAGCACATGTCTATTTCAATACAGGAAATATGCTTAAAAAGGCTCGAAATATGATAACCATTGAAAGGAAATTGCTTCAAGAAAAAGTGCCTGGCTTACTAGTGAAAATTGAGAATATGATTATGAATTTAAAAATATATTGAAGAAAAAACGAAGGTCACTCGATTACTTAAAAATAATAATAATAAAGGAACAAATTTGTTATTAAAACAACATTAGTATTAAATAAATGAAGAGATGCAATGATACAATATTAAAAGAAACACTAGTTCAAATTTTATACCCGTTGAAAGACTATAAAAAAAAAATATGGTGGAAGGAAGACGTCTCTATGGTCTAATTCAGAAGATCAAAACACAGACAGAGTCCAAGGAAGAACGTGAAACATTCACATGAAGTGAGGGTGGAATGGAGGAGTAAGGGGGAATTGAAGTCCAAGGAAGAACCTGAAACAACGAGTTGGTGCTTGAAAACAAGAGGATTGGAGTTCTCTATAGGTTGGAGCTTGATCTAAAAGGAGTTGGTTCTTCTTCAAGTTGGTTCTTGAAAAATGGGGGATTGGTGTCTCCTCGAGTTGGTGCTCAAAAGAAGAGAGATTGGTGTCTCTTACAAACTGTAACTTGTAAATAAAATATAATTTTTATGATTGTTACATTTACAATTCATAGTTATGTACATTCTTGTTGAAACATTGTTATAAATTAATAAATAATTAATTTAATTTGAGAAAAATAAGCAATACTTATTCACCCCCCCTCCGCTCTCAGTATTTAACAACATTCCAACACATTCCTTGGGTTGGGAAAGTCAAGAGGAAGAGAGATGGAGGTAAATTTAGGATAGTTGAAGGAGAATACCAGTGGGTTGTGTGTTAGGGAGTTGTGAAGAGATTGTGAGAGGCACCCTTCTCTTGTGGGTTCTTAGCCCAGCTCGGGGGTGACTTGGTGTTGATATTTTATAAAGATAAGTGTTTATCTATTTTATGAGTTATTCATGAGTTTAATTGTTGTGTTTAAATATGTGTATGTGAATAGTTTATTGCTACTGAGAATGAGTTATTTTCTGCATTCTTGTTCATTTAGAATTTTGTAGATGAATTTCATTGTGGATGTTGGAATCTAGTAAAAAATGTGAATTAAATCATAGCTGGTAAGCTACAACAAATGAATTAACAGAAATTTTGATTTTATGTGTATTATTCTACTATAACATTCATTCGTTGAGCAAAGGGACGTTACATTATGGTATCATAGCTCAAGGTTCAATGCTAAGCCTACATGAGCCAGCTAGGAGAACGTTGGAGATGTAAGTTGTAGCAAATTAAATTTAATATAATGTTTCTGTTATGTTTGAAAAAATATTTCTATGAAATTGGGAAAGAATTTATGGGGGATTTGAGAAATTCAGCAACAGGCTTAAAAATCCCCAATTCTAAATATCAAATTGGGAAAAGGCCCAATTTTGCATTGGAATTCAGGAAATTCCACGAAAAATTGAAAAAAAGATCATTCCAGGGATTAAAAATCCCCAAATTAAATCTTTATTCGGCCCTGTAGATGGTCGAATTTCAAATGTACAGAGGCGGTCATGAATGGAATTGAAACAAATTTATTCCCAGGACTATTAATCAATCATGCATGAATGTAATGGGCTATCCAAGGGGAACAATTGGATGTAACAAACCTAATTGTATAGTGACATCAACATGACGTGGAGTCCATGTGTCATCTGACATGGAAAAATAATAACGTGTACCACCACGGAGGTAGGTATACAGTGGCCAATATGCAGATGGAAATTGATGTGGAGTTGCGTGGCGAGGAGCTTTCATGTTCTGCGAAACCGCGGTGAGATATTGAGAATTGTGTAAGTACCAAAACGTTGCAGAGAACAGAGGGATTGGGTGTGTGGAAAAGAAACAACACCAACTTGTGGTCCCTTGAACCCACAGTGAAGTTTCAAAATTTGAATAAGTGTCAATACTTCATGGGTGTGATGGATATCACGGAGGTGGTGAAGCATAAGGAAATGACTAGGTGTAAGTGCAAATTGGATATGACGAAACATGGTAGTGCATTTCATAGGCCGCGGAAAAGTAACAAGAACGAAAAACAAGTTATAAACCCACGACAACTTAGGAAACGTTCTAAGTATGGATGAATTTTTTTGACGGATGAGATTAAATCCAAAGGAAATATCAGACGGTAGTTGAGAATCGAAGATAGGTTGCTTGTGCTAATGGATATTTCCTTTCCTTTCCCTGTGCTATCAATAACGTTCTCCTCAAAAATCAAAATCGAGAAAGAGAATAGTTGCTGGAAAGGTCTTGAGAAGGATAATCCATTTATTAACCCAAAAAATTAATTTGAGAATAAATTTTGCAGTCAACTCAAAAGAATATGACTGGTGGCATAAAAAGGAAGAAAAAATCATGCATTATTTTCCAAAATTGTGTATTTATATTTTCTTTGTCTAAGAGAAATTTATTTGCATGTACATTTTCTGCAGAATTAGAAAATCAGTTTGGTTCCTATATGAGAACCACAATAATGGAAGATACCCAAGGGTCCTACAGTCATGAGGAGGAACTTAGAGGTATGCATGTCAACAATGGAAATGTTTAGACCAATTCTAATGGAAGAAGAGGTAGGTAGGAGCCTATAACTATGAGAAGTCTGCATAGAGAAGTGCAGAGCTATAGGGATGATAATGAGAAGATTATGGAATCTCAAGAATAAATAATTAAAAGTTTGAACATGCTGTAGAATCAATCCAAGAAAGACTATGGCACCAAGCAAGAATCTAGTGCTAGGCAAGTGGCATCATCCAAATCCCATAGCCGAAGGGATGAGCATGGGAATGGCAGGAAGTCCAGGAGTAGAAGCAGGCACCATCATTCCCTAGGGAAATCCACTAAGAGAGTTCATGCAAGTTTAGGGTTAGGGAGTGTTACACATTATTTTCGTCATCGCTATGACCGTTAATGATGTAAACCTATCCTTTGTCTTTATAAGGATCAGTGGCCTAAATTCCTAAAGAAAGAAGGGAGAAGAACTTTGCCTGAGAGACGAAATCGTATTTTCCTTTGTAAAAACCCTATTAAGGAAGGTCATCGCAGGTTGCACTATATATAGGGTGCGGTGATGCCTGATCATCACCCTCTACCCTGAATCTAGGTTGCGACGTCTCCGCAGGATGCACTATGCTTAGGGTGCGACAATCTTTGTATGTGGGAAAAACAAGTGTCTTCTCGATGCTTCTACAAGGATAATTTTGTATGGAGAGGTGGCCTCCGATTGGTTTGGATCTTAATCTCTTTTCTAATTTAGCGGGATCATCCTAAGCTCCTCAACTTATCCTCTTCATCATATAAAAGGAGAGGAGCTCTCATGGAGAAAGTTGTTTTTGGAGCTTGGAAAATTAGATTGGAAATTTGGCTTGAGATTCTTAGCTTGGTTAGAGTGGCTTTGAGATTTTCTTTGTCAAGATAGATTGTGAGAGATCTTCAGATCCATAGTCTCAGAATCCGTGGATCAAAAGTGTGTGGGAAGCAAGGGATTGTTGGAAGGGACCTTACAACATCAAGGCCTTGGTTGTATTCTCCTTTTTATATTTATAATATAGTGATATGCTTCTTTCCCATAAAACTTATCTCGTTTTATTGTATGATTCCTTGATCACATGCATAATTTCTCTTTGAGTATGCTATATTGCTTTTACTTTGGTTGGATTGTGTTCCCTTGCAGATCCAATATCACCGGAGCACTGGAGTGGAGCTAGGATGACAATGACAAGAGGAAGCGATATTTAAATGGTATGTTGCCCATCCCTTGTTAGATAGTAAACTAAATGAATAGAGCTTAGGGAAAGCGTCATGTCCTGTTTTGTTTTTTTGTAGATCTAGGTGGACCTAGGGAGATCTTTTTATGTCCGCATCTACCGATTTATCCTACAACAAAATTGGCGACTCCATTGGGGAACAAATTGTTTTCCTAGTTTGTATTTCTTTCTTGCTTTGATTGTCCGGGTTCTGTTTTCTAATTTGCTGGGAGATCCATATTGACTCTTTGACTGTTTAATTTCACTGGAAAACCTTCATACTTTTTTATTTTTTCCATTTTTTGTTTGATCGCTGCACCTTGCTTTGAGGGATAGTGAGACAACTTAGGAACAACGCAACCCACATTTTCAACACAGTGCATCATCATCACACTGCATTTGTTCTCTGGATTGCGACGATCATGGGTCGTCGCTCTGTGTTGATATACAACATGCGGCGGTTGTGAAAAAAATTGTTTTGATGGTTTTCCTTGCCCAGATTTGTGATATGGTTCTAGGGTGAATTTTTGGGTTTGATCATAGTCTATTTATAGTCTACTTGACAGTCTTTGAGCTTCTTTTAGCCATCTTTTCTTTGTTTTCTTTTGAAATATTTGATCTCTTGCTTTGAGTTTCTTTCAGTTACAAAGAATTGTTTGGTGAAATAACTTCTTTTCTTTTTTCTGAATAGTTTGTGTTAAAAGAGAAAAATTGTTTGGGTTGTTTTGTTTTATAGAGATTTGTTATTGCTTTTAGCTATCTTTGAAACAAAAAATTTAATTTCTTTCTTTATATTAGATTGGGGGAATCCTTGCATTTGAAGTAGCTAAATTGCATGATTTTTGCCAGTTTTTGGTCTTGAATCCTTAATTTTTTTATTGGGGGGGCCAAGAATCGTGTATTGCTGTACAGTCTCTTTTGCTCATTTCTTGAGAATCTTGATATTGATGAGTTTAGTAAATTTTGGGACATTGTGGATCTGGGAATGATAAACATTTTCTCCTTCTCATAATATAGCTTTCATCGAAGTGAAATATTTGCATTCTCATTTCTTTGCATTGTTTAGATTCGGTCAAAACATCATCTAGTCCACGCTATCTTCCTTTTGAGTAACAACAACCTTAAAAATAAATAGCTTATAAAAATTGATTAGACATTTTTATATTTTCTAGTAGAAAACCTACATTAGCTTAGGGTGTAGTCCTTTGGAATAGGTGTGAAAGATAACTTTCCAAAGCTATAAAAAAAAAAATAGTATCTTGTGATAGGGAGAGTTCAAATCCAATTTCTACATTTTTTTCTAGGAAGTCCTTCTCACACAAGGGTCAAACCTGAGGTCACATTAAGACTGGCAGAGTTACCCACCCTGCTTTGTTGGTCTTGGTGTAGAGATTTCACATATTATGGGGGTCACTTGAAGGTATACCCACAATTATAAGTGGAAGCCTTTTGATTTGATTTTGAGCTAGATGCCATGCCTTTGTGTGTGGATCAGGTTGTCGATTGTTTCCCCGGGCATCACTGTTGTAGTTGGTAACCTTAGTAGCCTATCTCTTTAGGGTATTTACACGAGGTGACTATGGAGGGAAAATTCTTCACGGTACTTGAAATCGACGTTGGCCAAACTCACTCGGGCTCCTTGGAGGGTATACCCACGATTATGTGTGGGAGCTTGCACTAGGGTGTAAGTTCGTTAAGCAGGTCGTCAATGTAACTTTTCCACCCGCTCTATCTCAACCCCTTCTTACATTGTTCTCGCAACGTTGTATTTCATCACCAACTAGTGTGCTCATTGTGAGAAGGTTTTGTTTGCTTGCTTGCTTACTAGATTTTTAGCGTATGTTGCTTGTTTTCCCTAGTGGACTCTAGATTGGATCTTTGTTTTAATGGTGTCAGTTCCCAAAATGACCCAGGAAGGAACCCTTGCTCCAGGGGAACCTTTTTTTTTTCCTTCTTATGGAAACATAGGTCCTCCTCACATCGCTACTTTGAGCCTTCCAGGTCTCACAATTGGATTACCAATATGTTTTTTTTCCACTCAAGTAATCCCAAATGTAACTAGTGCTTAAGTTGTAAGCACTTTCCCCCAAGAACATCAACCTCATGTCGATCCTTCTCCTTCTTCACCATTAATATCTTCTTTGCCTTGTTCACTTGCAATGTCTTCTTCCATTTCTTCTTCTTCACCGATCGAAATCTCTAAAGCTAGTAACCCGGTGGATAAGAATAAGAAGAAGAAAAATAAGCTAGGGTCCAAACTTCCAACCACTACTAGACATGTTAGAAAAAAACCAGTTACCAACAATCGTGTTGGGAGTGTTGATGGTGCCAAGACAACCCAAACCCGTAAACCCAAGTACCCTTGCAGGCTTTGTAAAGGTAGACATATTCTTAAGGATTGCCCTAGTCTATCCAAGGTCATAGAAGCATGGTATAAAGCTCCTTTCCAATCTATGTCGTCGGCCTCTGAACAACCTGTTGATGACCTCCCGTAAACTAGTCACGATACAGTAAAGTCAAGTTCCCGTGCATGTTATGCAAAGGGATTCATCTAACTCATATTTTCCCTCATATGGACGAAGCCTCGAAATTCTTGAAAGCATGATTGTTTCACAGCCTCAACTTCTAGCTGCTTATCACAAGCTTTCTCTCAAGCCCCCTGTAGTTGATGGTATGACACTCTGGTTCCTTCATCGGTCAGTTATGTTGATCATGTAGTCAATCTGGTCACGTCCTTAGTTGTACCAGTTGACAAAGTGGTTGATCCAATCCCATCCTCGATCGATCCCACTCTCCCTGTAGAGGGTGCAACCCAAGCAGTTGATCTGTTTCTGCCCATCGACCCCATTCTCCCCTTGGAGAATGCAACCCAAGTGTTCGATATGATCTTGTCATTGGTCGACCCTACTCTCCCACTCAAGAGTAAACCCGATACTGCCCATGTTTTTCTCGTTGATATAGACTCTACCGTGCTAGGGGGTATTCCTCCTTCTCCCGTGTAACCCCCTCCAAGTAATGAGGCCATCCTTTTTGATTGGGTGTGCTAACTGGTCCTCGTCTTCCCTCTCACATTCATTTCTAGATTACAGTGCAGGTTTGTGGTCGAGACGTTCCTCAGACGTTGATAGATGAAGGTGTGTCCATTAGTATTTTGTCCTCTATTGCTTGGCAAGCTTTGGGTTGTCCTTAGCTTGCGTCGGTTATGGAGAATCTGTTAGATTTTAACAGAAGAACCAGTCAACCTTTAGGGACCCTTCCTCAGTTTCCTGTAACTTTGGGAGGGAAAATTGTCCTTATTGATGTCATGGTAGTCCATGATCCCTTGGATTTCTCTTTACTCCTTGGGAGAGATTATGTCTATGCCATGAAAGCTATTGTGTGCACTCTTTTTCGTGTGATATATTACCCTCACCATGGAAGAATTGTGGTTGTTGATCAACTTTCATTCGTTGGTTCTGACTCAATGACCTCCCTAAACGATTCGTATATGTAGTCAGTGTCACCCCCACCACAGTTCAATTATTTGGTTGTCTCCCATGACTTCAACTTCTGATGATTTAGATCCGATAGTTGACATGGTGATCTCTTTGATAGGGCTTTTAGAGCTTGATCTTGTTACCCCTATCACGACCCTCGACATGTTTTCCTTCCAGATTGTTTTTCTTTCATCTAGTGAAGATCTCTTGGAATCCATGACCAATTTTTGTCCCTTGACATGGTGTCCATCTAGAGAATTGTCCTCTTGGAAGCCATGATCAAGAAGAGAGTCTTTGAGCATGGTTTTCTGATTTCAAGCTCATTAAAAAATGAAACCAGCTTTGAGAATGGTTTTCTGATTTCAAGATCATTAAAAAATGAAACCAACTTCGAGGATAGTTTTGCATCTCTGTGGCAACCTCGTTAAAACAATGAAACAAAGCTTACGAGCATAGTTCTTGTTTCTGTGTCAAGCTCATTAAAAAATGAAACAAAGGTCTAGGGATTGAACATGGATTCTTGAGCATAGTTCTTTTCCTGTGTCAATCTCGTTAAAAAATGAAATAGATTTTTCCTCCTCTTTGTTTGAGTCAAGTCCTTCATCTAGTATTTGAAGCTTCATTTCATCCGCCTGTGTTGTTGGATGAGACAAAGCTTGGGGGGAAATGCTTCCAGCCTCTAGAATTCATGTTGAAGTTGAGCCGCTAGAAACCACCTACCTCAAGCATAGTTTTCTCTGGTTCACGCTTGTGTAAACATGAAACTAGGTCCAGGCATAGTTTTTTTTAGTTTTAAGCTTGTGAAAAAATAAAATCTATCCCAAGCATAGTTTTTCTTTGTTTTAAAGCTTGTGTAAAAATGAAAACAATCTCGAGCTTAGTCTTTGTTCTTTCTCATGCTCCTAAATCAATGAGAATGTAACTGAGTATACTTTTATCACTTTTTCAGACTCGTAAAGGTTATACAAAAAAAGAATCCCCTGGAGTTCCCTTTAATCTTTCTTTAGACTCTCTAAACATGAAAATATTGCCATGCAATCTTGTTATTTTCACGCTCGTTAAAGTATTAGAAATCACGTTTGTTGAGTGGTAGTTTATCTCTTTTTCGGTCTCATTAGAATACTTTACGAAAAATGACATTTTGGATTTTCCTTTAAGTGTTTTTCAAACTCTCTAAAATTGAAAAACCCCTGTGTTTTCTTTCTTTGGACTCGTTAAACAAACATTGAAAGATCCATACAAGACTGAACCACTCCTTCTTAGGGTTCATTAAACATACTCTGAGGGACTCATCCTAAGGATGAGCTTACAATTCAAGCATATTTTATCCTCCTCAAGATTGTTTAAAAATAAAGAGGTACTCGCTAGAAATGGTGGGGGAAAATTTGGTTAAGAAATGTGTCTAAACATGTATTCTATGGAAGAGTAGCTTCTGAACATTACACCCTTTCACTCGCCTTGTGTCTAGGTTGGAGAATCCACTTGTCTCTTGGTCATACTCCTTTATAAGATTACCCATTGGTGTGTGACCTTTGTTATTGAGTCAGTGTTTCCAAGACAGTTGTTGTGTTGTTAGTATGTTCAAAGAAAATTTCAACCTGGAAAGCCTTCTATTGCATTGGCCATTTCTACAGTCTTTAAGCCTTCTATTGCATCGGCCATCCCTGAGTTATTCCTAAATCATTTTTTACTCTGATCTACATCAAATCTTGTTACCTGTTTCGTGTCATTGATGGGGGATCCATTAAGGCCCTCCTATGATGAGTCTTTTCCTATCGAATTCAACTCACTATCCAGGAATTAGACTTAGAAACTAATTGGTACCTTGGAACTTGCATGCCTCAATGGTAGGTTTCCTCTCTTTATAGAGTGGGTTTTAATTATTGACCCTTGATCAGAAGATTCCACCGAGTGTTCGACTTCAACTCATTAATTCACATTCATTGGATTGTACTAGAGTACCTTGGGGGTCATTGACATTAATGGTGATTTCCCTTGCACTTGTTAACGATATTCATTAACGAATGGTAATCAAGTGGTTTCTACCATGTTCGACTTCAACACATGTATTTTTATGGTTAGATTCGTACTATAGAGTGGTGGAGATGAAGACCCTGGATCTTTTCTGACAAATTCAGGTTGCGTTGGAGTATATTCAGATTGTACTGTTGCATAGATCCATAGTGTATGTCTCGTGGCTATATTCAAATTTGAGTCTTTAACACATACATCCACAATGTATTTTTGGTGGCTTTGTTCAGATTTGAGTCATAATGGCATGGATCCACAATGTATGTTTGGTGGCCATGACCTATATTAATTGACATGGATCTTTGCATGTCAACATTTATGATTTGAGTCATTTGTATTCTGAGTATGGTAATGCCTACCTCGGTGATGATATATTATTGTACTGTATTTTCTTGTTTGTTGGCAAGTTTCTGACCGACTGTTCCTTGTTCCCTACACACACTCGACAAAGTATTTCATTTATCACTCTGTTCTAACTTCATACTTTGGGGGGATCTATGTTACACATTATTTTCATCATCCCTATGACCGTTAATGATTTAAACCTATCCTTTGTCTTTAGAAGGATCAGTGGCCTGAATTAGTGAAGAAAAAAGGGAGAAGAACTTTGCCTGAGAGAAGAAATTGTATTTTCCTTTGTAAAAAACCTATTAAGGAAGGTTGTCGGAGGTTGCACTATATATAGGGTGCGACGATGCCTGATCATCGCCCTCTACTCTAAATCTAGTTTGTGATGTCTCCGCAGGCTGCACTATGCTTAGGGTGCGGCGATCTTCATATGTAGGAAAAAATGAGCATCTTCTCGATGCTTCTAGAAGGAGACGTTTCTATGGCAAGGTGGCCTCTGATCAGTTTGGATCTTACTCACTTTTTTAATTTAGTGGGATCTGTTATCACTCCAAGAAACCCTCTGTGGTTGCAGACCAGAGGTGCTTGGTAACTTAAGAAATGAATTTTTTTTGTATTTTGTGAATGTGGATCAATGGGACAACTCAATATAGCTTATGGCATTCAAACATAAAAATGATAAACAAATAGACAGTGCTCTCAAAGATTGATTAATCAGCAGGGAACTTTAAAGTGGGTGGAGAACAAATTGTAACTAAACCAGTGCAAAGCAGGGTCTAAGAGACAATCAAAGAATTATTATCAGGCTATGAGCTAAACAATGGGATGACAGCCATTCAAAGCTTGACAACACAGATAATAATGCAGAAGAAGGATGGAAAACTGATAATCAAAATCGAAAGGAACCTGTGATCTGTATTAACATATAAGTCTGAGTACAATAGCTAATCTTCTATCCAAAATCGAACCATTGTTTGATATCAAAACAGGCATTTATAGCCTTTACAAAATGGTTACACAGATCCTAAAAACATGGATCTGTCATTTAAAAAAAACAGTTCTATTCTACTTAAACAACTATGAAAATAAAGTCTTCAATAACAGAACTGAGTATTCGAATTGTCTTCAGCATACAAAAAATCATCATTTTCTTCCTCCAGCTTCCAGCATCTGCGATGTAGTGAGGCAGCGTGACACCTGTGCGTGACTGTTCCATTTCCCCAATATTTATGGTTGAGTTTTAGGATATGGTGTTGAAAGCGTATCCAAAATTCCTCGAATACCTGAGTTTGAACTTTTTTGCATGCAATTTAATGATCCATTGATGCGCTGGCATGTCTTCAAAAC
>ML778377.1:121553-156099 GCA_009831015.1 Picea engelmannii | reverse complement strand
TGAAAGCGTATCCAAAATTCCTCGAATACCTGAGTTTGAACTTTTTTGCATGCAATTTAATGATCCATTGATGCGCTGGCATGTCTTCAAAACAAGTTGGAAACAAACTGTTGCGATTTCGTCCTCAAAACTTGGTTGCAGAGCTTTCAATAGCGTAACCATTTGAAACTTTCACGGGTTAGCTGTTGAAAGCTATCACTTTCAACAGCTAACGGGTAACGAAATAGTATCCTGGTGCTGTTGAAAGTCCCGATATGCACAAAAAAGAACTTTTGACTTCAAAATTTATTTCAAATCAAAATCAATTAACATCTGACTTTTCCCCTTGCATATTGACTGCCACCTGAGCAAGAACTGTCAGGTCTGGATGAGACCTTTGTTTGAGCTTTTGTTTCAATCCCCTGATCCGCTTCTTGAGGTGTCGGGCAAGCAATCTTAATCTGCTGCAGTTTATAATGAACTTTTCCTTCTTCTTTTTCTCTTTAACGCTCTCCTTGGCCAACCTCTCGAATGCTGCATTCGTCTTGGCAAAGTTGTCAGACAATTTTTTATATCTATCCTTTATCACTCGTTCAAGAACTTCCTGTTGAGCAATTACCTCTTTGAGGTGTTTGATTCTCTGGGATTTATTTGATCTAGGTTTCCTTAACGATTCTCCTTGCTCTGTTTGACATAATGTTTCATAGTTTTGAGCACATTCTGCAGATTTTTCAGAGCCCTTGATGGCAGGTCACTGATCTTTCTGTTCAGACTCTGAATCTGAGTAGGGTAAATTGAGGATGTTCTTCCCTGTACTCTGTTGTGTAGGGTGGCCCGAGTCTTGTTGTATAGTTGGCTCTGTAGTCTACTCGAAATTCAATTTCCTTTTCAAACTGTGAGGTTTCACCCCTGATACCTTGTCCTCTGAAGGTGATGGTATGGCCCTTCTTCTTCTTACGCTGCTCTGAGGAGAGGCTTTCTTTTTTGATCCTACCATCTGTTCAATTGCAGTTTGATTTTGAGTTTCGAAACCTTCCCAGAAAAGTAAGTGTTCCCAACTTCTCCCCTGTTGCTTCAATTCTTGTAGAATGATGAGTTTTATGAGTCCTAGGTGACATAGGGCAGCTTTCAAGCTTAAAGGTTGGGCCCTAATTCTCTTGCAGACTTTAGACAATCTGTGATGTAAAAAGTAAGGAAAATTGATAGGATTCTTGCCTGTAAAATGATCCATCAATTTAAAGTGATACATCATCAACTTGTCGTATCTTCCTTCTGATGTAATATATAACTGAATGCCTTTGAATAAATGTTGCCACTCTTCATCCAAGTATGAAACGAGCATACCTTTACTCCAGGCTTTGTGCTTGTATCCATATTTCAAATAGAACTTGAAATCCTGATTTTTTAGAGCCATGGTTTTAAACCATCTTTGGCCAGTCATCGGTAACCTTGTAGCTGCTGCTATAGACTCCTCGTCCACCTTTATTTCCACAGAACCCACCCGAGCTCTGCTGCCATCAAATGTCATTGCGAAGGCTTCAGCTGTGGCTTGATGATACCCAGTTTGCAACCTTTTTACAAATTCCATGCAACCCGCATTAAAAAAATGTCTCTGAACCTCGGGATGTGATTCCAGAAAGGATAGATTGTGAGTTCTCGTTTAAGCAAAAGGCCACTGCGTTTTTTCACCATTCTGCAGCTCCGGCACTCGACCAATGTAATTCCTATAACCTCTTTAGTCGAACCCTTGTTCTGCGCTGCTGAAAGCAGTCTCGACTTTGACTCTGTGCTGAGTCAAATGCAAACCTTGAGTGTATTTTGGAAACAACCTATGGTATGCCGACTCTTCCTGATTTGATGGTGTCAGGCCCTCTGAACCTCATCTGTACCTGCATCGCTGAATGAAAACTTGCCATTTCGGGTGTGATGATAGTTGCGCGTGGGTTCTGTAAATATTTCAAATTGTCGTCATATCCTGGTACACAAGCTTTAACTTCTATGATTGCCCGCTTCCACCAGCGCATGTCTCGGATCTTGTTTTGACGTGGGGGGTGATCACCTCATCATTTTGCGCATGCGTGGATAATGAGCACGTGATTTCCGCTTCATGCAGCTATGGTTCTTGGAGAACATCTCTGCCATCACGCTCGCTTGCTACTTTCACCAGCATGCGACTCCTTTGAAAAACCCCTATTAGCTGCGGAAAGTGAGTACTTTCCACAGCGCACTGTTTGATAGGAAATTCACCTTAGCCGCGGAAAGTGAAATAGTGTGCCACATCACTTGAAAATGTTCCTTAGCCGTAGGAAGTAGGTACTTTCCATAGCGTGCCACGTGCAAACTGTCTGTCAAACCTTTCGCGCTTTGTCACTTTCCACAACGCTTTTAACTGATGAAATGACGTCCTTAGCTGTTGAAAGTGAGCGCTTTCCACAGCGCACAATGAACCTTTTGAAAAGACGTTAGTTGTGGAAAGTAAAAAGTTACATTTTTGAAGGAGAAGACTTTATGGATCGATTATTTCCTAAGACACACCAAAACCAAAATTTTCTCAGCTGTTAAAAAACTCAAAAATGACTTGAAGACACTATCTAAAGATATTATATCAACCCAAAACTCGGCCGAAAGGACGGTTTCATTTTGGGAGTTAACAAGATCATCCTAACCTCCTCACCTTATCCTCTTCAGCTTATAAAAGGAGATGAGCTCTCATGGAGAAAGTTAGTTGTTTTTGGTGCTTGGAAAATTAGATTGGAAATTTGGCTTGAGATTGTTGGCTTGGTTAGAGTGGATTTGAGATTTGCTTTGTCAAGATATATTGTGAGAGATCTTCAGATCCATAGTCTCAAAATCCATGGATCAGAAGTGTGTGGGAAGCAAGGGACTGTTGGAAGGGACATTACAACATCAAGGTCTCAGTTACCTTACAACATCAAGGCCTTGGTTGTATTCTCCTTTTCATATTTATAATACAGTGATATGTTTCTTTCCCATAAAACTTATCTCGTTTTATTGTATGATTCTTTGATCACATGCATAAGTTCTATTTGAGTATGCTATATTGCTTTCACTTTGGTTGGCTTGTGTTCCCTTGCAGATCCAATATCATAGGAGCACTGGAGTGGAGCTAGGATGACAATGATAAGAGGAAGCGATATTTAAATAGTATGTTTCCCATCCCTTGTTAGATAATAAACTCAATGAATAGAGCTTAGGGAAAGTGTCATGTCATGTTCTATTTTGTTCTAGATCTAGGTAGATCTAGGGAGATCTGTTTATGTCCACATTTACCGATTTATCCTACAATAGGGAGCATCCCAAGTGTATCTCATGTTAAGAGATAGAGGAGAAGGCCCGAGGAAGACATCTTACAAGGTGAACTCGGGAAAATCAAACCACCTAATTTCAATGGTTAGCATAGGATGGGAGAAGAGGTCGAGGCTTGACTGTTGAAAATGAAGAAATATTTCCAGTCACATGACTATCCCTCAAGAGTAGAGACAATAATTTCAACCTATTACTTGCAAGAAAAGTGTTATCGGATAAATCGGTAGGTGCAGACACTAACAGATCTCCCTAGATCCACCTGAATCTAGAACAAAATAGGACAGGACATGACTCTTTCCCTAAGTTGTAGTCATTGAATCTACTGATAAGAAGGAGTGAGTGACATACCTTTATATCACTTCCTTAGGTCTCTGTTGTTCCTGCTTCACTCCGGTGCTCTTGTAAAATCAGATCCAAGACAACACAAACCAACCAAAGTGAAGATAGCAAAGTATATTCAATGTCAACCTATGCATATGATCAAGGAGTTATGCAATAAAATAAGAGTGATTTTATGGGAAAGGGACATGCCGTTGTATTATATTAAATGAAAGTAGAAGATACAATCGGATCGCCTTGATTTTGCAAGCTTCCTTTCAGTGAACCTTGGTTCCAACACACACACTTGCTCTACATTTGCATGAAGAAGGTCCGATACAACTTGATAGACCAAAAAGAGTCTCCAAACTTCTATCCAAGCAGGGTTCTTCACACAATTATTTCACCAATTCTTCATTCAATCTTGCTTAACCTTTTCCATGAGAAACCCTTCAATATATAGGAGAAGGAGAGATGGTTACATGGATGAGGATGATCCCACCAAATCTGAGAATTCGGTAGGATGCCAACCATGCGAATGCCAACTCATTTTCTAGAAGATTCCCTTCTAGAACCTTTGTGACCTCTTCTCTTTTCCAAGCTTAAAAACAGGTTTGCACCTTATCTATAGAGAAGACTGTGAACAGTTCGCACCCCAAGTGTGGGTTTCCTGCGAGAATGGAGGATTTTCACACCCTATAATATAGGTAGCCTGCAAACTCATCTTAAAAATGTTTTTCTAGAAGAAGACATCAGTCACTTTCCTCAGGCAAAAAGTCCTTGTGGGAGCCTGAGTACATCACTAGTAGAAACATCACCAGAGTGACCAAAATCATGTGTAATAGAATGCCCCCCTACGTATGAGGCCAGAACTTATGACAGCTGAAATACTTTGTAAACTACGTGTGTGTGTCAGAAACAAGGAGCGCACCTAATCAAAAACCTGTAAACAACCAAGCATCTGCAGAATATAATACTAGTTCTGAGGTAGGCATTCCCATGCTCAGATCACAAATGAATGGAATCATCAACGTAAGTCATGGCCACCAATCATACACCATGGATCCATGTCATCAAAATGCTACATAGCCACCAGGAATACACTGTGGACCTATGTGAGAAGACTTGAATTATGACATAGCCATGCGACATACAAAGTGGATCTATGTGTCGATACAAATCATACATACTCCATCGCATCCTGGATCAAAAAGATGAGACCCGGGGTCTTCAATCCCGTCACCTGAAAGTACGAATCTAGCCATGTGATTACATGTGTTGAAGTCGAACATGGTAGAAACCACTTGATTACCGGTCATTGATGAAAACCATTAACAAGTGTGAGTGAAATCACCATTGATGTCGATGACTCCCAAGGTATCGAAGTACAATCCGAACGAATGCGAACAAATGAGCTAAATTCGAGCACTCGACAAAATCTCGAAATCAAGGATCAATGATGTGAAACCTCTGTCGAAAGCGAAGAGACCTGCCATTAAGGCATGCAGGTTCCAAGGTACTAAATGATTTCTAAGTCTCATTTCCAGATAATGAGTTGGAGTCGACGGAACAAGACTCGTCATAGGAGGGCCTTGATGTATCCCCCATCAATGACACGAAATAAGTAACAGATTTTGAGGATGAATCAAAGTATGAAGACAAGTTGAAATGGACATAGGGAAGGCCGACATAGTAAGAATGGAAAACTACAGATGGCCAACTCAATAGAGGGATTGTTTGGACTTCTCTTGAACATATTAACAAAACGACCAAGGACTTGGCAGCACTGACTCAAAGACGACCCAAGATATGAACTTGTAGCAAGTCAAACGAGAGACAAATGGATTTCCCAACCCAGATTCAAATGACGAATAGGAGGTGTCATGTTCAAGAGAGACGCTTACTGCCATTAATATGAATACGAAAACACATCCCTTTCCCAAAATTCCCCCCACCATTTCTGGCAAGTACCTCTTTATTTTTACACAAGATTGAGGAGGATAACATATTCTTGTTGATGTAAGCTCATCCTTCGGACGAGTCCCTCGTAGTATATTTAACGAACCCTAGAAAGGAGTGGCTCGATCCCATATGGGCCTTTTGATGTTTGTTTTACGAGTCCAAAGAAAGAAAACTTGGGAGTTTTTCATGTTTTGAGAGTCTGAAAACCACTTAAAGAGAACTCTCCCAGTTCCTTTTTCGTAAATAAGTTCGACGAGATTGAAAAAGTGATAAACTATTGCTTGTCGAATGTTTTCTTCAAATACTTTAACGAGCATGAAGAGAACAAGATCACTCGACAATCTTTTTGTTTTTATGGAGCGTGAAAAGAGATTAAAGGATACTCCCTTAGGTTCGTCGTTTTTGTGTTACCATGATGAGTATGAAAAGATGAGAAAAAGTATACTTGGTTATGTTCTCATATATTTTCGAGCGCGAGAACGAACGAAGACTGAAATCAAGGTTTTGCCTACCAAAACCCTAAAAAAGTAGTCGTACATGAGACAAAAAGAAAAAACACCCGTACCCCCTCGTTCAGACTTCGAAGTTGCTATATCTGGAAAAAACCATACTCATGAGGCTATTAGGACATTAGGTTTTATAAAAAAAACAATAAAAACAATATAAAAAATCAATAAAAAATAGTAAAAAGTGAATAAATATGGGTAAAAAGGGATTTTTACCATTTCATTGTGATTTTGCCAAAAACTTGTCCAACATACCTCATTTTCTCCAAAATTTCTTTGCTCAATTGCAGGAGGCACAAGCGATCATTCGGCCAACCGTTTCAGCCAACGAGGTAATCTCTTGATTCTCTAACTTTTCCATGGTTTAGTTTTGGTTTTTATTGGTAATTTTTTGGGTTTTAAGTCCATTTTAGGGTCAGACCATGCGCCCAAGCATTCTCACAGGTGGGCCTTGCGGGACTTGCGAGAATCTCGCACTGTGCAAAAGGGCCACCTGCGGGGGCCGAAAAATGGATTTTAAAGTAAGGTTTTGCTCAATAAAAATTATGCAAGAGTTTAAAACAAGTTGTCGACTTCTCTCTCATAGCTCTTTTACAGGTGTTTGACCATCACAATGTTGGAATGGAGAGAAAGGGAACATGAGGAGGATGATGCCATTGCCGGGAATGACCCAGGTACATTCGCTGCCGTCCGGGACTGTGGGCTCTTGAAATTCTTCAGGATTCCGTGAATGAGAGCCCAACTCAGGTTGTTGGAATACTTTATCCACATGTGGGACATGGACCAATAGTTATTTCACGTGGGATTCCATACGCTGAACCTAGATATCGAGGATGTCTATTTTCTAACGGGGTTGTCACAGCATGGATACCATGCTAGTTTGACCAGAGGTAGAGGCGAAAGACTTCCCATGAACGAATATTGTCACCAATACTATGTTCCCGAGGAAGAGAGAAGCAAGGATAAGGTTGCCATTTGGGGGGTCCAAGACTTGACCCTGCAGGCCATATTGTTTACTATTGCACGCATGGCTAGGAGTGTGGCTTCGCACATGGCTCTCCAGAGCTATTTCCAATACGCCATAGAGTGCACAGAGCCTTGAGTCTTCAACTAGTCAGATGCAGTTCTCCGAAGTATGAAGAGACAATTGACGAAGTGCAGAAAGGGTGACTTGAAGTAGTTTGGGTACGGATGACTTTTGGTATCATTCTTCCTCGAGAAGGTCCCACTACTACGACTACATGTTGATTGGGGTTTTCTAGCCCCACAGGATCCGAGGATGCTGAGGTGGTGCAACCTCCTGGCTTGACACGTAGCAGGGCCCATAATCAAGTATAATGATTCATTTTTTGACTGGTTGAGGCCCCAGATGTTGATGATTGACGACTACACATATGTTGGTTTGGATTTCTGAGGGGATCTAGATTTGGCCCTACTTGAGGATGCTCAGTGGGGTGACTTAGGTAAGAAGTACACATTTTGTTCTTTTTAAATGTTTTTGTAATTTTTATCATATGAAATGTTTTTGTGTTTATCCAAGAACTAATTCAAAATTTTCTTTTTGATGACACAGATGTAGGGCTGTATCGACCTCCAGGAACGTCTCTTATTCAACAGTGAGGAGAGGCGGCTCCAGTGGCGAGATGGAATGCCGAAGACTACGAGGCAGTGAAACATAACTTAGAGGGGTTGACCGTGAATGTCCCAGATATTGTTATTGGGGAGATCCTGAGACATTACCAGCGCCATACTGTGGGTGTGTCCAAGTCTCTTAGTCGAATGCTTCATAGGGTAGCCCGAGCAATTGTGTGTTATCGTGAGCGTCATCCATGATGTTATTTTGTAGAAGCTATGGGATTCGTATTTTTGAGATTTTGGTCATTGGAAAAAATCTTTTTGTAAAAACTTTTGATCGTTGTATACATATATACGGCTTCTACCCGCTTATATTGTATTGTGTTATACATGTAATGTGTGATTGGTTTATAAATGTCTCAAATGTATGTCTAACACATAGTTAGATAAGGCATCAGTCAATGTATTTAGACATCTAGGAATGTACTGATATTCAATATAATCAAAATAACATTCCAAGAGGTGAATTCATAAATATACCTGTAATAAAGTAGGAATTTGAATAGCATAGACATTACTTAGTTGTAGTACTACTAGCTGCGAATCGAGTCGTATAACCAAGTGGCGGATATCAAGCAAAATAGCATCAATCAACAATTTGATGACGACACTATATTCCGCAATATTATTGGTTACACGACCGAGGCACACACCTCGCAGACTGATAAGTTCATTTGTAGGTGTGTAAATTGCCCATATAGCATAAGCAAGATTCTAAGTACTACGACTAGCGCCATCAGCGAAACTAATGTGGGGTAGCGAAGACTCTGACATCTAGAAACCAAGCACAACATAAGATAAACAGTCGGGGGCAGAGACCAAATAATGAACAAGCATACTAAAGTAACACACAAAAAATATGATACAATAAAATACAAGCACTCATGCACAGGTGATCTTAGGCATAGTACTTCTTTAAGTACAACCCATTTCTGGGTTCACTCAATGGGATATTGTCGTAGTCCACCAACTTGTAATATCCTTTCTCCAAAACTTGTCTGATGATATAAGGACCTCGCCACATAGCTTCAAATTTTTCGGCTCCTAGCATATCCCGATCTTGTTCGTAAAGGAGAACCAGATCACCTTTGGAGAAAATGTGTGGCCTGACATGTTTGTAGTATTGGGATTTGACGCATTTTTTCTAGGCTTTTATCACTAGGGTGGCATCACGATGGGTTTCATCAAATTGCATGAGATACAACAGACGTTCTTCTTCGGTAGAAGTGTTTCAGAGAAGTTTGACAGCTAGTTTTAGGGAGGGTATCTCACATTCAATCGACAAGATGGATTCTAGACCATATACTAACTGGAATGGTGTAAACCTGGTAGCATACTTAACGGATGTCCGGTAAGCCCACAATGCTGAAAAAAACATCGTGTGCCAAATCATTTTGTGAATCCCTATCATTCGTTGAAGCATGGTAATGAGGACCTCGTTTATTGCTTCAACTTGGTCGTTGGTTTGTGGGTAATAGGGTGTTGAGTTTTCATGGAAAAGACCCAACTTTTCAATGAGTTCCGACATCATGAAGTTTCTAAAGTGGCTACTGTGGTCAGTAATGATAGCCTGAGGAACACCAAAATGAGCAGTGATGTGATTGAATATGAATAATGCTGCAGTCTTTCTGGTATTGTCGAATGTTGGCATCACCTCGACTCATTTCATAAAATAATCTATGGCTACAATAATGTATCCATGCCCCTCGGCTAAGTGAGGGTGACATGTCATGAAATCGATACTCCATTTTGCAAAAGGACCCATAGAGACTACAGGGTGTAGAGGAGCAGGGTGTGAACGTATTTTATTGTTATAGGTTTGGAAAGCATGGCATTTTTGGACAGCAATTATACAATCGTTGAATAAAGAAGGCCAAAAATACCCTGCCCGTAAGATTTTCTAGGCAATAGAATATCTAGACATGTGACCACCATAGTCTCCAGAATGGAAGTCATTCAGGGCTTTCTCGGCTTCGTCAAACATGAGGCAGCGTTGAAAAATGGAGTCAATCCCACGACGATAAAGAGTATCACTGAGGATAATATACTGACGGGCTTGGTAGTGTATTCGACGGCGGTCAGTGCTAGACAAATTGGCCCGAAAAGTCTGGGTCTGGAGATATATGATGATATCTCCGTACCAAAGGTCATCGAAACTGATCAGGAAAAGGGATTCATCGGGTAATGAATCTGCTGCTAATTTTTCCATCTCAGAATAGGGAAGGTCGCATATCAACTCGAAAAACACCAATGATTTCTTGGACTTAGCACGTTCGAATTCTAGGTCAAACTCTTGGAGTATTATGATCCATTTGGAGTATTTTCCCCCTAGAAATTGACGTTTAAGAATGTGCTGCATAGGGTTGCAGTTAGAAATCACCATAGTTTTTCATAAAAGGATATAGTGTCGGAAATGTTGAATAGCTTGGACAGCTGCCAAGGCCATTTTTTCAACATGTAATAGATTACATGTTCGTCATGAGAGTCATCCTCCTGGACGAGAACCACAATGATGGTATAGTCCGAGGATGTGAGGTAAAGGAAATAATCCTGACTGTAATCAGGTGGGAAGAGTAGAGGGGTACGTGTCAAAGATAATTTCAAATCTTCGAAAGATTTGTTGGCAGTGGTATCCCATACGAACTTAGAACCTTTCTTGAGCAGTCGCGTAAATCCAAGAGTTAGCTCAGCATAGTTCGGGTGTAAGGTAGCTAGAGAGGTAGGGGGGGGGTGGGGGGGGGTAGAGGGCCCATAGTGATAATAGTGGAGGCCATTTAATGTACGATGGACTAGGTCCACTATATTATTAAATAAGGCCCACTATGGTAGTTAGATATAATAAATGGGTAATTATATATAATAAATGTAAGAGGATTTCTTAGAAGGTTCTACTTCTAGAAGATTCCTCCTCTAGAATGTTCTTAGGTGATGGTAGCACTATATAAATGGGTTCAAGCAATGTAATGAGACATGAAGAGAATTAGTGTATTTGGAGCAATAGCTCAATAGGAGGATGCCCCCTCGAAGAGGCAAGTGAACAGGAGAGGATCCCTTCCATAATATGATCCATTGTATGGTGTTGCCCTACCTCAAGGGTTTGATAGTAATAAAGGATATTTTGCATATTGTTCTTGTATATTTTTTGTGGTTATTTTTTATTCATTCATTGGTTCTTAACAAGTGGTATCAGAGCACTTTCCTTGGCAGACATTGTGGGCAAATATTTTTTATTTTTGCAGATTTTTTTTTCAGAGAAGAAAAAAGAGGGTCGCGACATTCCAGAAATTTTCGATATATTTTTGTGAACAATTTGTAGAAATATATTGTATATCTAAGTTCCTCTCATAAAAACACCCAAGTTAAAAAAAAAAATCGTTCGAAACGGAGTCTGGGAAGTCAAGATATTGAAGTTTTGAAATCTGTAATTTTTCAGGGTTTTTTCCATGGACGGCGACATGATTTTTTTCTTATTTCTGTAGAAGATGAAGGATGAATTTTCCCAAACAAATTACATATCTGAGTTCCTCTCACAATTTCAACCAATTTCAAAAAGAAAATCAGCCAAAACGGAGTCCGGGAAGTGAAGTTATGAGCATTTTAAATTTAGCAGTTTTTCAGGGTTTTTCCGAAAAATGTCGCGATTTTCTGTAGTAAGTTATTGTTCTATTTTTTGGGTTTTTTCGTGACGGGTGTGGGACCGAAGAGTTCATAGAGTGATCATATGACTATTTCCTCTCAAACCCGCAAGGGAATTCTTGAAGCATTCAAATCCAAATTGTATGACACATTGGATGCTAGATTGCATGACCTTGCAAATGGCCTCAATGATAGTTTCTGTAGTATTCAAGATTCATTGGATAACATGAAGCATATATTTCTTATGGCAGATATCAGGGATGAATATAATCAAGAAATATATGCTCGGTATGATTTTGAGGCTGATTGTGATGATTGGTATATGGATAGTTGTCATTTATGGGATGACAACCACTTTCATATTTTATTTGATGACTCTAATCCACCTTCTGTAGAGAGCATCAATGTGACAAATCGAGAGCCAATGATTATTACCAGTGTCCATCCTGCATATTCTACATTGGTATTATTCCTTCTAGATTCGCTACGACCCTTTTCCACTATGTGGATGGATCTTCTTATTTGGATCCACATGATAGGTGTCAGTCTTTGGAGCATAATTTTGAGTTGGTTATTGGGTTCCAAAATCTTCCACGAGGAGTTCACATGAGCACTTGGACATGGGACCCGGGCTTACAATGGTGGTTGGAATACTTTAGCATGGTGACTTTCCTTTCTACATGGGACTTTGGTTCTCTAGTCTTCTTTAGCATTATGGTCCACAATTATCCATGGGACCCTGGTATATGGTTGTACATCAAGCATTGAGGACAACGCTTTCATAAGGGGGATGGAATGTAAGGTAGCTAGAGAGGTAGTGGGGGGGCCCAGAGGACCCATAGTGATAATAGTGGAGGTCATTCAATGTAAGGTGGAATAGGTCCACTATATTATTAAATAAGGCCCACTATGGTAGTTAGATATAATAAATGTAAGAGGACTTCTTATAAGGTTCTACTTCTAGAAGATTCCTCCTCTAGAATGTTCTTAGGTGATGGTAGCACTATATAAAGGGGTTCAAGCAATGTAATGAGACATGAAGATAATTAGTGTATTTGGAGAAGTAGCTCAATCGGAGAATGCCCCATCAAAGAGGCAAGTGAACATGAGAGGATCCCTTCCATAATATGATCCATTGTATGGTGTTGCCCTACCTCAAGGGTTTGATAGTAATAAAGGATATTTTGCATATTATTCTTGTATATTTGTTGTGGTTCTTTTGTATTCAGTCATTTGTTATTAACATCGGGATGAAATGACGAAGAAATTTTACCTTCCCTTGCAAACTTTGTAACTGGCGAAGTGAGGAAGGGGGAGGGAGATTGAGAATCGCCTCGACCTTCAAAGGATCTACCCTAATCCCTTGATGTGAAACAATAAATCCCAGAAGTCGGTTGGATTCTACACATTTGTGGGGATTAAAGCGTATATGGTAAAACCGACATCGAAGGAAAATGGCGCGGAGGTGTAATGGATGATCTACAAGGTGCATGGAATGAGTGGGTAAGTCATCGAGATATGGCTACATAATGCGCTTTTTTTCATGAAAGGTGTAAGACATAGCACATTGAAAGGTTTCACTGGCATTCTTTAAACTGAATGGAAGTTTCTGATAGGCGAAAGTGCCCCAAGGACAAATAAAAGCGGTCTTGTGTTGGTCCATGGGTACGATGTTGATTTGATTATATCCAGAGAAACCATCCATCAGAGAGAATATTTCACTTCTGGCACAATCTTGGACAATCTGGTCAACGAAGGGGGTAGGAAATTTGTCTTTAGGACAAGCTTTGTTAATGTCCCTATAATCAATGCACACATGGATTGTGCCTTGTTTCTTGTCAATCAGAACAATATTGGAAACCCAGTCAGTTAGAGCCAACGGGTAAATGAAGCCATCCTTAAGAAGTTTCTCAACTTCAAGCTTGATAACAGCTGCTTTACGTGGGTGGACCGGATGAAGTCATTGCTGGACGAGTTTAGCACCCAGGTATGTCTTAATTTCATGTACCCCAATGTCGGGGTCAATACCCAGCATTTCTTCATAGCTCCATGCGAAGACGTCACGAAATTCTTGGAATAGAGACTTGTAGGTGACCACTTCATCATGGGAACACAAAGCTCTGATATGCACATTTTTTACAATTCCAGGTTTTATGGATATGTCGAGGGGGAGGGGGGGTGAGATGTTACTTAAGTTCCCTTTGTAGAACAAATCATGTGTAGACTCGGCAACGGTAGAAATGACGACAATGATCGACAAGGTCGAGATTCGTTGGTAACCCTCGATGATGTGTTGTTCCAGGAAGAGGATGGAACGATGATGCCCATCATCCCAAGGGGTGTCTTCCATGGACATAATAGACATAATCATCTCATCCGTGGGAAAAATGACGTGGAATGGATCCAGAGATAAATCACCAAGGGAGGGGGTAGAAGGGATTGTCGATTGAATGGCTTGATAAGCGGATTCGACCGGACCCAAAGGAATTTTGTAACCATAATGAAGATGATCGCCAAGGTTGGGCACCATCCATGGGTCGTAAGACGCAGGGGTTCCATGAATAGAGGTGGAGATCATGTTGATCGAGGCGAAAAATAGATGTGAATCATCGGGTGGTGGGATGGGGAAAGTACCCATCAAAGAGGAATCTTTAAGAATACCCACACCGACGTTCTCATATCCAGGGGGGGTTTGCAATGAAAGGTATGTTGTCGGTACGTGCATTAGAGTAAAAGAAGGCCAATTGGTCTATAGTAACTACTTTTCCTTGATGTGGGAAATGCACGACATGAAAAAGAGTGGACACAACTACACGCATGGAATCGATCCAGCTATGGCCAAGTAGAAGGTTGTAATCGAGAGGAGCGTCAAAGACCTCCACTTCAACTTTGACCGTTTTTCCTTCTAACGTAATAGGCAACGAAGGGAGGACACCGTAAGGCTTAAAACCAGATCCATTGAAGGCTTTGAGCATGTTGTGGGATTTAGTCAAAGGAGGAGAGTCGATGGCTTTCCAGCAGGTAATAGACATGACACACATCAAGGCACCCTCATCAATAACTGTTCTACAAATGTTCTTGTCGAAGACAATAACTTGTATTTGGAATGCGAGTTGAGGGGTAACCTTGGAATGTGATCTTCCAAGTCAAAAATTATTAAATTTGTGTCCGTAGGATTGATTCCACCAATAGTTTTCAACAGTGCCTTCCGTTGTATAGGACAACTCTAAAGGACTTTGAGGGTTGACATTGCGGACGGTGCTTGGGCCAGATCTTCGACAATACTGTAGTTCTGGGTGGAACGTGCATGAGGATTGAAAGCCGATTTTCAAAAAACACCCTTTGGAGGAGGGTGAAGGACAGTATCTAGGCTCGTTCATTCAAGATGAAGAGGACCGTTGGTAGGTGGAGTTGTGGGAGATGGTTGGACCAACGAAGGAGGTATTACATCAACCTTCTCTTTGGAGGAAGAATAATCTTTGGCTCGAGTGGTAAGTGTGATGTCATTCTTCTTTGAATCACCTGTACACATTAAGACATAGGATGTATTGGAGGGGGAAGGTTGGTCATGAATGACCAATTAGGCTTGTTGTTGATAAGGGAAGGGTTGTGACAATACGGCCGGAGTGAGGGGTTTCGAGGTCCCTTGAAGGAACTTAGTAACCTTGGCTCGTCTTGGACAATCCTTAGTGTAGTGATCATCACCTCAGATAAGACAAGGGTATCGGGGTTTGCGCTTATCCCTATCGTCAACAAGTGGTGTTTTGGTTTTCTCAGTTTGAGGATTATTTTTATCCTCCTTGTTCTTACCCTTTCCTTTTGTGGATTTATTTTTGTCGGAGGGGGTAGATTGAACAGATTTTACCTCAGAAGTCTTGCCGGTGGGAGGGGTAGGAGACGAAGCATTTTGAACATTAGAAGAAATGGATTTGGGATTGTTGCTAGAGGTTTGGACGGAATGTGGTTGGGCATGGAAAGTGCCAATCACACCGTCAACTACATGAGAAGCAATAGAAGTAGTTGAAGTAGTAGAAGTAGAAGGATGAGGTGCGTTAGGGAGTAATTCGTAAAGAGTACCCATTTGTGAGTAAACGAGGTCTAGGTATTGCGCACGACTGATTGCATGTTCTTCTGTGACAACTCCACCCATGGCGATGTCATGAGCGATGTCATTCACGAATGATTTCGTGAACCACTCTGCCAACAAATAATCAGAAAGTTCGAGTTTGATGAGACATCGTCTCCATCGCCACTCATGAATGTGATAAAAAATATGAGCGGATTTGGTTTGTTTGAAAGAACTCAAAATTTCGTTTCTCGTTTTGTAGCGGATCAGTAACTGGTAGTGGGTGAGGAAAGCCATAGTGAGGGTGTTGAAGTTGGTGAAGAAGCCTTGTGGTAATTCTATATACCACTTCGCGGCGGAACCTGTGAGGATCTGCTGAAAAAGGCATAAACAAATAGAGTCATCCATCAAGGAGTTGGATGAGCAACAGAGGTGAAAATCCATTACATGATTGTTCGGGTCCTCTCATGGTTTACCATCGAATTTAGGGATATCGGATGGTAGTTTGGCTGGTATGGTAGGCCATTGAGGAGAGTGATGGATTGGATCATTTAAAATTCTTGACAGATCAGGGAGGTCTAGGGTGGCTAAGAAGGGTAACTGTCTATTCACATGCAGGTACTGGTGACTTTGGGGAGGGAGTCTCATTGGTAAACCAGTGGGACTATAAGAAGTTTGCATATAATGCAAAGATTTGGGAAGATTTGGTTTTTGGTGTGGAGGCAAGTAATTCATAGGGTTGTACCCTTGAACAGGGGCATGGGGTAGAGCATTTGAGCCCCAAATAGAATTAGACGTACCTGGATAGGTTTGGCCTGTACTAGGGGGTATGTTGGAGCTAGATTGAGGCTGTTGCCCCCCAGTCAAGTGAGGATTATGTTGAATAAGATAATTTCAATGATGGGCCAAGGATGGAGGTATGTTTTGTCCATAGGGTGGGGTAGGTGGGGTTTTCCCTCCAATCGAGGTTTGCATCCCAATTGGGATTTGTCCTGCAAAAGTGGGTTGGGTTTGGCCTCCTTGGTGAAATTGTCCACCAATAGGAATCTAGTAATTAGGTGTGAAATATGGGATGGTGCTACCAGGATTAGTGCCTCTGATAGAGGATGGAAGAGGTCCTCTGAAAGGGGGTTGAGGAAGTGTCGGAGTGAAACCGGGAACAAGATGGTGCCCAGAAGGAGTGGAAACACCAGGAGTCCAGGATGTGATTTGTGTAGGAGTGGGAATAGAAGCATTCAACACATGATATCTACGTGGAAGCATTGGGGTGAATCTAGGCGAAAGTGGCATGCCAATGGGGGCTTGGCTAGCCACTGTAGTCGTGGTGCAAGGACTCGTAGTATCTGGGACCATTGTGTAATGGACCATTTGTAGGAGATAGTCAAGATGTGGTCGGCTGGCGGAGCGTCTGTACCAGGAAAATAATATGTGGTAGTAAAAGGTATTACGTCTGGATTAGATGTTTCGAGTGACTCAAGTGTGACAGTGATATCCACGCCTGCTCCTGAGCCAAAGAGATCCCATCTAAAAATGTCAGTAGTCCAAAAAGGATCTTGACCCTCAGGTCCTGTGAAAGGTCCGGTTGGTAATCCAGAAGACTGAACAACTATTTCTCTGGAAGAATTCACTCGAACAATACGTCTCTCAGAGTCGGGAGGAAGTTGGAAGTCCTCTTGAGAATTGGTAATTTAGAACCGTTCTAGAGAGTTAGTTTTTTCCACTTGTGGAGTGGCAACGTCTTGGACTTCACTCTGTTGAGGAGAGCCCTCCAGTGAGTTAGTAGGCAAGGGTTGAGAACCTTCCAGATATTCTGGGGGTAGGCCTTGCATTCTACGTGAACGACGTGGAGGGTCAATCATGATTGAGTTAGAATTTTACGAAAGAAAATCTATGGCCAACTTGGGTAAACAAACAACATGCGCTAGTAAAATCTAGGAAGCAAAACCAAGTAAACAAGACCTTCCAATTCCGAAGTTACTAGTTGGTGATGAAATCCAACATCGCGACGATGAAACAAGAAGGGGCTGGGCTATGGTGGAAAAGTTACGTTGACGACCTGCTTAACGGACTTATGCCCTGGTGCAAGCTCCCACACATAATCGTGGGTATACCCTCCAAGGAGCCCGAGTGAGTCTGGCCAACGTCGATTCCAGGTACCACGAAGACTTACCCCTTCACAGTGACCTTGTGTAAGACCCTAAGAAGGTAGGCTACTAAGGTTACCACCAACAACAATGATGCTTGGGGGAACAGTCGACAGTCCGATCCACATGCAAGGGTAGGGTATCTAGCCCGAAATCATCTTGAGAGGCTTCTACTCATCATTGTGGGTATACCTTCAAGTGACCCCTATAATACGTGCAATCTCTACATCGATATCAACAAAGCAAGGTGAGTAACTCTGTCAATCTTGATGCGACCTCAGGTTTGACCCTTGTGTGAGAAGGGCTTATGTTGCAAATGGAATTTGACACTCCTTATCACAAGATACTATTGTGTGTTTTGTGCTTTAGAGAGTGTGTCTCACTGCCTATTCCAAAGCTCTAGCCTAGCTAATGTTGGTGTAAAAGATCCCTAGAAAATGTTACTAGTTGAATTTTAAAATTGCGCAATATTATTAAAGGCTATTGTTACTCAAAAGGAGACGGAAATGAAACTGATGTTGTGTGAGACTCTGACCCAACAATGCATAAATAGGAATGAATGATACAAATTTTTGTTTGATGAATCCTATTTACAGGAGGGAAAGAGGAGTTTTCTGGAACAATGCGAACTACGATGTATGATCTTCTCTAAAATGTAATATAAAACAATCGTGAACAATGCAAATTCCCTATTCGTTCTCTTTCAATACTTGAATGCCAATATTTTTCAAATACAAGGGTGCTTAAAAAAAGAAAATGTCTTTAAATTGTTTATTAGAAACCAAACAAGGGGGATGGAACTAAGAAAAACAAGCAACCAACGAAAAAGAAATACACAACAAACACCCAAACCAATATTTCAACGAAGATAAAAATAATAAACTGACAAGACCAGTCTCTTCAAATGCACATGGGTAACAATTTTCCAAGTAATAAGCAATTGAAAAGGACAATTAATCTCAACTTTTAATCCAATCAAAGGCTCCAGACCAAACAAGCACTCGGATTTCAAAACTGGAGATTATACCTTGTTAAGAAAAGGTCAAGAGGTAAAAATTGAGAAAAATTGATCAAGAAGAGCTTTCGATTTCCGAAAACTAATCATTCGCAAGATTTGAAGTAAAAAAACATTCAATCACTGGCCAGAGAAGTTCTTCCTAGACACACAAACAAATCTGGGCATCTGAGGACGCAAAAGACTTAATCTAAAAATTTTACAAGTGAGTTCGCAGGCTGGCAGTGGAGTACAATGCGAGAATTAAGGATTCTCGTAGGCTAGACACAGGTAGGTTGCGAAAAGTTTTCATTGAACTGAACACTAGGGTGCGAACTCCAGCGATTCTCGCATGCTACAGAAAGGTGCAATGTGAGAAGGTCTGTAATCAAGCAAATTTTGGAAAAAAGACAAAACTTCTGAGGGAACTTCTGGATCCAGGGAATCTGTAAGGGTCTCCTCAAGACTCAGAGATTGTTTGGGAATGAAAAATGGTAGGTTAAGAAAAAATGTCCAAGAAAAAACCACCAAAATGGGTTGTATCCCTAGTGGAGTCACCAATTTTGTTATTGGATAAATCAATAGGTGCAGACACTAATAGATCTCCCTAGATCCACCTGAATCTAGAACAAAACAGGACAGGACACGACTCTTTCCCTAAGTTGTAGTCATTGAATTTACTGATAAGAAGGAGTGAGTGACATACCTTTATATCCCTTCCTTAGGTCTCTGTTGTTCCCGCTTTGCTCCAGTTCTCTTGTGAAATCAGATCCAAGACAACACAAACCAACCAAAGTGAAGATAGAAAAGTATATTCAATGTCAACCTATGCATATGAACAAGGAGTTATGCAATAAAATAAGAGTGATTTTATGGGAAAGGGACATGCCGCTGTATTATATTAAATGAAAGTAGAAGATACAACTGGATCGCCTTGATGTCGCAAGCTTCCTTTCAGTGACCCTTGGTTCCAACACACACGCTTGCTCTACATTTTCATGAAGAAGGTCCGGTACAACTTGATAGACCAAAAAGAGTCTCCCAACTTCTATCCAAGTAGGGTTCTTCACACAATTCTTTCACCAATTCTTCATTCAATCTTGCTTAACCTTTTCCATGAGAAACCCTTCAATATATAGGATAAGGAGAGATGGTTACATGGATGAGGATGATCCCACCAAATCTGAGAAGTCAGTAGGATGTCAACCATGTGAATGCCAACTCATTTTCTAGAAGATTCCCTTCTAGAACCTTCATGACCTCTTCTCTTTTCCAAGCTTAAAAGCAGGTTCGCACCCTATCTATAGAGAAGACTGCGAACAGTTTTCACCCTAAGTGTGGGTTTCCTGCAAGAATGGAGGATTTCCGCACCTTGTAATATAGGCAACCTACGAACTCATCTTAAAAGTCACTTTCCTCAGGCAAAAAGTCCTTGTGGGAGCCTGAGTACATCACTAGTAGAGACATCACTAGAGTGACCAAAATCATGTGTAACAAAAAGGCATCCATTTTGTGGGATCAACTTAAGAAAGCCAAGCATATTGATGAGAAGAGAGTCTCATGGAGGTAGTTCAAAGGATATTTCTAAGAGAAATATTTTATTGGTCATTACTATGAAAGGAAGATGAAAGAGTTCTTTGAACTAAAAATGGGAAGCATGACAATGGATGAATATGAGAAAATGTTCTTTGAGTTGCTAAAGTATACGGACTTCATAAAAGATAATAAAGTCAAAATCCAAAGGTTTATTAGTGGGTTACCCTCTTTCTACAATCACAAGATACAATATAATAACTCCAAGAATTTGGAGCATACCATAAGGACAACAAGGCATATCTATGAGCAAAGTAGAGGGAGGTCAGTCTTCCAAAAGAATAAGAATGGCAAGATGAAGGATAATAAGGAGAAAAGGAACAAAATGTTTTAAGCCACCCTTTTTCAAGAACAACTTCCAACTAAATCAACAAGGACAATCATCCCAAAATGATCACAACAGAACATATATTTTTGGGAAAATACCAAGGAAGCATCATGTACTATGTTGGGGATGTGATGGGAATCACTTGTATAGGGAATACCCTCACAAAGGTGAAACAATGAGGACTATTCACGACATTCAGGAGGCTCAAATAGTTCAAGACATGGGGGGAATTATGTCAAGGATTTATGCAGACTTGGACAATAGAATATCAGTCCCCCATGATTGAAGTGGAAGGTAAGATCAATAATGATCCCATAGCAATTTTAATTGATTCTGGAGCTAGCCATAGTTTCATAAGATCTAATATTATTGAAATATTTCACTTAACCATGGGGGAAAAGGAGTAAGAATAAGAAATCTTGGTTAGTTCAGTTAACCATGGGGGCTAAGAGAAAGATCAATGAATTGGTTAAAGATTGTCTGATAGAAATTAATGGACACAACACAAAGGTAAATATGAACATTATACCTTTGGGTTCATATGACTGTCTAATTCGCATGAATTGGTTGAAAAAAAACCATGCTATCCTAGATTGTTACATTAAGACAATCAGATGTCTTGATGAAGAAGGGAAACATGGCAAGATTCAAGGCATTCCAAGAGTTGTAGCTGTTAGAGATATTTCAACCATGTAGATGAAAAATAGTTTCAAGACTCTTATAAGCAAAATAAGAATCTCTACTCAAAAGGGGTTAGTGACTTGTCTGAAGAAAGCAGTTTTGATAGTGATAGAGAGAAACTCTCTTTATGGAAATCGAAACAAATATTGATGAAGACAAATGGAAATAAATGATGGTTTCAGAAGAAGATAAAAATGTCGAAACAAATGGGGAAGTGGATCTTGAAGAAGAACTCATGTGTGCCTTAAGAAAAACAAAGAAGCTGAAGAAAAAAAATTTGAAACAAGAGGAGTAGCTACAAAAATACAAAGAAGAGGATCGTGTTTCAAAAGGTAAAATAACAAAAATCCTTGAAGAAAAAAAGAAGACTATTATTAGCCTAAAAATTCAACTAGAAGAGGCAAAAAGGATGGAAGAGGTGGTGAGAATCCAACTGAAGAAAAAGGAAGAAAATTGTCAAGAGCTAGAATCTGAAATTGTTTCCTTAATAAAGGAACTGGAGAAAACAACTATTAAGTTGAATAAAAGCTCGAAGTTTGAAAAGAGTATTGAAACCTTAGATAATATCATCAATTATCAAAAGTCTCCATTCATTAAGGTAGGTCTTGTATATGATGCTTTTGTTTCCTCCCTACCTACACCTATCCTTGCTACAACCAAGGGAGTTTCATTTGTTGCGAGTGGAGTTCAGACTGGTTTGACAAAATAGCAACCCATTGTAGATTGTGCTAAACAGATTAATAAGTTTCATGTTCCTCACATGCCATAATTTGAGCATGATGTTACAGATAACATTATTGCTTATATGTTGGGTTGTTCTACTACTGTAAGTGAACCTAACCCTAAGCCTACTTCCTTTGATCATCCAACAAAAAAAATTGTTTTGTATCATCATCCTCACCATAAAATTCGAAGGATTGTGCTTTTAGATATTTGAAAAAGAGAGATAAAAGACAAAATTGTGGACCAGTGCCGATGTTGGACCTCAACCAAATTTTGAGGAAACATTGGTTGTGTTTGACCATTTTTGGGACTTCGACAGGCTGGTCCAAGCCCAGAAGAAATGGAGATTGCGAGATCTCACCCATTTTGTGGGCTTTTTGGGATTTTAGGGTTTATGTAACGGGTATGGGATGTTGGCCCATGGGTTTACACATGTTTAGGCCTCTTTTTTAATGTATAAATAAGTAGCTAAGGGATGTAATAAGTGTGTAAGTTCTGATCGGTTTTGTGCAATAATATGTAAAGATTGCTAAGTGCGAATAGTTGTTGGCTTGTGCATACTATATGTTGAGACTTGTAGAGCTAAGTGCAAGTGATTGTAAGAAGGCTTTGTGCTTGATAGGAGTTGGATTTGTGCCTTGACCTAACTTGGGGAAGGAGGATCTGGGGAGGTGCACATAGATATCTTGTCCTTTGCAGAGTTGGCTCTGTGGCTTTGTGCACCAGAGCAGAGGAATTTAAGAAGCTTGAAGACTAATAAAGAAGAAGAAGAAGTTGGTGGATGTAGCCCCACACTGGGGTGACCCACGTATATACTATGTTGATGTGCTTTGTGCAATATTGTTTATGTTGTTTATATGGTTATCTTCTTAGTGCACTGATCTTGATGTATGTTAGATAGATCTATCAATGCTTAGTGCTTTATGATGTGAATGAATGTTAGATCTGAACTTATGCTATGTGCTAAGATGTTTTAAGGGTTAGATCTAGATTGTCATTGCACTAATATATAACAAGAGTTAATATGTGATGTGAATAAGACTCATAAATTAATTCATATTGTGGGCTAAGTGCTTTGTTAAGTGTTGTGATCACAGATCTATGTCCCAGCTAGGGTGTAGACACATGAGTCCTACAACCCCCCCTTCTCCTACCTCAGGTGAGACTTCATCTGCTTCACAGGTGTTTCCAAAAGGGACGGTAGTTAGGGTTTTGTTGGTGCATTGTTGAAGTGTTGAACCCTGGTTCTGCCCCTGTGCCAACAAATGGTTTCGTTGTCGGGACCTGAAATTGTGATTGCTGGGAACTGAAGAAAAGAGAAATCTCTGTGCATAGATCTGTTGTTGTAGTGCGCAGTATTCTACTTGAATCTTTGTGCTAAGAAAAAGAAGTCCAATCTGAAGAAAAGAGGTAATATCTCAAAGCTTTGTGCTCTGGTAAAGGTAAGATAAGTGGAATTTTTTTCTTCAGAAGGATGAATCTAGGTATGTTTGACAGATTTTTTCCTAGTCTAAAAACTACAACATAACTAGAAGAAAGAGTTGATCGGAATAAATTAGATAGAGATAGTGAAAGATATGTTATTCCTATGCATAGAAAGAATTTTTGGACTAACAAATGGATGCAGGACCCTAGAAAGAATTTTTGCAGATTGTAGGTCCATCACTGTGATTCTAGTGCGTAGTACAGAAAAGGTTGGGGATTGTTTAAAAGAAAGAGAGGATTGACATTATGTTATAACTGCAGAAGATCGAGACATCTTGCTAAGGAATTCCCTGGTATAGGTCATATTTGTCTTTGTTGTAAATCTATTGATCATGAGGTTTTGGATTTCCCTAGAATGATTGCTAAAGTTGAAAAGATGAACATAAGACAAGAAAAATATAAAGAAGGTCAAGAGGCTAAGGATATGCTAGAGAACCAAAAAGAATCAGAGACTATGTTATTACAGGTGAAAGAAACATTGAATGATCACAAAGACATTAGTTTACCAGAGATCATAAAAGAGAAGCGGTGTATAGAAACAAGAATAGGAGACTTCGACATAGACTGTGTATTAGAAGAGGAAACACATGTGAACATTATGCCAGAAAGCATTTGGGAAATTTTTGGAAAACCTGCTATGGTTCCTTCATTGGGAGGGATAGGATTGTTCAAAGGAAAGATGATAACCCTATGTGGAAGAGTTACTAATATACCTATGATTTCCCATGGAACATCAACCGAAGAAGAATTTGATGTCATTAAGTTTGTTGAGAACAATGCCCCTTTTTCACTTTTGTTAGGAAAGAACTGGATTGAGAAATATTAGAGCCAAAGGAAATCAGAGGAGGAAGCCACAGAACAGAAAAAAAAAGAATTAAGTGACTTCATGGCTAGTAAAATAGCCCGACTAATAGAAGAACAAGAGGACAAGTCGAAGCAATAGAGGGAAATTGAATTAGATGTCAAGGCTCAAAGAATGTAGGAAGGCTTAAAGACCCTTTCCACACATGAAAGAAGTGTATCCACCCCATAAATAGTAAAATAAGAGATATTACCTTTGACCCCTTTGACAGAACATCAACAGTGCAAAGTTGTTATGCTAAGAGAAGATAAGAATAAGAATGGAAAAAGGAATAAAGAGACTCAGATCACAAGAAAGAAGGCAAGAAATCTCAGTAAGAAGAAAGAAAAGTTATAAAAACTACAGGAAGTTCTAGAGAATACTTCGCAAAAGGAAGGCTTGCAGAACTTGAACCTCGCCGGAATAGCAAAACAATGTAGAAGGGCACTTCACCACGTCGAAGATATATTACCGTTGGAGGCATCCCGACTGTAAAGAATGACGCTTCGAAATGGTTAGAAACACAGTTATTGTTAGAAATATTTCCATTAGAACATTGAGACCACGCCATAATGGATGGAATCATATTGATTGAGGCATTCCTACCCATTGGAGGAATCAGTTACGACGTTTCTTATTTAACCTGTCGGGCGCTGCGCCGGGACCACTTTTTGCAAACCGAGATATCCGAGCTAATAGATAAGTGATTGCATATTGCTCTGTACTGTCTATATCTCTCCATTGATTTGATTACCTTAAGTGTCCATTCGCCTACCCGAGTTATTTTATTACAAGTGTGAATGTCGGGTGAGCATAGCGCGCTAGAGAAATTCGTAGAAGATATTTTGATCAACCTCATGGCTGAGAAAGTCATGTCTGTAGGAATATAGGCATCGTCGATGGGTGGATTGCAAGAATCCCCCTCGACTGCACATCGATCTAGCCGAACAACGACTGAGAAAAGAAGCAAGCACTGCGACGATATGGAAAACGTGAAGCAGATCCCCTCAGTCTTGCCCGACTACATCCCACCTATCGCTGGCACAGTTAGTCATGACAATGTCCCGCGTGATTTTGAGTACATGCTAATCACTCTGTACCTTTCGAAGGGGATACGCGCAGTCAGACAATAGTTGGGATTGATCCCAGATCTCAAGATAAGAAATTTTAACCTCAGAGACAGGAAGAACCATGCGATGCTCGCATTGCATAAGTACCTGATTAAGATGACTGGGAAGAAACCCAAGATAGTCCCCCAGTCATGGATCAAGGATATTGCGAGATCGATGATCTTAAACATGATGAAGATCCCCCACTTTGGCAGACATCAGGAGGTTAACGCGTGCGTTAAAATCCTCCTGTCATGCTATCATGGAGGGTATCTTTGGTTGGATAGATGCGTGACTGTGGATCTGGTGCTGATCCACCTGATCACTAGATTGAGCATGCAGGGACCGGACCCTCAACAATTCTACCTAGGGAAGGTTGTTGATCACTCCCTGGCACAACGGATGAAGGAGGCATATGGCGATGTGGAGAAGGGGAAGTAAGGCTAAAAGGTATCCTCCATCCAGGATGGTGCAGTGCGCCTATCTTGTTAGATGATCGCTGGCAAGCTCGTCAGAAAGAACCGATCGACACAAGTCACAGGGTTCATAGTAGACCTCGCAGGGAAGTGTGTCGAAGGAATGCATATGAATTGGGTGAGCTACCTTGTCAATGAGTTGGAGAAGGACTGTCGCAAAGCGCAGGACCAAGGGTATGAATTTCAATTCAGTTGGTTACTGGTGCTCATTGCATTTGTTGCTTGGGAGATGGCGAAGGGAGTGAAATTCCCAGAAGTTGAGCCATCGGAACCATTGGCCGTGAGGTTCACCACATTGTGGTATATGAGTGATATGGAGAAGTAGTGGCAATCAAATGCGGTGTTCCACACTTACTATCTACAACTGAAGCACATCATTGAAGAATTTCCGCGGACCCCAAACACCTTGCACACATATAGGCTGCTAACGAAGTTTCGCATAGACCGACACTTCATATACATCACTGCATGTAGGGACGAAATCAAGGAGGAGATTTAGTCATATTATAAATTGACCGATGAAGATATGGAGGAGATAACCAAGGAATGACCAGCTGAATTCCTTGTACTAGTCGAAGATGGAAAACTCTTTGACCCCAACATCATCAAAATTCCTTTGGTCACCCAAACTAAGTATGATGGATAGAGAAGCGCAAGGAAAAAGAATAAAAAGGAGGAAGTGCAGGACATAGACAATGAGGAGAAGGAAAACACATCGGAGGAAATTGTACCTAAATCACCTGCAGGGGGAGGAGGTGAAGAAGTAAACCAAGAGGAGGAAGGGGAAGAAGACAAGCAAGAAAAGGGTGAAATAACACCACCAAAGGATCCCCTCACCACATCAGAAGCATCATAGAAGAGAAATGTTTCCACAGAGAAACCTTCAGCAAGAAAGAAGGCCCGAGCCAATAGGCCTCAGTCGCAGAATGTGCTCACAGTGGATGATATCCAGCTCATCATCACAGTTGTCAAAGATGCCTCAGAGGATATCCTGCAGAGACATGAAGTGAAGCAAGAGACATTGTATGATAGAATCGAGAAAGAACTAAAGGACATACAACAAGCCCTCCAGTTGAGCCGCGCAGTATCTACTGTGCCATCTTCAGCAGTGAGTGTAGAATTAGGGGATGAGCCAACCCAATTACATAGATTAGCAGATGCAATCGAGGCTCAACTTTATCGAGTCAAAGAAGAATAGGAGTAGGCGACAGAGGTCCTGAAGAAAGAAAAAGAGGAGGCCTTAGAGCAACTTTTGGTTGCGCAGCAAGAGAAAGATGACATTAGGGTGAAGTTGGAAGAGGACAAAGAGAAAATCTAAAAAGAGAAAGACCAGCTGCTCGTGGAGCAGATTGGGGTTAGAGAGACAGTGACTAGAGAACTTTTCTCTATGTCAAGTTTCACATAGGAGGAACCAGAGTCAACCAAGATGCAAGTGGGGAAGCTCATTGAGGCCACTCAACAACTTCAAGCAAGAGTAGCAGAGTTAGAACTTCAAGCAGTGTCGAGCACTTCGCAAGAAGTGCGGGATTAGAGGAAAGAAACTGTTAGGAGCGTAGTAGAAAGAATCAGGGCATTGGCCTCAGAATGTAAGCAATTAAGTGACCAAAGTGCAAGGACCTATGAGTGCCTTGCAGAAGACCCGAATCTGAGGACATTGGAAGCACAACTCCAGGAGGTGAAGCAGCAGGCATCGAATGTGAAATAAAATATGAAGCTACTTACTGCAGTGGAGAATATGAAGAGGTTGCAAGAGCAGCGCACAGTTCAGCAGCAGGTCACGACCATCTAGAGAAAGGTTATGGAGGTGACACGGAGACTCTAGTCGGTGCAGGACAAAGCCTGCACACTTTTTGAAGAAATCGAAGGACAAGGCTCACAGTTGGAACAGGTGGTCGCAATGGTAGAACAACACCTGGAAGGGCCTATCACCGAGCAAGTAATTCAGGAGTTCATCAAGAAGGAGGCTCTAGCGAAGCAACAAGTCAAGGCAGCTCGAGCTAAGCTCGAGGCCTTCAAAGCAGTGTTTCCCTAATCAGAGTAACTCAGGATGAGTCACATGTGAGTGTTGGGGTCATGTTGGACCTTGACCAAGTTTTGAGGAAACGTTGGTTGTGTTTGACCATTTTTGGGACTTCGACAGGCTGGTCAAAGATGGTGCGCCTAGGCAAAGCAAAGATCACGGGATATCACCCATTTTGTGGGCTTTCTGGTCTTTTAGGTTTTATGTGACGGGTATGGGATGTCGGCCCATGGGTTTACCCATGTTTAGGCCTCTTTTATAATGTATAAATAAGTAGCTAAGCGGTGTAAGAAGTGTGTAATTTTTTATCAGCTTTGTGCAAGAATATGTAAAGATTGCTAAGTATGAATAGTTGTTAGCTTGTGCATATTGTATGTTGAGACTTATAGAGCTAAGTGCAAGTGATTGTAATAATCCTCGATTCTTGATAGGAGTTGGATTTGTGACTTGACCTAACTTGGGGAAGGAGGATCTAGCGAGGTGCGCACATATCTCCTATCCTTTATGTTGTTGGCTCTGTGGCTTTGTGCACCAGAGTAGAGGAATGTAAGAAGCTTGAGGACTAATAAAGAAGAAGAAGAAGTTGGTGGACGTAGCCCCACACTGGGGTGAACCACGTATATCCTGTGTTGATGTGCTTTGTGCAATACTATTTATGTTGTTTATATGTTTATCTTCTTAGTGCATTGATCTTGATGTATGTTAGATAGATCAATGAATGCTTAATGCTTTATGATGTGAATGAATGTTAGATCTAAACTTATGTTATGTGCTAAGAGGTTTTAAGGGTTAGATTTGGATTGTTATTATGCTAATCTATAACAAGAGTTAATATGTGATGTGAATAAGACTCATAACTTAATGCATATTGTGGGATAAGTGCTTTGTTAAGTGTTGTGATCATAGATCTGTGTCCCATCTAGGTTGTAGACACCTGAGTTATGCAACCCCCCCCCTTCTCCTACCTCGGGTGAGACCTCATATGCTTCACAAGTGTTGTCAAAAGGGCCGGTATTTAGGGTTTTTTTGGTGCGCTATTGAAGCGTTGAACCTTGGGTTTGCCCCTGTGCCAATAATCGACTAACATGATATATTGTGGTTGGATTGATGCATGGTCATGGAATCATTTGACCATATGTTTAAGGACTTGTTGGGTAGGCAGTTTTGGATACAATGTTGGGATAAAAACCTAAGTATAAGGAAAGTGCGCAGAGGAAGAAAAGTAGCACGTAGCTAAGACACATTCCACATGATAGTGAGCAAAAGGAGGAAATCGCATAGGAGGAAGACAATGCACAAACATAAGAATTAAGCAAGAGAGCGAGAGAATAAAAAACGAGAGAAGGATGACAGCACGACATTCCAGAAATAGAAGAACAACATAAAAGAAGAATGAAGAGTGAAAAGCAAAAGAAAGTAGTCAAACAACTAGTTAACTAAGCTGGCCATGAATTATAATGAGATAGTTTTGGGATAAATAGACTAGGTTTTTAAGCCCTAGATTAGGAGATATAAATATGTAATAGGTTAGGAGATTAGGGTGTTGAAATATTATGCCATAGTCATGAATGTAATAGTTGGTTGGCAAGGATAAAGATGAATAAAGAGAGAGTTTAGAGATGATATTGAATCTTGTGGCATCTAATTATCTATGTGTTCTTATGAATTATGTTTCTATGATGCATAGAATACACTTATTTTATGGATTAATTATGGTGTAATATTCATGGTTGTGACTATGAAGAATCTCTGTAATAATAGAAAATATGCTAAGTAGGGGAATCATAATGACAAGAAAGTAATACTAACTAGAGCTGAATCACACGCTTAGATATAAGAAGGAATAATGAATCACATGTCAGTCTCCCTTTCCCGTATTACTGCAGAAGCCTAGTTCTTGAAGTCTCAATAGATACCTTGGGTGAGTCTTCATCTGCGCAAGCAGGTGATGCTGAAAGGGTCGGTGTCTGGTGGGTTTATTGGTCACGGGTAAATTCAACCTTGGGTATTATAGCCCGCGCGCAGAAAAGGGAAGCCAACAAATGGCTCCATTTTTGGGATCGTGAAATTGTGATTAAGGGAATGTTTTGGAGGTTGACTAAGAAGGATATCACAGAGAAGTTACAACGAAAAGAACGAGAATTTGCACGACAAGAGAACATGAACCATCAGATGAGTGAAAAGCAATGGATGTAAAGGTATGTATTCACGGATCTGCATGGAATTGTCTTTGGTGAATTTCCAAAAATTCTGACCGAGTGGCTATAAAGGGTAGAAGAAAAAATGGGAAAGTTTAGTACTATAGCATCAAGGAATTAGACTCCTGAATTAGTAAGATAGGTGAATTCGGTAAGTAACCCAACTACTCGAGCAATTGATTTTTGGTTGGTTAGTGTAGTAGGGGGTTATGTTACATAATTTGTAGTAGATTGCATTCAATCATATAGTGTTGCATAAAGAGATTTTTTCAAAGGTCCACATGGGAGGTTCTTGAAATCATTAAATACGTGGATAAAAATGTTGTTATGTGAAAAAAATGTGATATTAATGAAGTCCAATGGATAAAAGGGCTTCGTGCACATAGGGGGAGTCATAGGATGATAGGAGGATCGTCTAAGAGAATGAAGGAAGCAATGAAAAAGGAAGGAAGGGACTGAGGATCCAAGAAGGCAGTATACCAAAGGAAGAGTATGAGTTTGGAGAGTTGTGCAGAGGAAGGAGGTACAAGAGGTAAAAGACTAGGGTTGCGAGAGAAGAGCCACACAGTGAGCCAGAGGAAAGAGAACCTTGCGCACTAGTCCAAGTCGTGGATATACCATATATAGGAGGAGAAAAAGAGGAGTTTTAGTCCAGTCCAGTAATAGAAGAGCCAGTAATTCTTACTCAGACAAGATCCTATGTTGAATCCACGACCTCGTGTGTATCACCACAATCATATATAACATTTGAAGACTTATCAAAATACATCGTAGTTAGTCAAGGAGGACAAAGTAGTAGCAGTTAGAATAGTGGGAGTAGTGTGTAGAATCAAATTCAAAATCAGAGTCTGCTAGCATCACCAAGAGGAGGGGCTACACAAACCAACATGGTGGGAGTAGATACTACTCTTAGACTTCATGAATTTAATGGAGTGGGGTCAGAGGATTTGGAACAACACTTTTTTGTCTACGAAATAGTTTGGGCCGCTAAGAACATACAAGATGAGGTTGTAAAGATTGTGCAGTTAGAGAAAACATTTAGAGGTCATGCGCTAGTATCGTATATGAAGTTACAGAGTATTAGACCTACCTGACAGGAGTTCAAACAATTACAAGACATAATTGAAAGAGATCAAACAAGTACAAACAGAGTTCGTATGGGATTTCAATCAATGATTTAAGGATGTGATGGGGAGATTGAATTTCCAAATTCCAGATCAATTACATCAAGAGTGGTTTATTGTCAGACTCCTACCATACATTTGTAGGTTACTAATTCAACAAAAGGTTGCATCGCAACCCGAGGCTATCAAAATTGCAATCAAACTAGAGGAATCTCTAGTAAGAGATATTAGAGAAATGGCACAAGTTCAGACACAGTTCAATGCATTGAAAATTTAGTTAGTAAATCTTACCAAAGGGAAGGAGAAACAAGAACAAGTTTGGTGTACCAAGTGCAAGACAGAAGGCCATCACAAGGACAAATGCCTAGCATTCGCGCAGTATTTGGTAGTTGAAGCGTCAAATACAATACCAGGGGGGGGGGGGGGGNGATATTACGAGATATGTAAGAAATGGGGCCATCACCCCACTTAGTGTCCATTACTAAAGAAGTATCATAGTACACCAAAGAAATTGTTTTGCAATTTTTGCAAGTGGGTAGGACACGAAGAGAAGGATTGTCGTGCATTTGGCCTACTAAGGGAATGCACATCGCATATGTATAGAATCTAATAAGAGAATGCCATCGCAAAGGGGGGTGTTGTGCAGTGTAAAAATCAAAGAGGTTTCAATTAGGGGAACAAAGGAAACTTTGGTAGAGGCCAAGGTAGATTGACTTTTGGTAGAGGAGGACGAGGACTGGTTATCTGTTATAAACGTAATCAACATGGACACTTGGCCCGCAATTTCCAGAATCCGTGTACAACATGCACATATTACAGGGAACTGGATCACTCGACAGAAGATTGTCCCCAACTAGTTGCGAAGTGGAAGGCTAGAGGAAAACCAAACCATAATCCAAATCAGAATTTGCAAATGATATGAGCCAAAAGATGCAATGAAGGACCAAAAGTGGCAGTTGTTACACAGGGAGGAGCTAGAATAGGGACTGATGTGACAAATCAAGAAAACAAGACTAAGTAGTGGGTAAGGAAGTTAGCAAGACCTCTACCAGCATTTGATCCACAACAGGAGAAAGAGACATACCAGAGAGAAAGAAAATAAATACTTGAACAACATGGGGGATAAGCATCAACACCATCCTTGCCTTGTACATAAGATCACATTGTGTCAAAGAAGCCAATTGTGAAGGTAAGTACACTAACATAATTCCTAAGTAGTTGTGTAGAACTAATGAAATATGGAAGTGCGCTAAGTACATTATATGAAATGATTGATCACTACACAAAAGGAAGAGAAACCCATGTCGCACAAAGAATGGTAAACCAGGTACTGCGTAGGAAGAGAACCAATGAAGAATTCAAGTTCAATGTGAATATTGGAGAGTATGATGTGGATAATGTTATCTTGGACTTAGGGTCTAATGTGAATGTGATATCTAAGAAGACTTGGGAGATGATGGGCAAACCTGAGCTAGTATGGTCCCATGTTCAATTAAGGCTCGTGAATAAACATAAGATAGTCCCGATTGGGCGATTGACAGGAGTACCTATGAACATCGATGGGGTGCACAACATGGTAGACTTTGAATTTATTGAGATCGTAGATGAAAATCAACCATATCCATCACTTATGGGACTAAAATGGGATTTTGATAACCAAGACACCATTAAATTGAAAAGGAGGGAGATGATATTTGAGGTTGAATATCTAAAAGTTACTACACCTTTGGACCCATCAGAAGGAAAGAGATACATAGAGCCAAAAAGAGGGAATGACATTGACAACTTATACAATCTGACTGTGTGGATGGAGTATTATGTCAACCTGACAATGGATGGTGTGCTGAGTTGGAGAAGTATCAGTTAGTGCACATCAGATTTAGAATTCGGTCTAAAGAATTGGTAGCAGAGGATGCATGAAGTGTCAACTAGATGATTTGCATGTATAAATCCATCCTTGCACTAGATTTGAATGAAGATATGTGACCCACCCAGGTACTATGGACTAACTGAGATAAGCATGTTTGTAAAATCATTTGAGTTGCAAGTACCCAAACCGCAAAGGTTGTTGGCATTGGATGTTGTCCTAAAGGAAACTCCAGATAGATTGTGGGATGCACACAGAGAGGGAATGAAGGAATGGTCATAGTGAAATAGACTAATGTAGATACTCTTTGGCTCCGAGGAAGAAAAAATTGCGTAGAAGTACACAGGAGAGAGTAACCCAGCAGGTCATGTGGAAAAATGTAGGGCTTTATGTTGTGGGGTATTCTACCCTACGGACTAATAAGCTAGGGCTCTAAACTTATACGCAGATCATGACCCTTAAGATTTAACTTTTAACCTTCTACCCAAAATCTCAACCCCTTTTCTCAGGCAAACACGGGAAGAATGAACTAACCTTTTTATCGACGGTTGAAGTAGATCCTCCGTTGAGTTGTTATCTTCTTGCTGTTGCTGCTCCTTCCACAAAGCTTCCTGCAATCAAGACAAAACTATGCATGCATGCTACTGATCTACTAGGGGGTTAGAGATAAAACATAAATCAAATAACATAGATGAGACTCATGTATTCGGGACGGGAAAAGTATCTTTTTCATTAATCTCAATATGAACCAACTTACAATGATTTCTGAGATCGGCCACCGTTCCTCGATCCTGATCCTGGGCTCCTCCTCTTCTTTATGTCCTCCAACTGCTGCTGCATGAATTTCTCCTAAAGCTTGAGGCTAGGCTAAAGGGTTGGGGACAAAAATGACTTGGCAATTTGGCAGATTTTCTTTGCTATGATTTTTCCTCTCTTGAATAGTACCCCTACCCCTCCTTTTATAGGCTAGAAGGAGCTAGGGTTTTTGGCAAACTCTCGGCCATGCATGGCTCGGAGTTCTAGTTAACTGACAAAAAGCCTCGTGTCCCGGCGAAAACTTTCCTGATTTTTTGCTTTGTTAGGTACCCGCGGGCTGTAGTGGGTTAGCCCGCGGATACCCGCGTGCAGTAGATGGACAACAAGCGGTTTCCCGCGCCCAGTGAGAAGTTAGGGCATGGGTTGCTTGTTTTAAGTGGTTTTTTGAGGATTTGTTCAGCATGGCTTTGGCTAGGAAGAAGCATGAGTTGGCCTGATGCCAGGTAAAACTGTATGGTGCATTTTAGAGTTATAACAGATGCCCCCTAATGTGTGAGGTTAGAGGAGCATCTGATGGCCGAAATACATTACCAATTCTTTACCAATCTGTGCCGATGTGCTGAATGAGTGAGCCTAGGAATCAGGAGTCGGGAAGTGCCATCTGCAAAAATTATCAAATGTCTCACCGAGGCGGGCATACCCATGCTCGGGATAAATCAGAACCATGGCTACCAATCAAATACACTGTAGATCCATGTCAAATAACTATAAAGAGTAG
>ML778377.1:43161-107089 GCA_009831015.1 Picea engelmannii | reverse complement strand
TACTGATCTACTAGGGGGTTAGAGATAAAACATAAATCAAATAACATAGATGAGACTCATGTATTCGAGATGGGAAAAGTATCTTTTTCATTAATCTCAATATGAACCAACTTACAATGATTTCTGAGATCGGCCACCGTTCCTCGATCCTGATCCTGGGCTCCTCCTCTTCTTTCTGTCCTCCAACTGTTGCTGCATGAATTTCTCCTAAATCTTGAGGCTAGGCTAAAGGGTTGGGGACAAAACTGACTTGGCAATTTGGCAGAGTTTCTTTGCTATGATTTTTCCTCTCTTGAATAGTACCCCTACCCCTCCTTTTATAGGCTAGAAGGAGCTAGGGTTTTTGGCGAACTCTTGGCCATGCATGGCTCGGAGTTCCAGTTAACTGACAAAAAGCCTCGTGTCCCGGCGGAAACTTTCCTGATTTTTTGCTTTGTTAGGTACCCGCGGGCTGTAGTGGGTTAGCCCGCAGATACCCGCGTGCAGTAGACGGACAGCAAGCGGTTGCTCGCGCCCAGTGAGAAGTTAGGGCGCGGTTTGCTTGTTTTAAGTGGTTTTTTGAGGATTTGTTCAGCATGGCTTTGGCTAGGAAGAAGCATGAGTTGGCCAAATGCCAGGTAAACCTGTATGGTGCATTTTAGAGTTATAACACTTTATGACACTCATTCTCAGAAATAGAGTGGATGCATAGATTCATACACACTTTGGACACAATCCTGAAGAATTGGTATTTAGAATTGGAGATGCACATGGAGACAATAAGATGGGAAGAATTGACCTAGAGACTCTAAATCACATTCACATTTAAACATGAATCTCCTTCTATATATGCAAAACTACAGGCAATTTGAAGGAGTATCTTCTCTGAGGTAGAGATGATGGAAGTAGTACCACTAGGTGGTGCACATAAAGAGAAGATGACAGTCCATGAGCTATTGGAGTTCTATAATGTAATGAAGTAAGAGTATGAGGATGAGTATCCCAAGAATGTACAAATACCCGAGATAGAAGGATCATAAGTAGTAGAAGGGCTAGAGATTACATATGTCACATACACACAACCTATAAAGACGCAGAAGGTAAATATTGGGACAACAAAGAATCCCAAGTTTTCCCAGATGGGATATTATTGGAACGATGATACAATTGAGAAGGTTGCAAACTTATTGCGGGAATATCAAGAATTATTCCCAACAAAAAATTTCATAGATGGAAGGGATAGCATGAGAATTAGGAGAAATGAAGATACCACTAAAACCTGGAGCTAAGCCAGTATGACAGAGACCTTACATGTTAAACCTGAGGTACAAGGAGAAGGTCAAAGATGAAATAGACAAGATGTTGGATGCCGGAATCATTGAACCAGTAGAACAATCTGAGTGGATTAGCCTAATGGTGGTGCAGGACAAGAAGACAGGAGGAATTAGGATATGTGTGGATCTAAGGAAACTAAATGGCACATGCTTACATGATCCATTCCCAACACCATTCATGGATGAAGTACTAGAAAACATAGGAGGTTAGGAAACTTATTCTTTTACAAATGGATTCTCTCGGTACCATTAGATAAGAATTGCACAGGAGGATAGACACAAGACCACTTTTGCGATGGAGTGGGGAATTTATCGGTATACATTTATTCCATTTGGATTGAAGAATTCCCTTGCAATGTTTTCTAGGGCAGTAGTGGCAGCATTCAAGGAGTTCATTCATAAATTCCTGGAAGTTTACTTGGATGATCAGACAATGTTCAGTCTACGAAAGGATCATATACAATTTCTTCATATAATGTTAGATCAGTGCAGATAGTGTCAAATTTAGTTGAACTTAAAGAAGTGTATCTTTTGTTGATGATTGCATCTACGTGAGACATTCTCTAGGAAACAAACCTAAGAGAGAGCCCCTAAGAGGGGTGTGTGGTTCCTATCTGAGACATAGATGGATTGTAGATATGGCCTCCTCCTTATAGAGAGTTGAGAATAACTTCAGATGATTCTCCTATGTAACACAGTGAGAAAGGAGATATGTAGAGTTGGACGTGCATGTGGCTGATCACAAGGTGAACGTGTGAAATCCCAAAGTGTTGGGTGCATCATCATGAGACAAAGATGAAGATGATGTATTATCCTCCTCTAAGAAAATATTTGATGAGAAACTCCAGATGACTCTCCTGTGTAATGCAATGGGAAAGAAGATATGTTGAGTGGATATGCATGTGGACGAGCACGGGTGAATGTGATCCTAGTGGTTGAGCACTAGTGAGAAGTGGTTCTTCTATGTAATGCAGTGAGCCAGAGATATGGAAATACCTATGGATGTGCCCCTTGTGGATGAGTACTAGTGGGTGTATGAGATCCCTTGCTATATTTTTCAAGAGTCAAACCTACCTGTAACCCTAATTGTAATGTAAAGGATACAGGTCAGCCCCACCTTAATGTAATTGATAATTAATTTAAAAGATAATTAATCTGGTTAAAATTAATTATATTATGAGATAGAGAGGTCGTCCTTGTTGTGCCAATAGACACTTTTGTTGACAGGTCAAGTCTAATATAAGTAAAGGTAAATTCCCCATTGAGGAATCATATATTTTGTGTGAGTTTGGAAATTTCAGCAAGTACATCTACTTGGGAAAAGTGCACACCTCTCTTGGGTGCTAGTCTTTTAGGGTTTGTGAGCACCCTTTTGTGTGCTAGGTTTTCTTGTTGGTGAAGGTATTTCTCTTGAATAATATAGAAAAGGATTGGCTGGGTTTTCTTCCCTTGTTGAGAAGGGTTTCCCGGGATATTTCTTGTGTACTTGTGCATGGTGTTTCTTCTTGTGATCTTGGTTGCTGCAACATAATTGGTTATGGTTTAAGTAAAATGATAAAATGGAATGAACTTCATGCTTAAAACTTACCTATTGAAAAATCAACATGGTATCAGAGCATAGGTCTTGAAGAACCCATTGCACAAGCATCTACCAGTCTCCTATATTTTCTACAAAACCGTACGACCCTCCTAGGGTTTCTAGAAAATTCATACGACCCTCCTTTCTGAGTTTTTTCGGCCATTAATACTTGAACGTTGGGGATAAATTTTGCATGGGAGGGTACGACCTCCTCCACCACACTTCCAGAGACTCTTAGAGTGAAATTTTGAGCATTTTGAAATTTTGGCCTTAGGGTTTCTGCAACTCATTGAAGAAGATATTCAGCTCACCAGTGCTCTCCTATATTTTAAAGGCTTATTGTTGGCAGTCATAAGTCCAACAAAACCTAAAATTGATAACCTATCCTAGCCGTTAGTTTTTCTAGCCCAGTTGACAAAGGGTTGTGAAGAATCTAAAATTATGATAAACAAAACTATTTTGGAAAATAAGCTTGATGGATCAACAACTTCAAGTTCCTGGAAGACAAGACTTATAAGGAAGACTTATTATGGTGATACAAAAAGGTGTCACTATGACCACCTCCTTCATGAAGATGTTAGAGGACATAGATCAGTCATGTGCCATTGGAGAAATCATATCAACACCCTTGGGTATGCACTTGTATATTTATTATTTGTATCATTGTCATGAGGGTAATTGCAGGACAAAGGAACCTTTTGTTGAAGTCTTGGATCCAGAGGGATCTCATTGCATTTAGAGGAACAACACATTAGAAGTGAAGACTTTGGGTTTGATTGTTGTAATTGTAATTCCTCTAGCCTATATTTCTAAAGTTTGCTACATTACAAGTAGGTGTTGTAGCGGTGACAACAATCCTTAAATTGTTTTGATTCTAGAGATGTACTCATTATTCTCCTTTAGGAAATATTCTTGTTTTGGTTCCTCTTGTTTTTTTGTTCCAAACAGGTTAATAATAAAGGAATATGCTCATCCTTCAGAGGGAGTCAAAACTATTTGAGAAAGAGGAATAATTAAACCATCATTGAGACAACCAATGCAATAATGCATGATCATAATATTTCTATGATTCCATGAGCAGAAGCATGCATGACACAATATATGTTTAGAACAAGAGTCTTCATCGGGATTTGAAAAACATAACTCCTGAATAAACCTTCACCGAAGTGAAGCCTGAGATTGAACACTTCAAGATATTTGGGTGCCCAATTTATTTTCATGTACCCAAAGAGAATAAGTCCAAGCTAGACCCTTCAGGGAGAAAGGATACATTTATGGGATAAAACAATGAATCTTCGAAGACATTCCATATTTACATCCCTGGTCAGAGAAAGATTGAGACAAGAAAAGATGTTGTCCTTGAATAAGAGATATCCTTTCAAAGATCCAAATAATCTTAGATGGATATTGACAGTGAGACAATACCTTCTCCCCCTTTAGCATTTGAGAGGGAGACACACATTATTCTAGCTGATACAGTTGCTCCAGATGATATGTCCAGAGATATTGCAGTAGGGCATAAAAGGCCTGCCTAGGCTCACTCTGTAAGAGGCAGAGGAACATACAAGCCCCTCAAGGCACATCCTGAGAAAGCAAAAGAGATTTTCTAGATATCCTTCAGTCATGATTCACTTCATTGATTTTGAGCCTCCTTGTCTTGGAGAAGAAACATGAGAACAGGTATGGCAAGATGCCATAACAAAAGAATACCAGTATATCTTAAAAGAATGATGTTCAAGATACTGTTTAGAGACCAGAAGGGAAGTCTATGGTAACTTCCAAATATATCTATAAGATCAAACATGTAGCTGATAGAAGTTTCAAGAAATACAAAGCGAGATCTATAGCCAAAGGATTCTCACAAATAGAGGGAGTTGTCTATTATGAGACACTTGATCCAGTAATCTCGATACACTTCCATCTGTACTACCATCCATGAGTTGGAAACTATATAAGATGGATGTATTATTGATGAGTTTGGGTTTTAGCAAGAGTATTGTTGATCCAAACCTATATTATTATAGTGTTGGTGATGAGATCCTGATTTTGATGACTTATTCAGAAAACCTTGTTGTTGAATACAAGTAAGCTTTGACTTCTAATTTCAAGATGAAGGATATGAGTATGATGCACTACTTCTTGGGACAAGAAGTATGACAGAGGACCGATGAGATTTTCCTAACTCAAGGAAAATATACAGTGGGAATATTAAAAAAGTTCAGTATGACAGAATGAAAATCCACGGTGATGGATTTGAAGAAAATGAATGATAATGATTTAGATGAGATTGATCCACAATTGATTGGATCACTGATGTATCTAGTTAAAACCAGACTTGATTCATGCTATGCAATGAATGTACTTATTTTATTCCATGATTCAGCCAAGACAAACTCACTGGACAACAACGAAACATGTATTGAGATATCTACGAGGCACAATTAGATATGGCATGTAATATGTCTCTAGTGTAGACTTGAGTTTGCAGGGATATGCAAAATGGATAGAAAGTACAAAGGAACGAAAGAGCACATACGATTGTTGTCTTACCATGAATATTGTCATGATTTCCTGATGCAGTAGGAAACAAAACTTTGTGGCCTTGAGTACCATAGAAGCAGAGTATGTAGCAGCGAGTGTGTGAAGCAATATGGATTCACAAGATTCTGACAGGTTTACTTGATCATGAGATGGATCCTTGATGATAACTAGTGTTGTGTGTAAATCTCTTTGAGAACCAAGTGTTTCATGATAGATCGAAACATGTTGAGATAAAATATCATTATATCATAGACATGATGCAGAGGAAAATAAGTACACATTCAATACCTTCCTACACATGAGAAAATTGCAGAAATATTCACCAAATTAACTTGGTGAAGGATACATCCCTAGTTGAGAGGAAGTATTGATGACTACATCCAAGACAAATTTCAAAGTACACCTGTGTGAGACTTGGCATGATGAAGAATGCCTCCCTAGATGAGAGAGAGTGTTGATGATTGCAACTATGTGAGACATTCTCCAGGACACAAACCTGAGAGAGATCCCTGGAGAGGGGTGTGTGGTTCCCATCTAAGACAGAGCTGGAATGTAGAGATGGCCTCCTCCTTATAGAGAGTTGAGAAGAACTCTAGATGTTTCTCCTGTGGAACGTAGTATGAAAGGAGATCTGCAGTGTCGGGCATGCCTATGGCTGAGCACAAGGTGAACGTGTGAAATACCATAGTGTTGGGTGCATCATCATGAGAAAAAGATGAAAATGATGTATTAGCCTCTTCTGAGAAGAGATTTTATGAGAAACTATGGATGACTCTCATGTGTAATGCAGTGGGAAAGAAGATATGTTGAGTGGACGTTCCTATGGACAAGCCCAAATGAACGCAATCCTAGTGGTTGAGCACTAGTGAGAAGTGCTTCGTCTGTGTAATGCAGTGAGACAGAGATATGGACATACCTATGGATGCTCCCCTAGTGGTTGAGCACTAGTGGGTGTATGATATCCCTTGCTATATTGTTCAAGAGTCATACCTGCCTGTAACCCTAATTGTAATGTAAAGGGTACATGTCGCCCCCACCTTAATGTAATTGATAATTAATGTAAAAGATAATTAATCTGGTTAATATTAATTATATTATGAGATAGAGAGGTTGGTCATGTTATGCCAATAGACACTTATGTTGACAAGTCAAGTCTAATATAAGTAAAGGTAAATTCCCCATTGAGGAATCATATCTTTTGTGTGAGTTTGGAAATTTCAGCAAGTACATCTACTTGGGAAAAGTGTGCACTTCTCTTGGGCGCTAGTCTTCTAGGGTTTGTGAGAACCCTTTTGTTTTCTAGCTTTTCTTGGTGGTGAAGGTATTTATCTTGAAGAATATAGCAAAGGATTGGCTGGGTTTTCTTCCCTTGTTGAGAAGGGTTTCCTAGGATACTTCTTGTGTACTTGTGCATGGTGTTTCTTCTTGTGATCTTGGTTGTTGCAACATAATTGGTTATGGTTTAAGTAATGCTAAAATGGAATGAATTTCATGCTTAAACCTTACCTATTGAAAAATAAACATCTTTTGCACGTCGTTTGAAATTCTCCTAGGACATGTAGTATGAAAGCAAGGATTGTTAGTCGATCCAACCAAGATTGCAGTAATCCTGGATTTGGAGCCTCCGACATCAATCAGAAAGCTGATGGAAATATTGGGTGATACATATTATTATAGGAAATTTATCAAAGGATATGTGTATATTACAACACCCATGGAAACGTTACTGAAGAAGGTAGCCAAGTTTCAATGGAATGAGGACTTCTAGAAGGGGTTGGACATTTTGAAATGGAAATTGGTAACTACACCAATTTTGATCTTTTCGAAGTGGAACAAGGAGTTCCATGCACATGTAGATGCATCATCCATATAGTTGGGCGCAGTACTGTCAAAACCAGGAGAAGGGGACATAGATCATCTAATCGCTTTTGCAAGTAGGAAGATGTCTCTATCCAAAATGAATTATACAATGACAGAATGGGAAGGATTGGAAATGGTCTATGCACTACAAAGGTTCATGCACTACTTACTAGGGTCCCACTTCAAGATGTAAACAAACCATTATATGTTAAAGTAATTAGTCAAAAAGCCCATATTAGGAGGAATAATATGCAGATGGCTATTATTATTTCAAGAATATGAATTTGAGGTCGTAGTAAAACGAGGGAAGCTAAACACAAGACCATATCATCTCTCATGCATATTGATAGGAGAGGATGCATGTAATTTAGATGATAGCTTCCCATATGCATAGTTATTTGCAGTAAGGATGGTGGATCATTACTTATCGGACATTGTGGAGTTTCTAAGTAGAGGTATGGCTCCGCTCGAAATGACAATTGCACAAAAGAAGAAATCGGTAGTGAAAGCAACATATTATCAATTGATTGCATGGACTTTATATAAGTTCAGTGCAAATGGAATATTGAGGCATTGTGTAATGGAACACGAAAGGTTGATTATACTTGAAGAAGTGCATGATGGAATTGTTGGAGGACATTATGCAGGAAGAGCAATGGAACATAATATTTTATGCACAGCGATTTGGTGGCCTATGCTTCACAAAGATGTGAAGGAATATTGTTAGTCCTTCGATGTATGTCAAAGAGTGAGAAAACCATCTAGGAGAGATGAAATGTTGTTAAATCCACAAGTTAAGTTGCAATCATTTGATAAGTGGGCCATTGACTTTGTAGGATCAATCAATCCACAAGAAATATGATTAAGAGCAAGGTACATCATCACTACGAAACAATACTTGAAAAGATGGGTGAAAGAAACCCCGGTTACCCATTTTATTGCAGAGACTGTTGCACGGTTTCTGTTCGAGAATGTAGTCATGAGGTTTGGATGTCCACACATATTACTTAGTGATCAAGGTACATACTTTCTGAACAAAACAATTGCATCATTGAATAAGGAGTTTTAGATCCATCATCACAAGAGAACACTATATCACCCTCAGGCCAATGGCACAATGGAAGATTTTAATAAGATCTTGGAGAATGCTTTGACAAAGATTTTCAATGTAGGGAGAGATGATTGGGACTTACAAGTTCCTACAGTACTATGGTATTACATAAATACAAGTAAGAAGATGACAGGACAGACACCTTTCAGGTTGGTCTGTGGACATGAAGCAGTGATTCCAATGGAGTTCATTCTACCTAGCCTACACATTGCAACAATCACTGAGCTCTCAGATACTAGCATTATAGAGGATAGGTTGGCATGATTAACACAACTTTAAGAGGATCGGTTTGTTGCAGGATTTCATCAACGGGTTCAAAAAGCTAGAGAGAAGGCCTAGCATGATCAACACATTAAACAAAAGAAATTTCAAGTCGATGATTTGGTACTACTCTATGACAACAAGTATATGCATCATCCAAGGAAATTTTGAATGCACTAGCTAGGACCCTACGTGATCCAACAACTAATTGGGACAGGTGTTGCACATTTGGAAACCTTGAATGGAAAATTGTTAGAAGGAATGGTGGATGGGAGATAGCTGAAACTTTATCGAGACAACCGACATATTGCGTAGTAATTTGTGTTACGCCAGTAAATAAAAACAAAATTACCAAGGTATCATAACTTGCGCAGATGGAAGCATCATCACACACAAAAATAACACTGCACCAAGTTAAGAGACAAGACATGGATGAGACAGACTGCGAAGTATATAGAGGAAATATCAAAGAATCAATGCACAATTTGGCAATGACAAGACTGTTAAAAGTAGTAATTCATGGAAATGATAGTTAGGCAGCAAGTGTGATAGTTCATAAAAGCACCGTATAAGTCTTAAATGGGAAAAGTCATTAGAATTCACGAAAAGATCAACAGTATGAGAGGGAAATCATAAGATGGATTTGGTAATAAAGGAGCATTTAGTTAACAGGTCACCAACCAAGGCGACGGATTGGACAAGACAGTTAAGGCTGGATGAGATAGGTATAGTTGGCATTAAAGTACAAAAACAATAGGAAGTTGGTAAATTCTAATTCATTGTTACATGCAAGCGGGAGCGAACAGAGCTGAACTACCAGATCCAAGCTAAAGAGACCTGCATAGACACAAAGAGCTAGTCCAAAATCCCATCACACAAGTAGAGGAGGTTGAGGAGGTAGCTAAAACTTCGAATACGGTGCCACTAGCAATTTTTCACAGAGAATACTTACCACCCAAGAAGGATGACTACTGGCCCTCGACCAAGTTTTGAGAGATCCTTGGTCAATTTTGACCATTTTGGACTTCGATAGCCTGTCGAAGGCGGAGCACAAGACGAAGCAAAGATCGCAGGATCCCGACCCCTTTTTTAGGTCCTTTTTGGGATTTGGCAACATGTAACGAGTATGGGAATGTCAGCCCATGTGTTTACCCATGATTAGGCCTATTTTGTAATATATAAATAGATGTCTAGGTGATGTAAGGAAAAAAGGGGGAGAAGAGGCATCTATGTGATGTTGTGCTAAGTGCAAGTGTGGCTTGTAAATTCTTTGTTCATACTATGAGAGACTTGCAGAGCTAAGTGCAAGTGGTTGTAACAAACTGTGAAGGGATTTGTGTTGTAATGCAAGAAAGGAGGATCTATCGAGGTGCGCAGATCTCTTGTCCTATATGAAGTATTTCATGGCTCTATGCATGTATATGATTAAAGAAGATAATAAAGAAGAAGAGTTGGTGGACGTAGCCCCAGGGTGGGGGTGAACCACGTATATGTTGTGTTGCTCTGCTTTGTGCGATGTGTTGGTGTACTTATGTGTTATCTGCTAAGTGCTTGACATAGATAGATAGATAGGTATGTTTATATTTTATGCTTATGATGAATCTGGATGCTAGATATGACCTCTGTGAACTTGCTTAGTGCTTGAATCTGCTAGATATGATCTAATTCCTCATGCTAAGTGCTTAGATACATTAGATCTAGGTAAATATTGCGATGCTCTGTTTTATCTGCAGAGTAGATATTGGTTAAATATTGATGAAGGTTTATTGTTGAGTGCTCTGTTAAATACTAGAATCATAGATCTATGTCCCAACTAAGGTTGCAAACATCCAAGTCATGCAACCACCCCTTTCTCTACCTCGGGTGAGACTTCATCTGCTTCGCAGGTGTTGCCGAAAGGGCTAGTAGTTAGGGTTTTGTTAGTGCGCTTCTGTAGCGTTGAACTCTGGGTCCGCCCCTGTGCCAACAAATGGTTCTGTTGCCAGGACCAAAACTATGATTGATGGGAACTGAGGAAGAAGAATCTTTGTGCAAAGATTCAACCTGAAACTGAGAAATCTCTGTGCATAGATCTATTTCCCTAGTGCATAGCATTCTGCTTGACTTGTGAATCTCTGTGACAAGAAAAGAGGTAAGATCTGCAAGCTTTGTGCTCTGATAAATGTAAGAATAGTGAAAATTTCTAGATATGAAAGCTTTGTGCTCTGTAGAAGTAAGACAAGTGGAAAATTTTGTTTCTAAAGCATGGATCTATGTATGTTTGATAGATTCTATCCTAGCTCAAAAACTAGGGTACTGGTAGATGAAAGAAGGTTTGACATGAGTAGATCTAATAAGAATAGTGAAAGATATGTTATACCTATGCATAGAAAGAATATTTGGACTAACAAATGGATGTAGGATCCTAGAAAGAATTTTTTGTAGGTTAGCTCCTATGATCCTAGCACACAATACAAAAAGGGTTGGGGATCAGTTAAAACAAAGAGAGGATTAACCTTATGTTACAGTTGTAGAAAACTAGGACATCTTGCTAAGGAATTCCCTGGGAGAAGACCTAGTTGTCTTTGTTGTAAAGCTATGGACCATGAAGTATTGGATTTCCCTAGAATGATTGATAAAGTTGAAAAAATGTATCTGAACCAAGAAAACCCTAAGGCAGATCCAGAAACTAAGATTATGGAAGAATCCAAGAAAGAATCAGAGAAAGTATTGTTATAGATTAGAGAAACCCTGAATGACCACCGACATGTCAGATTATCAGAGATATTCAAAGAAAAATAATGCATTGAATAAATATTAGGAGACTTCGACGTTGACTGCATTCTGGATAAGGAAACACAGGTGAATGTTATGACAGAAAGAACCTGGGAACTTTTAGGAAAGCCTTCTATGGTTCCTTCACTAGGAGGAATAGGATTATTCAGAAGAAAATTTATAACCTTATGTGGGAAGCTCGCTTAGATACCTATGAATGTCAATGGAACTTCGACAGAAGAAGATTTTGAGATCATTAAATTTATTAAGGACAACGCTCCATTTACCATGTTACTAGGAAGGCCTTGGATTGAAAGAGATCAAGCCAAAAGGAAGGAAGAAGAAGAAGTCTTAGAGCAGAAGAAGCAAGAGTTAAAATATTTTATAACTAAAAGGATCACACACCTGATTGAAGAACAGGAGAACTTATCACAACTATTTAACAACAACGATGTAGATATCAAAGTTGCAATAACACTAGAGGACCCATAGAAGACTGAAATACCTATCCCAGATAAAAAAGAAGTATTACCCTTGAATCTAGGAAAGAATCTCAACAGTGCAAAGTCACTATGTCAAAAGAAGATAAGAATCAGAATGGGAAAAGGAATACCGAGACGAAGCTCACTGGAAAGAAGGATAGAAAACTAAGAAGAGAGCTAAGATAAAAAAGTTGTAGAAAGATCTAGAAGGAACCTCACAAAAGGAAAATTTGTAAAATTGGAGCCTCGTCAGGTTATCATCACAGCGACACATGGCACTTCGCCATGGCAGAGAAATATAGCCATTGGGGACATTATAACCGTTAGAACAATGATCCGAATGGGTAGAAATGCATTTATGACCAGACAGCTCGCCATCAGACCGTTGGGACCATGCCATAACGGACAGAACAAAGTTCAGGAAGGCTTCATACCTGTTGCAAGTGACCCATTGCTGAGTTACCTATTTATCCCATCGCACCATGCACTGAGAAAACTTTTTCTACTCAATAATTTGAGCCCATGGACTAAGTTGATCTTTTATAATGATAATCACATTGTTTCCATCTATTCCATTGCAGTTTCTAAGTTAATCCAAACCCGATCTAGTTAATCCTGAGTGCGTATGTCCGAAAATATCAACACTGTTGAAGAATCTATGACAGAAGTACTCCTTGACCTGATGAATGAAAGAGTCATGTTGGAGAGAGGATTATCTGTAGGTGTACAGGCTTCATCCACAAGAACAGTGCAAGCATCTTCATTGTCTGCTCATGGAGCCGAACCATCCTATCCATCATATGAAAAGTGAACCAAGCACAGGGATGATCTTGGGAATGCCAAATTGATATCGACTATATTACCCACCTACATACCACCTCTAAGCGGCACGGTAAATCGAGATAGCGTGCCCAGAGATTTTGAGTACACCTTGGTCACTGCGAACCTCCCAAAGGGGATCTGCACAGTTTGAGCAGACCAAGACAAGATTGTAGCGTTTAAGTTCAGTGACTTCAACCTCGATGAAAAAAAAGTATATAACATGCTCACCCCACATAAGTACCTGACCAAAACGAAGGGGAAGAATTCAAAGATAATCCCCCAGACGTGGACCCATAACCTCATGCAATCCACCCTGCTGAACGTCATGAAGATCCCACACTTCAGAAGACACTAGGAGGTGAATGCCTGTGTCAAGCTGTTGCTTTCTTGTTACCATGGTGACTATTTGTGGCTAGACCATCGTATCACAGTTGATCCGACACTGATCAATCATATCGTAGGGTTGAGTATGCAGAGACCTGATCCATGATATTTTTATCCAGGAAAAGCCATGGATCTTACTCTAGCACAGAGGATCAAGGACACCTACAACGATGTCGAGAAGAGGATGCGAGGCTACAAGGTATCTTTTATCTAGAGTGGCGCAATGTGCCTTGCCTATTAGTTGATTGCAGGAAATTTATTAAGAAAGAACTGACCTACCCAACTCACCATCTTTATAGTCGACCTCGCAGGCAAGTGCGGGGAAGGCCTATAGTTGAACTGGGTGAAGTACCTGGTGAATCATTTGGAACTAGAATTCAGAGAAGCATAAGATCAAGGTTACAAATTCCATTTTAGTTGTCTTTGATCCTTATCGCATTCATCATCTGAGAGATGCCGGAAGGTGCGACCTTCCCCGACATCGAGCCATTTGAGCCGTTGGCTATGAAGTTCAGTACACTTTGGTATTCCAGCAATATGAACAAAAAATGGCAGTCAATTTTTTTTTTCATACCTACTACGATCAGTTGAAGAGAGCCATCGAGTCTAAGCCTCGCATGACCTTGAACACTCTACATTGGTTCTATCCTTTGATGAAGTTCAGCGCAGATCGACATTTCATTTATATTACAGCGTGCATCAATGAACATAAGAAACAACTTCATTCCTACTACAAGCTGGTGAAGGAGGACCTGGAGTAGATTACTAAGGAATGGTCCACTGACCTCCTTATCCCCACCAACCCCGTAGAAATATCTAACATCGACAGCCCAGAAACTACACAGGATACACCCAGACCTGGCAGGACAAAGAAGACCAAAGAGGTCCAAGGATTAGACAGTGCATCCATGAAGACTACTTCCATATCACCAAAGAAAGTATGTGATGGTGAAGAGTTAGATGAAAAAGAAGTCGAACAGAAGCAAGGAGACAAGGTTGATCCCCTGAAGAAGAGGAGGGGTTCACCTCTGAAACCTTCTTCCTGGAATAAATCGAAAGCCTCCATGACCAAGATGTAGACTATCGTCACCTTTGACGACTTTGACTTCCTCATAGAAGCCCCAAATGATGCTTCGTTGGAAATAGCAGAAAAAAAAGAGGCCAAGTAGGAAGAAATGTATGATAGGATTGAAATCAAACTCTGAGGGGTACAATAGGTACTACAGTCTAGCCGCGTAGTCTCCACTACACCTATGCCATTGGGAACACCAGAGCTGGGAGACAAGCCAACCCAACTCCACCGATTAGCTGATATAGTCGAAGCTCACCTTCGACGAGCACAAAAGGAAACAGAACAAGCCACTCAGGCTTTGACGCAAGTACAAGGAGTACTTTTAGAATAGTTCCGAGCTGTAGAACATGAAAATATTTCCCTCCAAGCGAAGTTCGACGAAGAAAAAGCACAGATACAATAAAGAAAAGAACAATTGCTCATCCAACAACTTGAAGTAAAGGAAGTAGTCAACAGAGCACTTCTCTCCATGAAAGTCATATAAATAAATGCATAAGATTGAGTTACACAGCAAGTAGAGCAGCTTGAAGAAGTGATCCAACAGCTACAAAAATGCATCGTAGACTTAGAACTACGCACAGTGCCCAAGACCCCACAGGATGTGAAGGACCAAAGAGAAGCAACTTCCAAGAGTGTAGTCTAGAGACTAAAGGCCCTTGCTATGGAATACAAGCAGCTGAGTGATCGTAGTGCCCTGATATACGAGCGATTCACTGAGAGTCTAGAATTAAGAGCACTGGAGTCATAGTTCCAAGAGGTGAATTATCAAGCCGAAATGATACAGGCACAGTTGAAGCTCCTGTCAGTTGTGGAAAGAGTGAAGAGATCTCAAGAGAAACACACCTCCCAACAACAGAGTCACATTATTCAAAGAAGAGTTATGGAAGTAACGCAAAGACTCCAACCCATACAAGATAAGGCCTACCAATAGTTCACAGAAGTTGAAGGACGAGGAGCAAAACTAGAGCAGGTTGTTAATGCAGCTGAACAGTGCCTGGAAGGACCTATGAACGATGTAGTCATCCAAGAGTTTGTTGAAAAAGAGGTCATAGCACAAAACCAAGTCGAAGCAGCTCGAGCCAAGATCGAGGCTTTTGAAGAAGAAATTTCTACATTAGAGTGACTTAGGACGAGTCACAGGTGAGTTATGGGGGCCTGTTGGCCCTCAACCAAGTTTTGAGAGATCCTTGGTCAAGTTTGACCATTTTGGACTTCGACAGCCTGTCGAAGGTGGAGCACAAGATGAAGCAGATATCGTGGGATGTCAGCCCCTTTTTAGGTCCTTTTTGGGATTTGGAAATATGTAACGAGTATGGGAATGTCAGCCCATGGGTTTACCCATGATTAGGCCTATTTTGTAATATATAAATAGATTTCTAGGCCATGTAAATAAAAAAGGGGGAGAAGAGGCATCTATGTGATGTTGTGCTAAGTGCAAATTTGGCTTGTAAATGCGTTGTGCTTACTATGAGAGACTTATAGAGCTAAGTGCAAGTGGTTGTGACAAACTGTGAAGGGCTTTGTGTTGTAACACAAGGAAGGAGGATCTAGCGAGGTGAGCAGATATCATGTCCTATACGGAGTAAGGCTTTTGTGGCTATGTGCATGTATCTGATTGAAGAAGCTAATAAAGAAGAAGATTTGGTGGACGTAGCCTCAAGGTGGGGGTGAACCACGTATATGATGTGTTGCTCTACTTTGTGCAATGTGTTAGTCTACTTATTTGTTATTTGTTAAGTTCTTGACATAGATAGATAGATAGGTCTATTTATACTTTGTGCTTATTATGAATTTGGATGCTAGATATGACCTCTGTGAACTTGCTTAGTGCTTGAATCTACTAGATCTGATCTAATTCCTTATGGTAAGTGCTTAGATACATTATATCTGGGTAAATGTTGTGATGCTTTGTTTTATCTGTGGAGTAGATATTGGTTAAATATTGATGAAGTTTTACTGTTGAGTGCTTTGTTAAATACTAGAATCACAGATCTGTGTCCCAGCTAAGGTTGCAAACATATGAGTCATGCAACCACCCCTTCCTCTACCTCGGGTGAGACTTCATCTACTTTGCAAGTGTTGTTGAAAGGACCAGTAGTTAGGGTTTTGTTGGTGCACTGTTGTAGCATTGAACCCTGGGTCTGACCCTGTGCCAACAATGACACCCCATCAGTAAACATACCAGTTAACGCAAAGTACCCATTACCGATAGTACCAGTTCTGGTCGGCATCAGTAGCGACGAAAACATGCTCGACAAGATTGCCAACCTGAATTTTATGGACCATGATATCACATACACACAGAAATTCCTTGAGTTGGCTAGGGATCATTATTTATGCACGAAGAGTGCCCCAGGCACTGGATAGATTCTGGTAGAGCCACAGGAATGGGCATTGAGCTTGGAGAAAGAAAGGATATTAAACTTGTTCAAAAATACACATTTCAAGTGAAGTACATAAATTAATATATATTTAAAGGTGTTACTCAAATGTGTTCATGGGGGGAAACTCTGGCTCGATCCCCCAATATCGATTGATACCGTGTTGATTGCCCATATCACAGGGTTTTTCAAAGTAGGAGAAGACCCGGGACTATTGATCAACAAAATGGGATATTGAGCCCTATCTGAGTGCATGAAAGAAAAATTTGACACATTAAGAGGAAATAGGGGTTTGGATGACAAGAGAACCAACGAAAAGGAGGTTAGGTTTGTGACGTAGTTTTTGTCCTGCAAAATGTTGCACAAATGTCACAAAGACAAAGTACCAGCCACAGTAATTTTAGCAACAGTGAAATGTAAGGAAAGAGTTCAGATGAACTAGGCTACAGTTTTAGTAAACCAATTTTTACAAGTTTGCATGGAGGCCCAGGAGAAGGGAACTGAATTTCACTATGCATGGTTTCTCATCCTCATTGCACTAGTTGGGTGGAAAGATCCTGCAAATTACTAGCACATGCATACTTCAAGTCGCATCCCTTCGGCTGCTAGGTATACCAACTTGTGGCACACAACACTCAAGAGACAATAGAACAACAACAACGCCACATTTTATACCTATTTGGATCATGTTACTACTGTAGTTGATAACACACCGCGTATATCATAGAAAACAGTAGCCACATACAAGGATATCACACGGTTCAGAGCTGGCATGCACCATATATATGTGCAAGACAAAAAGGATCTTGTGCGAAAATGGTTGCCAACCAGTTACTGGTTGAAAATAGAAGACGTGAACTTAATAATCATTGACTGGGAGGAATATTGGAAGATACCAACAAAAAATGGAGGGCCATCAGAAGAGGAAGAAGACCAAGACAAAAGTGAGGAGGAACAAGATCATATGAATGGCACAGGTGATCTTCCTGACACATCTACAGTCCCTGAAGAAGGAATCAAAAGGAAGGATAAGGGGCTAGAACAGGTAGGAGGGGCATGGAAGAAATTTAAGGCATAGAGGAAGACCCCATTTTATATATTAGCTAATGATAATATGGATAGGATTGGTTACCAGATACAAAATTCCACAGAGGAAATCTGGGAGGAAGCAACAAAGAAGAAAGAAGAACAATAGAAGAAGGTGTGGGATCAGCTGGGAATACTTCAACAACTACTAGAAACAATATGTGTCACAAAAGAACACATATCAGGGGGAGGACAATCCCCAGGACCAAGGACAGAAGCGGAAAGCACACAGCTGGCCCTGCCACAACTAACAATGGAACATAAGACCTTCTAGAATGAGGCAGATGCACTAGAGTTTCCAATGGGAAAATTATAGGAGAAAATAAAGGCATTGGGCTAGCTTAATATAATCATATAAAAAATGACCATACAAAGATTACAGGACTTGCAAGAAGAACTGATGCAAGAAATAAAGAATAGAGGAGACGCAGTGAACCGAGACTTGGAACGACTAAGGGATGAAAGAGCCCAAGTGAAAGAACAATATAATATGGCACTTCACAAAAAGAAGGAGATTGAAGGCCGAATAAAGGAATTTATGAAGAAGAACAAGGGGGCTAAGTAAAGGGACATGAAAGAACTACAGAATAAGGACAAAGTTGAATCCATGGTGTAGAAGACATAAGCAGTTGTCCAGAAATTATACAAGGAAGTACCAAAAGTTCCCCTAGTAATAGAAGCCACTATGGAGGAACAACTGTTGAATATTGGTGAAGTCATTAAGAGCATCAGGGAGCAGATACATGATTTACAACTAAGGATCATGCATGAAATTCCACCAGAGGTGCGTGAGGGTAGGGTGAGGATGGCAACGACAACAATTGCCATCATTAATAAAATAAACGACGAATGTGCAAAACTTTGCAAGGAGAGATTGCAGGTATGGAAAAATCTCATGGGAGACTTAGAAATGAAGGCCATAGAGGCCAAGATAAGAGAAGTGCAAGAGAATATGAACGAGGCAACAAAAAAGGCAACTAAACTTCCTCCAGTAAATCATATGGCAACCATTTTGGCTCAATGACATGCATTTACAGAAGTGGAGAGACTGACGGACCAACAAAATATCCTTCAACATAGACTAGGACCACGACAAGAAGAAGCAGTAAGGGTAACTGGAGAATTGGCCACTCTACAAGGTGTTGGACCTTGGGTATGGAAGTAAGTGAAGATCAAAGAAGAAAGGAAGAAATGTGAACTGCGTGAAAGACACAGTGACTGTTACTGGGTTGAAGTAAGCAAACGAGTAGAAAAGACGGATCGAAGTAAGAAAAATAAAGTCATTGGATGAGGAGATCGAGGATGATAGATCAACAAGGAAGATGGATCGTGGACAACTCAGCAAGCGGAAAAATCCACCGTTGGATGCTTTGGAGCACCGCACGAGAAGGAAGGAAAGACAGGTTGGTGAAGCCCTGAAAACGCGGGTCAAGTTGACTTAGGGTTTTAGACACCTAGGGTTTTGGTATCTAGGGTTTTGACACCTATGTTTCAGCCTAAGGTTGTCGGTGAGCTATTGTAATGTATAAATAAAGGTCAATAGGACCTGGTTTGGGTTGTTGTTATTGTGGGTTAGTGTTGTTACTGTTAGAAGAGATTGTGTTGTAAGGGGAGACTGCTATTGAGAGAGAAGTATTGTATCATGAGAGTAGCCTGTGTATTAAGATCTTCAGTTGGGTGCAAAGATCAACCCTGCAGCTGGGTGCACAGGGAAGGGAGAAAGAGAGAGAAAGAGAGAGAATAAGAGAAGATCTGCTAGCTAAGAGCGCAGATAAGAACTGTATCCTTTCATCTTAATATATTATAAAGCACAGTTATGTGGACATAGCCCTAGAGAGAGGGTGAACCATGAATATCTTGTGTCGTGTGTGATTGATACTCTATTATTTGTCATTTGATATGTTGCTATTATGATAATGTGGTAGATCTGATATATAACTTGTGCAGTAGGTTGTAGGAAGATAAAGAATACTAGATTGTTGTGTGTCAGTTGCTTTGAATCCACTTTGCATTCATTCTGGTTGTATACATCTCTGTCGTGCAACCCCCTCATAGCTACTTTGAGTGAGACTGCATATGCCTCACAGGTGTTGCCGAAAGGGCCAGTAGTTAGGGCTTGTTGGTGCGCTCTTGGAGCTAAACCCTGGGTCTGCCCCTGTGCCAAAAAATGGTTCCATTGTTGGGACCAAAATCTTGTTGAGGGAATGTCAAGGTGGTTTCCATCAAAGACAAAGATACAGAAGTGAATAGAAGACCAAGAAAAGAACTTCGTTGAAACCCAGAACAAGAACCCTAATCTTAGCACAAAAGACTAGTTAGGAAGGTATATCTTTACTGATATACATGATATTTTCTTTGGAGGGAATCATAAGGAGCTATACAAGTGGTTATCTAGGTTAGCAGATACCCAGTTTGAGATCAAATCTAAACCTCCTGTGGTTTGGATGTCAGCGTTGATAAAAAAGGTCAAGAGAGTTGATAACGTTGTGTCAAGAGCAGTATATCACTGGTTTGATAACACCATTGGAGGGTACATCACCAAGTTTGTTGTTGATAGAGTATAATCATATAGCCAAGCCGAGAGGTATTTCTTTATGGGACCTCGAGGAAAATTTTTACATTTTTTGAAGTTGAGGATCAAGATGTTATTGCATGAGAATAACATCTTGAAGATATAGTAGTTAGATGGATTCAAAAAAGCTAATGTTCAAGAATCCGAAAAACAAAAGCGACACAGAGACTGGACATACACGCAGTGGCAGAGCATTTAGATAAGTTCATCTTGTGAACTTGTTTAAGTAGAACTATGGGGATGAGGGTTTCTACAATGCAGAAGAGGGAGATCTGACGGACGAAGAAAATTCAGAACCTGTTAGGGAAGAGGAAGAGGAAGTTGAAGAACCTCATTGGGAAGAGCCAGAAACTTCAGGAACTACACAGAACATTGAAGTAAGTACTATCAATTCCCCTGTTGTTTCAACAACACTAAGCAATCAGAATAGTCAAAGTCGCGAGAATCCTCGGAGTACTATTACTAGTAGTTCAACATATACTCAAACAAGAAACCTAGGAAGCTCTATGGTAGATGAGATGAGGCTCCCTATATTTATGGGAGATGGATCTGAAGATCCTAATCAGCACTGGTTCCTATGTGAAGCCATATGGAATATTAAGAATGTCACCGACAAAGCTGTTTAAATAGCTCAGTTCAGTACTACCCTAAGAGATTGTGCACTGAGATGGTACATGAAGCTTGTCCAAGGACTTGCACAGCCTAAGCCGTTGAACGAGATTAAGAATGCATTGATTGCAGAGTTCAAGAAACCCAAGTCGGAGTCACAATGTATTAAGGAGATGAAAGAGATCAAGCAAAAGGTAGTTGAACCTATTGGGGAATTCGTTCAGAGGTTCAAGACCTTAACGGGCCGGTTGACTTTTCAGATTCCAGATGAGCAGAACAAAGAATGGTTCATCGTTGCTCTCTTACCACACATCAGAGTTCCTCTGATGCAATAAAATATTGCTTCGCAGGTCGAGGAACTGAAGATCATGATGAAGTTAGAATCAACCACTATGGGAGAATCCAGCTCATGTATGAGTCAAATCTTGAGCCAGCTAACTAGTTTGTCTCCACGGGCAATGATATGAAGAAAGACAAGGGAAAAGAAAAAAAGGAAGGCATATGGTGTGTCAGATGCAGATCGGAAGGCCATGAAAAAGAACATTGTCCCCTATTCCATGAATACTTGGCCTCTAGAGCTCTAAGCCCTTTGAAGTAAGTCACCCTACCCTGGTGTGAGGTATGCAGAAATAGACATCACCCTGGTGAGTGCTACATGCAAAAATACGTTCAGAAACCCACAAATTTTTATTGCACATTATGTAAGTCTGGGAGACATGATGATAGGTATTTTAGGGCTTACGATCTCATGCATGAAAGGTCAAGGGATATATATAAGATTCAAGGTGAAGTAAAACAAGAAGGAAGCACTGTGTAGTATAATTCCCCTGGGAGAGGAAACTTCAATCCTCGCGGTGGATTTAGAGGAAGAGGAAGAGGAGGAGGTATGGGTCGAGGTTCAGGATATATAATCTGTTATAACTATGCATATCCAGGAAACTTGGCAAGGGACTGTCAGAGCCCTTGTATGACTTGCAACTACTGTAGTTCATTCAAGCATGTTATCAAGGAATGTCCAGCATTGCTAGCTAAACTTCAAGAGAAATGGGGACCTCATCAAAACCCGCAGATACAATTGATCAAAGAAGAAACTTGAGGAGAAAACCCTAGAGTTGTTTCTATCACTAGAGGAGGCGTTGTTACAAGAGCAGATAGAATGACACAAGGAAAGACTATAGAGGACTCAAGAGTCAGGAAAGCTGCAGAGAAGACACAAACTTTTGATGCAAAGAAATAAAAACAAATGTTCGAGGAGGCAAGAAGAGAATTCAGGGAGACCAAGGCTCTTCATCGAATACATGACCAGAATTAAGAGAATGTGGAATGCCTTTGGAATTTGATCAGTTTGCTTCGCCCGAAGATGGAAAAGAGGCAAGTAAACTTGTCAGTTTCTTGTATACGTGTATAGAGCTGATTAAAGATGAGAAAGCTTTACAAGAACTGCAAAATTTGGTCAGACAGTATGAGATAGGAAGGTTATATCCTTTACTAAATAAATCAGTACATCAACTATCCAAGAAGAGAAGGAAAAATAAGGAATTTCACTTGAATGCTCAAATTGGAGAGTATGATATAGACTATGTGGTCCTCGACTTGGGGTCAAAGGTCAATGTCATGACGAAGCAGACCTAAGAACTGATGGGAAAACCTAAGTTGATATATTCCCCTATCAGGCTTAAGATGGCTAATCAACAAGCTGTAAGCCCCTTTGGAAGACTGGAACATGTCCATGTGGACATCAATAGAGTGAGGACATTTGCAGACTTCGAGGTGATTGAGATAGTTGATGATAGTTGTCCTTACCCTACCCTGTTAGGAATCGATTGCGATTTCAATAACTCCATTATGGTTGATTTAAAGAAAAGATGAATTACCTTTGAAGGATATGGCCTTACGTTCACTTCACCTTTAGATCTTGATGAAGGTCAAAGATACACCGAACCCATCAGAGAAGAAGACCGCACATATGAAATAGAAAAAATATACAAACTAACCGCCAGACAGCAGGATTACATTAATCCTATGGTGGATGGGAACCTCAGTTGGCGAAGTTACAATGCGTGTTCATCAAATTCAGAAGAAGCACTGGATAACTGGAAGAACAAAATGTACGAAGTATCTACAAGGAGATGTGCTAGACTAACCAGAGAAGTTTGCTGGATCGACACAACAATAAGTAACTTACCCACCTTTGATGGTCTGAATCCTTTAGAATCCTTCTTATCGAACTTCAAGGAAAGTGTACCAACACAACAAATATTTTTGGCAGTGGATGAGGCCCTGAAATCCACACCAGCAAGATGGTGGGGGACACACAAAGACAACATTACAGAATGGGTGCAATGTCATACTTTGATGACAATGCAATTCTCAGCACAAGTAGAAGGCTGCGAAGTTAGGTACATAGGTCAAATCTTCCCAAAGGACCATGTGCGAAGTTGCGAGGAAGCCTGGAAAAACATTCCTCAAGAGCAGTGGGTGCACAAATTCATTAACACACTGGACACCACCCCTATCAACTGGTATCTTCAAGAAGAACTGTGCCTCATCACGACATATTAGAGAGGTATGGCTTAGAAATTTATTACCACCTTTTTGTTTGAAATCCAACATCCTTCAGTAGACCAAGCATTACATCTTGTACGACAGAAAGTGTTTAAGGAGGCATCTAACCTCCCTTTAGAACAAGAATAGGATGAATGGACTGCGCCTCTCCAGAAACTGCAAGGTTGTAACAACATCAATGTTGATGAAGATGATGATCCAAGGAAGGTGAACATCACCAAAAAAAAATGCCAAATAGACATAAAAGGACTAGGAGTTGAGCTACCTTTCATTAGACAACCGATCAAAATCAAGAAAGTCAATATTGGGACCGAGAAAACACCAAATCTTGCAAATGTCAGAGATTATTGGGATGTTGCTACTATTGACAAGATCACAGAATTACTGCATGAATATTAGGACTTGTTTCCAACCAAGTTCACTAATATGAAAGGCATTAAAGGGCCTATCGTAGAAATGAGGATCCCTTTGAAACCAGATGCAAGACCAGTCAAACAAAGACCTTACAGATTGAACCCTAAATATAAGGAGAAAGTGAAGATTAAGCTCGACAGAATGCTGGAAGCAGGGATTATAGAACCTGTCGAAGAATCAAAGTGGATTAGCCCTATGATGGTATGAGACAAGAAGATAGGAGAGATAAGGATCTGCGTAGATCTCAGGAAGTTGAATGATGCATGTTTGCAAGACCCCTTCCCTATGCCATTTACTGACGAAGTGTCAGATAATGTAGGAGGCCATGAGGTATATTCTTTTATAGATGGATTCTCAGGATACCATCAGATCCGGATTGCTAAGGAAGATCGCCATAAAACCACATTTGCAACAGAATGGGGATCCTACCAGTATACAATGATGCCATTTGGATTGAAGAATGCCCCAACCATCTTTTCTAGGGTGGTGGTCGAAGCATTCAAGGAATTTCTACATAAATTTCTAGAAGCATACTTTGATGATTGGACTGTTTTTAGTTTATTGAAAAATCATATTGAAAGTTTAAGGCTAATGTTGGAAAAGTGAAGGAAATGTCATATTTCCTTAACCTAAAGAAATTCATCTTCTTTTCACCATTTGGAGTGTTGTTAGGTCATATTGTATGCAATCGGGGATCGCTGGTAGATCCATCTAAAATTGCCATTATAGTTGACCTGCCTCGTCCTACTTCAGTCAAACAACTGTGCACTGCACTGGGATATTACAGGAAACTCATTAAAGGCTATGCCCAGATTACAACACCCATGGATAATCTTTTGAAGAAAGACTGCCAATTTCACTAGACAAAAGAATGTCAACAGATCTTCGACATGCTGAAACAGAAAATGGTTACTGCGCCTATTCTGGTTTTTCCTGATTGGAGCAAGGAATTTCATGTACATGTCGATGCATCTTCCATTACATTAGGAGATGTGCTAGAATAGCCAGGAACATGAGATATTGACCACCCGTTAGCCTTTGATAGCAGGAAGCTATCAACAACTGAGAATAATTACACCACTGTTGAAAGAGAAGGGTTAGCCATGGTGTATGCGCTGTAGAATTTCTGCCACTACTTGTTGGGAGGACACTTTAAAATGTTTACCGATCACTCTGCATTTAAATACCTAATCAACAAGCCAGTGTTGGGAGGGAGAATATGCAGATGGCTTCTGCTATTTCAGGAATATGATTTCGAAATTTTGGTTAAGCTAGGAAGAATGAACAAAGGTCCTAATTACTTGTCAAGTTTGGAACATGGAGAATATCCTATTAGCTTGGAGGATACACTATCGGATGCACAGTTTCTATCCATTAGACAGATTGATGATCACTTCACAGAAATAGTCCAGTTCCTGTCAACAGGAATGGAACCTAGTGAGTATACAATCACCCAGAAGAAACAGCTAGTAGTGTGCACTGCAGACTTTTCACTTATAGTTGGACAGCTATACAAGATGGGACCTGATGAGATATTGAGGAGATGTGTTATGGAAGTAGAGCGATCGATGATCCTCGTCAAATCTCATCAAGTCATTGCAGGAGGACACTATGCAGGGAAAGCAACAACACAGAAGGTTCTTAGAGCTGGCCTTTGGTGGCTTACCCTACACGGAGATGCTAAGGAATATTACAGAGCCTGTGATGTATGCCAAAGAGATTGGAAACCATCTAGAAGAGATGAAATTCCATTAGCACCACAGTTGACCCTACAAGCATTTGAGAAATGGACCATTGACTTCGTAGGACCTATAAATCCACCAAGAAAGCACACAGGAGCAAGGTACATAATCACTACGATAGAGTACTTGACCAAATGGGCCAAAGCAAGAGTAGTTAAGGACTGTAGTGCAACTACAGTTGCACACTTCATATTTGATGAAATCATAACCAGGTTTGGATGCACAAAGATCCTTATGAGTGATCAAGGCACACATTTCATCAATAAGACCGTTGAATCCTTGACTGAGGAGTTTGAACTTCACCATCAGAAGAGCACACCTTACCATCCGCAACAAAATGGGACAGTTGAAGCATTCAACAAAATCTTGGAGACAACGTTGACAAAGATTTGCAGTGTGAATAGGGATGATTGGGATTTAAGAGTACCAGCGGTACTATGGACCTATAAAACCACTTGCAAGAAGCTAACAATGCATACCTCTTTTAAGTTGGTTTATGGTCTCGAAGTCATTGTCCCAATGGAATATTTGGTACCAAGCCTAAGAATTGTTGCTTTTACAGAAATGGATGACACTGGCGTTGTTCAAGAGAGGCTTGCGTAGTTGGTTGAACTTGAAGAAGACAGATTTATTGCAGGAATCCATCAGCAAGTACAGAAGGAAAGAGAGAAGGCCTACCATGACAGGCACATCAAGAAGAAGGCATTTAAGCAATGTGATATGGTGCTATTATATGACAGTAAGTTCATGAAACATCCAGGAAAGTTCTGAACACATTTCCTTGGGCCATATAAGGTTTCCTATGTTACAAAAGGAGGAGTTTTGCAGTTGAATAATTTGAATGGAGAATGGAAGGAAGGTTTGGTGACCGGGAGCCGGTTGAAATTATATTATGACAACCAACTGCCCTGCAACTCTCAGTAAAAGCATGAGGAAAAGGGTCTAGGTACAAGGTGCAGATAAAACTGGGTACCAGACACAGAAAAGACAGTTTTCACAAGGAAGGAAAGGAGGCATAGAGAATAAAGAAAAGGCTGCCTTGCGCAGTCCGAAGACGAAGAAAAGCAGAAGGATCAGATATGGAGTGCCTCAGGAGAAGTCACAGGTGAGTGTTGGGGGCCTGTTGGCCCTTGGGTATGGAAGTGAGCGAAGATCAAGGCAGAAAAGAAGAAATGTGAACTGCGCGAAAGACATAGTGACTGTTACTGGGTCAAAGTAAGAAAACGAGCAGAAAAGATGGAGCAAAGTAAGAGAAAGAAAGTCGTTGGATGAGGAGATCGATGATGATAGATCATCAAGGAAGATGGATTATGGACAACTTAGCAAGTGGAAAAATCCATCATTGGATTCTTTGGAGCACCGTACGAGAAGGAAGGAAAGACAGGCTGTCGAAACCATGAAAACGCGGGTCAAGTTGACCTAGGGTTTTGGTATCTAAGGTTTTGACACCTAGGTTTCTGCCTAAGGCTGTCGGTGAGCTATTGTAATGTATAAATAAAGGTCAAGATGACCTCGGTTGGGTTGTTGTTGTTGTTGTTGTTGTTATTGTGGGTTAGTGTTGTTATTGTTAGAAGAGATTGTACTGTAAGGGGAGAGTGTTGGATCATGTTGTCATTGATGCCAATGGTTTGATTATTTGGGAGATTGTTGGATCATATGTCATTGATGTAAATGGTTTGATTGATTGATGTCATTGATTGATGATTGATGAACAATGTATATGTATTTTCCTTTATGAGAATGATAGATGTCAAAGTGGAAACCAAATGATAAAGATGGATCATTGATATGATGCATAGATGAATATGGATCAATGAATTGTCATTGATACATGATGATGCATAGTTTGTTTGATGAAAATATGACTCATTATTGTCTAATCATGATTGATAAGGTGCACAAATGGATGAACTCCAAAGTGGTCCCCTTATGGTGAAATCCCTCATGGGAAGACACTTTGCGGATTGAGTTATCCTAGAAGAATGGTTGGAGGACCCATTCTTGTATGTGGAATAATGAGATGAATATCAATGAAGTTGTTGGTGAAACTATCCTAGATGGATAGTGCTTGTCATGCCATTTTTGGTGGTATGTGGAATGTCACATAACTTCTCACGGTTTGAGAGTTATGGCTCTACGAAGTTGAAGGACCCCCATATGAAGGCTTGAAGCCCCCAAGGTCAAAGAAGTCAAAGTGATTGAAAATAATAAATCATTATTTAAATAATAAAGAAAAGTGAAAAAATCAAGATGGATTATTTAAATAATAAAGAAAAGTGACAAAATAAAGAAGGAATATTTAAATGATAAAGTATTGGAGAACTTTCTATTCATGGAAAGTGGTTAACCCTAAAATAAGGAAAATAGGTTAAATAACCTAGAAATAGGTTAAGTGACCTAGAAGATGAAAGTATAAATAAGAACCTAGGATCTCTTGTGAAATGCACATTTAGGTGAGAATTCTTTTTGTGGATCAATGGAGAGCTTCTTGTGAATACCTTTTGGAGTATTAATGGAGAGCTTCTTGAGCATTATTGGTGTGGATCTCTTGAGCATGATTGAATATCTATTCTGAGGAAGAGAGCGAGAAGAGGATCTCATGGACGCATCAAACTTTCAGAAATGTCGGAGATCTTGATGGAAAAATTCTCGGAACTTCAGAAACCCTAGTTTCTGAGGTATACACAGGTTGTTTGTGCTTAGGGTGCGTATACATTAAGGTATACGTGAGCTGTCTGAAGACATGGAGCGTATGGTGGATAAAATGGTGAAGACTTGTGTTTGATATGGTGCCAAGCTCTTGGATGATTAGGCAGGTTCCAGATCTGTATTCTATGGCCTCATATCTATCACTAAGACACTGGTATGATTACATTATTGTCTTTATGAATACTATTGTTTGATGTGATGAGAATGCTTAGGGAATTCTTGGTATGGCTTCTATGATGTGGTTCAGTTTGGTTGATTTGGTTGATGGAGTGATCAGTACTCATGTGATTCAGTGGTGACATGATTGCTATGGTATACTAGATGCTTATACATGTTTGAGATAGCATTCATATTGATCTATTGTGGAGCATGAGAAAGCTATTGGAGAGCTTGGAGATGTTGTGACTGACTATGGGTCAGTTTGGATAGTGGAAGACAGAAGAGAAAGTGATTGTAGGTTGCAGAGGATCTGAGCATGTGAAGAAAAGAAAAACCCTAGTTGCTCAGAAGCATACGCATGTTGCATTATACATTGGTCGCGTGCACACACGGGCTGTAGTGAGCCAGAGAACGTACACACGTGGGTTGCACTACTAACAGGCCGTGTACCTTTTGACAGATTGATATCTGTTGAGGATTGTTGCCTCATATCATTTGGTGCTGAGGGTGTAAGTTGAGTCTTGAATTATAGAGTTGGTTCTCTTGTAGAGTTGTACTCTATTCAGTTGTTGCTGATAAACCCTAGATTGTTGTCCATAATAAAAAGAAAAATTGTACATATAGCTTATGTTCTTTTTGTTCCTTGTGGTGATGACTTATTGATGATATGCGCTTTTGATATATGTTGTTGATATATGTTCACGTCTAACTGGTTATAAATGACAGCAATGGGTAATGAATAAATGTTGATGTTAACTAAGAAGTTTTTGTGTAAGAGGGAAGTTTTGGGAAAAAGAGCCCCACACTCATTCACCCCCCCTCTAAGTGTGGTAGGTATGTCCACAATTGGTATCAGAGCCGGGATTCACTACAAGCCTTAACAAGCTTGAAGGATATCCATAGACACACAAATGGACGATGAAGTTCCAATCCTTGATGAAGAAAATTATTCTACTTGGAGAATAGAGATGAGATTATATTTGAAGACAATGGGAGAAACTATTTGGAAGGCAGACATTGGTGGGTCAGTTCCATTGAAGAAGAGGTCAAAGTTTGCATCTCAAAGGGAAGGAAATAAGAATGATGCATTGGCTCTCAAGACCATTCTTAGTGGACTCTCAAGCCCTATCAAAGAGAGCATGGGACAATGCACTTCCGCCAAGGATCTATGGCTAAAGCTAGAGGAGACATATCAAAACAAGAAGGAGAAGGAAGAAATTAAAGACCACTCCATCAAGATCATCAAAGGTAAAGAATCGTGAAAAAATCTTGAATGCATTGTTTCTAAATGTGATTTTGAAAACATTTCAAGTGAAGATAAAGAATCAAGTGATGCTAGCACAAAGGAAGATCTTGAAGATGAAGGCAAAGAATTATGTGTTGATGTTGGAAAAAGATATTGAAGGTAAAGAATCTCCCAAGACTCTTGATTGCAATGATTCAAAGTGTGATGATGTTGAATTTTTCTCAAATGAAGAATATGATCTAGAAATAGTTTGTGTAAAGTTTGATGATAGTTATCCCATGGAAAGAATAGAAGAAAATCTATTATAACTTCAAAAGGAAATTGAAGAGGGTTTATACATGTATAGGAGTGATCATTTTTATACACATTATAATTATCTTTCCAATAACACTAAGAAGTTTCTTAGGAGGAGTCAAAGGTACATCTTGAAGTTAAAGGGAATGCTCAAAGAACAAGAAGAGAGTTCTAAATTAGAAGAAAATGAAGAAGAGATCAAAAGACTAAAGAATGGAAAAGAAGATATAAATGTAGATGATGAGATTAGAAAAAGTTTTGAAACCATTGTCCATCTCAAGACCCAAATTGATGAAGCCAAAAGCATAGAGGAACTATTGAAGATTCAAATAAATGAAAAAGAAGAGTCATGTTGTAAGCTAGAAGCTAAAATTGTTGACCTTAGAAAGAAGGTAGATAAGTCAAACAAATTCTTGAATAGTTCAAGAATATTGGATGAGATATTGGAAAGTCAAAGATCACCATGTAATAAATCAGGTCTTGGATACAAAGGAGAATATACACATGTTGAAGCAAGCACCTCAAAGAAGCATGAGGTAAGTCCATAAAAGAAGGAAGACAATGTTTCAAAACAACCATCTGCACAAGACAAAGAAGATTTCAAAAGAACAAAGAAAGAAAGACATCAAGAAGCTACTTTTGGGACACCAAAGCAAAGGTATGAAAGTATTTTTCATGGGAATTGTTATTCATGTAATGGATATGGTCACAAAGCTTTTGAATGTAGATCTTATGAAAGGAGATATAATGGAAGATTCTATAACACCACAAGGTGTTGGAGATGTGATCAAGTAGGACACATTGTTGTTCATTGTAACTCCATGAGATGCTACAGCTGTAGTGGATTTGGCCACAAATCCCAGGAGTGTTGGAACACAAGAAGAAAGTCCATGATGAGGACTTCACATATCATGGCTAGAATAAGGAGTGAAGTAAGAAAGGGATACATCTTTGAAAAGATGGATTCTCATAGCTCAAGTTCTGAGGAGAAGAGTCATCTACAGAAGTGGGTGAAGAAGGAAAATCAACCAGAACAGAATGAAAGACAAAAGGGAATCTTAAGTAAGATATCTACTAAGGCATACATGGGTGACAGTGGTGACAGTCACATACATACGCTAGCTGACCTTGCATAGGTCGTGTACACACACACTCTGTTGTGAAGCAGGCCGTGTATATGTGGTAAAGCCTTGGGAAAAAGGCAATGCACATGGGTTGCAGCTTGATGTGATGGCATAACTCTGTGTTGTAGGGTCTGACATTGTTTATTGCAGGTTTTCTTGGTTCTAAGTTAGATCACGCAAGGTTATGATATAAAATAAATCTTGGGTGCATGGAACTAACCCATGAGTATGGATTGATGTTGGTCAAATGATGGATTATGTAAAATAATTCGTTGGGGTACATGGCTGGTACATAATTGAAGTTGTATTGATATATCTTATGATGTATTATTGGAAGCATATGGTATTGTTGGATATCATGGTGCATGCATTTTTCATGTGGATGGGCTACACATTGAGACATGTAGTTGGTGAGTTGAGTTGATAGTCATGTTGTACATCATTGGGAGTCATAGCTTGATGATGCATGATGGTACACTCATAGATGGTATTTGTATAGCATATTGATAGATGCACATGGTTGGCATAATTGGTAGATGCACATGTTGGCATATTGGTAGATGCACACGTTGGCATATGGTGGATACATTTTCATGGATGATATCTTTTGGCACATTGTTGATGTACATGGTTGATGTACATGGATGTTGTGCATGGTGGGCACATTTTGGTACATGATGTACTTGGTTGATATCTTGTTCATGATTCTCTATTTCATTGGTGACATATCTTGTGTTTCATGATGTATGGTATGGCACAAGTTTGATGCATGAACAGGTCCAAGGATTGTCATATGGTAGCATATTGTTCATCTTGCAGAGAAGATAGGGGGAGACATACCCTTAAGGGGATTCATTCTTCTTCCCATGATTCTAGGAGGAGATATTTATCAGATGCATACCTAGAAAAGAACCCTATATTTGAAGAAAGAGCACAGAGGCATAATTCCAGGAGGAGCGATGGTCACAAGGGGAGTATGTTCGATGTATATTCAGCATTACATCAGAGTGATATCCCTTGTTAAAAATGGGAGATATTATTGAAAGGAAGATCAAAGGCATTCATATAGGGGGAGCAACCCCAAGGAGAATGCAAGCAGGGGGAGCAGCCCCAAGAGGAGAATGGCCCTTTTCCATTGATGTCAAAGGGGGAGAGTTGATCACATTGATGTGATTGATGTTTATTGATGGGGAGAGATAGTCACATTGACTATTGATGTAGAGCATGCCTTATCTACATGTTGACATCAATAATTGGTGATTGGTGATTGACATCAATGTTGGTATTGTCATCAATGCCAAAGGGGGAGATTTTTGGATCATGTTGTCATTGATGCCAATGATTTGATTATTTGGGAGATTGTTGGATCATATGTCATTGATGTAAATGGTTTGATTGATTGATGTCATTGATTGATGATTGATGAAAAATGTATATGTATTTTCCTTGATGAGAATGATAGATGTCAAAGTGGAAACCAATTGATAAATATGGATCATTGATATGATGCATAGATGAAGATGGATCAATGAATTGTCATTGATACATGATGATGCATAGTTTGTTTGATGAAAAGATCATTCATTATTGTCTTATCATGATTGATAAGGTGCACAAATGGATGAACTCCAAAGTAGTCCCCTTATGGTGAAATCCCTCACGGGAAGATGCTTTGCGGATTGAGTTATCCTAGAAGAATGGTTGGAGGACCCATGCTTGTATGTGGAATAATGAGATGAAGATCAATGAAGTTGTTGGTGACACTATCCTATATGGATAGTGCTTGTCATGCCATTTTCGGTGGTATGTGGAATGTCACATAACTCCTCATGATTTGAGAGTTATGGCTCTACGAAGTTGAAGGAGCCCCATATGAAGGCTTGAAGCCCCCAAGGTCAAAGAAGTCAAAGTGATTGAAAAGAATAAATCATTATTTAAATAATAAGGAAAAGTGACAAAATCAAGATGGATTATTTAAATAATAAAGAAAAGTGACAAAATCAAGAAGGAATATTTAAATGATAAAGTATTGGAGAACTTTCTATTCATGGAAAGTGGTTAACCCTAAAATAAGGAAAATAGGTTAAATAACCTAGAAATGGGTTAAGTGACCTAGAATATGAAAGTATAAATAAGAACCTAGGATCTCTTGTGAAATGCACATTTAGGTGAGAATTATTGTTGTGGATCAATGGAGAGTTTCTTGTGAATATCTTTTGGAGTATTGATGGATATCTTCTTGAGAATTATTGGTGTGGATATCTTGAGTATGATTGGAGATCTATTCTGAGGAAGAGAGTGAGAAGAGGATCTCATGGATGCGTCAAAGTTTCGACAATGTCGGAGATCTTGATGGAAAAATTCTCAGAACTTCAGAAACCCTAGTTTCTAAGGTATACATAGGTTGTCTATGCTTAGGGTGCATATACATTAAGGTATACGCGGGTTGTCTGAAGACAGGGAGTGTATGGTGGATAAAATGGTGAAGACTTGTGTTTGAGCTGGTGCCAAGCTCTTGGATGATTAGGCAGGTTCCAGATCTGCATTCTATGGCCTCAGATCTATCACTAAGACATTGGTATGATTACATTATTGTCTTTATGAATATTATTGTCTGATGTGATGAGAATGCTTAGGGAATTCTTGGTATGGATTCTATGATGTGGTTCAGTTTGGTTGATTTGGTTGATGGAGTGATCAGTACTCTTGTGATTCAGTGGTGACATGATTGCTATTGTATACTAGATGCTTATACATGTTTGAGATAGCATTCATATTGATCTATTGTGGAGCATGAGCAAGCTATTAGAGAGCTTGGAGATGTTGTTACTAACTGTGGGTCAGTTTGGACAGTGGAAGACAGAAGAGAAAGTGATTGCAGGTTGCAGAGGATCTGAATATGTGAAGAAAATCAAAACCCTAGTTTCTCAGAAGCATACGCATGTTGTATTATACACTGGTTGCATGCACATGTGAGATGTAGTGAGTCAGAGCGCATACACATGTGGGTTGCACTACTGACAGGTCACATACCTGTTGATAGATTGATGTCTGTTGAGGATTGTTGCCTCATCTCAGTTGGTGATAAAGGTGTAAGTTGAGTCTTGCATTATAGAGTTGGTGTTCTTGTAGAGTTGTACTCTATTCAGTTGTTGTTGATAAACCCCAAATTGTTGTCCATAATAAAAAGAAAAATTGTACATACATCTTGTGTTCTTTGTGTTCCTTGTGGTGATGACTTATTGGTGATATGTGTTGCTGATATATGTTCACATTTAACTGGTTATAAATGACAACAATGGGTAATGAATAAATGTTGATGTTAACTAAGAATTTTTTGTGTAAGAGGGAAGTTTTTGGAAAAAGAGCCCCACACTCATTCACCCCCCCTCTAAGTATGGTAGGTGTGTCCAAAAGAGAGTTCTATTGAGAGATAAGTATTGTATCGTGAGAGTAGTCTGTGTTGTAAGATCTTCATCTGGGTGTGAAGATCAACCCTGCAACTAGGTGCGCAGGGAAGGGAGAAAGAGAGAGAAGAAGAGAAGATATACTAGCTAAGAGCACAGATAAGAACTGTATGCTTTCATCTTAATATATTATAAAGCACAGTTCTATGGACATAACCCTAGAGAGAGGGTGAACCACGTATATCTTGTGTCGTGTGTGATTGATGCTCTATTCTTTGTCATTTGATATGCTTCTATTATGATAACGTGTTAGATCTGAGATATAACTTGTGCAGTAGGTTGTAGGAAGATAAAGAATACTAAATTGTTGTGTGTCGATTGCTTTGAATCCACTTTTCATTCCTTCTGGTTGTAGACATCTCTATCGTGCAACCCCCTCATAGCTACTTCAGGTGAGACTAAATCTTCCTCGCAGGTGTTTCTGAAAGGGCTTGTTGGTGTGCTCTTGGAGCTAAACCCTGGGTCTACCCCTATGCCAACACAAGGTAAGGTCAAACAAGCAACGGTTGAAGCAGAGGAAAAACTCATAGACTTGACCCCATAAGCCATAGAGGATATATAAGAAATAGAGGTCGTAGTTGTCAAAGAGGTAGAGGTAACTAAGGATGCCTTGCAAAACTTCATTTCAGAATGGAAGAACAGGAAACAGGCCTGAGTGGCTTGGGACAAGCCATAGGTGAGTGTTGGGGGTTGTTGGATAGGCAATTTTGGATAAAATGTTGGGAGAAAAACCTAAGTATAATGAAAGTGCACAGAGGAAAGAAAGTAGCGCGCAGCTAAGACACACTTCATATGATAGTGCGTAGAAGAAGGAAAGTGTGCAGGAGGAAGATAATGCACAGACAAAAGAATAAAGAAAGAGAGCAAGAGAATAAAGCACGAGAGAAGGATAACAACACGACATTCCATAAATAGAAGAACATCAGAAAAGCAACATGAAGAGTTGTTATGAGGAAAATCTCTCTATGGCTAGGGGAAAACCACAACAGACAAAACAACACCCAGAAATCAACTATAATGTCAAGTATTATATATAAATTAAATGATAACAAGAGAAGGCTAGAATACTACCTCGTTCGGACGTCCGAAGAAGACCATTGTTGAGCACACGACCCAAAGATTTATACCTGCAACTTGTCCTGAACAACCAAGATACACAAGCATGTGGTAATGATATATAATGTTAGCATATAAATCAACATGATCCATTAACATACATAACAAATATGCCCATTGAAAGCAGTACAAATATTTGCAAGATATCAATTGGATGAGAAAAGAGTATTTCTATTAATGTAATCAACAGAAGTACATAGGTGACAAACTTCTCTAACGACACATATCAGAACTGAGAAACTAAGTCCCTCAAGTTGGGCCTCCACCACTTCAATCCTCCACAAAGGCAATCTCAAAAGTAGGATTTAATGAAGTTCTCCATCACAAGATAGGAAGCGCTTGGGGGATGAACACAAGAAGTTCATACTTTAAAGGACAAAGGGATGCAAACTCAATTTAGGTGGAATTTCTCTAGAGTGTCTTTGCTCTCAATAAGAATTGTATTCAATGCTTGGACATGGCTCAATTTATAGCCTCCAAATGGAATTGAAGGGTCGAGTCAGAGTGTTTCCAGTATATAGAAGGTCAAGGATCACAGATCTTGTGACATGGCATGGAAACCCAATGCATTTTTAATTTTTGAGCACCAAACCTGATGTAAGTGAGATGTAATGGAGCAGCCTACATATACATGATCTCTATAACTGCTAGGTCATGTACATGTACAAAAATGTGTATTTTTATCTCTGAAGTAAATAAAAATGGGAAATGAAGTCTGCAGAGGGAAATGGAAGGACATCAAAGCAAGATGCATGGAGTGTGGGAAAATATGCTATAACAAGAGAGAAAAGCAGAAGAAATCACTCGAACAACCATTTAACTGAGTTGGCCATGCATTGTATGTTAATATTATGGTAGCTGCAAGAGATATTAACCTCTACATGTAACCTTTGACGAGTATAGAACATTCCAGGAAGCAAGAGAAACCCTAGAAGGTTAGGAAATAACCTCAGAAGACAAGTCGGCTCAAGATAATAATTTATATTAAATTATTATCCTCAAGAAGTAGAAGTCGGCCAAGTTAGGTCACTTGGAGGACTATAAATAAGAGGGAGTTAGAGCTCATTTGTCACACTCACTCTCACAACTACATAAGGGAAAGTAGTGTGCATGACTGGAGGAGAGTTCCAGCTACTGCAGTGGTGACTTGGTATTTGGTTATGGTTGGACTTTATTCTTGGTGATGGTTTGGTTTTTATGCTTGGTACGCTAGATCTGGAGAGAGGTAAGCTACCTTGGTTGGTTATTGGCTCTAGGGTTTGCTTCCAGAATTATTTTTTCTGTCAAGGTTAAAGGTGCTCGGGGGTGGCCTTTGTGCCTATGATTGGGTGACAATTGTTGAATTTTGAGATTCCTAGCTCATGCACGTGTAGTTTATTTCATTTAGCATGTGCATGAACCATAAACAATTCAACAATACCATACACAAGTGATGCAATAACCAAGATCACAAGAAGAATATCCATGCACAAGAACACAAGAAGTATCCTGGGAAAACCCTTCTCAAATAAGGGAAAAACCCAGCAATCCTTTGCTATATTCTCAAGAGAAGATCCCCCAACACCATATACCTAGCACACAAAAGGGTGCTTACAAAAACCTAGAACATAGCACCCAAGAGAGGTTCGCACTTCATCCGTACATGCACTTGTTGAAATTATGAGATGACAAGTGGGAGTGTGTGATCCTCAATGGGGATTCACCTTTATTTATACAACAACTGACACAACAAAAGGTGTGTCTATTGGAACAATAGGGCCGACCTCAATAACTCAATAATATAATTAATTAATACACAATATTAATTATCTTACATATGGTGGGGCCGACTTGTACCCTTTACATCACAAATTAGGGTTACAAGTAAATCTTACTCTCAGACAATATAGAAAGGATCTCACACATCCACTAGTACGCAGCCACTAGTGACACGTCCACCTGTGCTCAGCCACATGGACGTCATACTCAATAGATCACTCAATTGAGTCCACAAGAGTATCATCTGGAGTACCATGTCAATCTGACTCAGCTGATTCCATAGAAGTACAAGGTAGGAGACAATCTCAAGCTGACTCAACTCAGTCCATAGGAGTACAAAGGAAGAGACCACACATCATCACAACTCAGTTTAGAGTATGATGCACACCCATCACATGGGCACACCCAACACTTGGGCTCTCTCTCTCAGATGTCTCAACTGAGTCCATAGGAGAACAATCTGGAGGATGTTTCATGAAGTTGCAATCACCAACACTCCCTCTCATCTAGGGAGGCATTCTCCACTGCGCCAAGTCTCTCATGGAAGTACTCGAACTGTGTATTGGCAAGTGGCTTGGTGAAGACATCTACAACCTACTCGTGTGTAAAAAGGTATTGACATGTACTGCTTTCCACTGCACCATATCTATGATATAATGGTATTTGATCTAAATGTATTTCAGTTTATCGTGAAACACAAGATTATCTGAGAGCTTCACACAGCTCTAGTTATCGCAATGTATAATAGTGGAATCCATCTCATGACCAAATAAATCTACAAGGGGCTTTTGAAGCCACACTGCTTCACAGAATTCCATACATAACTCTATGTACTATGTTTGTGTGGTACTCAAAGTCACAGAGCTACATTTCCTACTGCACCAGGAAACCATGGAAGATCCCAAGGTAAAACAACAATCAGATGTGCTTTTCCGGTTGATGCAGGAGCATTGCAATTGCCAAAGCAAGCATGGAGCCAGCGCATGTGTTTTTTTAACACATGACATACTGCTTTGAAAAATTCTTTTTGGAAATGAAGCGCCAAACCTTTAAGGAACCATTTATGAAGGAGCGCCTTTTGTATATTGTATCAAACCTCGAGCCATATGCTCTTGTCTAAAGTAGATAGGAGGCATTTAATCTAGTTAATGCTGGTAGATAGGATTTAAGTCTAGATTAGACAGTTTTAGATGGAAGGAGGGAAAACGGATATAGACACCCTCATTGTACCATTGTAACATTGGCAGCATAATTGAGAGCAGGAAGAGCATAGTAGAGCAACAGAGAAGTGTAGAAGACCTCCATGTACAGATCTTGAATTAATGAAAGGGATTGATTCAGACTCATGGGTTTTGTGTTCTCTCTCTGTGTGTGTTGATACTATGCTCATGAATATTTGTTTTTCTGTTATGCATTGTTTTTTTATGCTGTTTATGTGATTTCATGAATGATTGGAAGTCAGAGAGGAAGAGGGAATGAGTTTCAATTGTTTCTCTTTCTGAGCCAGGAGATTCCTACAAGGTGTGCAGTTGAATTCATCTGCAAGGAGTGCGTTGATGAAGGCTCAGTAGTATAACTTTTGTTCTCATTCACCCAGAAGTGGAAATAGGTGGTTGAGGCCATGCAAAGAGTGTGCAGGCTGAAGTAGAAGTCTCAGTTGTGAATCTAAGCAAAGGAAGTTGAAGATTGCTGCTGCAGGAAGTGTGCAGAGTCGTAAGGATTCAACACTTAGGAGCTGTTGAATGATTGCCGCGAGGAATGCGTGAAAATCCATCTGAAGAATTAGGGTGGAAAATCTCAGGAGGTATAGTACCTTCATGATATCGGAAAAGGGAGCACAGGAGGTTTGCGCCGTGGAATGTTCGAGCAAGGATTTTCAAGCGCAGACACTGGAGGGCAAGTGCTGAGGAGGAACACTTAGCCACTCTCGAGAAATCTCCAAGGAGGAGAAATCGACGGTCAAGATTCACAGAAGAAGCAACGAAATCCCGTCAATCGTTGGATCCTGGAAAGTTGCGCAAGGTTTAAATCCCAACGAGCAGAGAAGGAGCCAGGAAGTCATCGGGATTCGACTCATCGGAAAATCGGAATTTCCAGAGGCGTAAAACTCTCACAGGAAGGAATCGCGATCTGCGATTTTTCGGGAGGATCAGAGCCATTGATCTCGACAGGAACACGTGTCAAGGAGTAGGGAGCCATCGGGGTTCAGCCCATCGGAGATTCGAGGTTTCCCGTGACAAGGAATTGTTACAATTGAAATCACGATTTTGCGATACCCGATAAAGTGACGAGGAAGCGGTGACGTGGAGGAGAACGTTCACATGTGTATCGGGGTTCGGCATTTCGGAGTTCTCAGTGACAAGAGACTCACGACAGGAGAAGTCGCGAAGTCCCGAAACGCGACGGTCCCACAGCAAAAGAAGTTAAGTGGAGGACAAGTGTCGGAAGGTCAAACCTTGTCGTGGGCCAACACCAAGTGGCATCGGCATATCGCGAACTCGGGGTTCGTGAGTTGGAGCTGTAAGGAATTGAATTAAAGGAGGCGAGGACGCGAGGTTACGAAAGTGAGATAGGAGGTATCGGTGTCTCGGCACATTGGGACTCGGAAGTTGGAGAACTGAGTACTGGAGGTCGCGAGTAGCGAAGGCACAAGAGAGCCAAAGTCTCGACCAATTGGGTTAGGGTCAACCTTGACTGACACGTCATCGGGAATCGGGGTCCGCGACATGAGGGATATCACGACCTCGTAAGTACCGATTTCCTGACGGGGGTATTTCCTATAGGAACAAGGAAACCGTGAAAGGATACTCATCGGGTTTCGGGGATTTGGGAGACCCGAACCTGTGAGTGCAGGACTCGCGATCACGCGAGGTCCGATTTCCCAATAGGGCAAAGGGAAATCATAAGGTGAGTTCTATGGGTGTAGAAAGGCCCCGATAAGGGATTTGAAGAGTGTTTCAGCTCTTCGGGCCGAAGGAAAAGAAGTTCCTGGTGGAAGCGGACGTGTCCTGGGTGGCGCGTTTGCGTCAGAGTGGTATCAGAGCAAGATTTATTGTCTGTATATTTCAGGCAGGAGGACAGAAGAAGAGAAGGAGCACTCTGATACACGCAGAGTGGTATCAGAGCGAGAAAAGTTCTTTGTTTTCTGTAGCAGAGAAGAAGAGAAGATTTCACCATGCCGCCGAGGAGAGAAAGACAATCACCCCATCCAGAGGATAGGGGAAACCCGAGAGGAAGGGGAAGACAAGCACAGAATACAGAAATGGAGAGGCATATACGTGATCTCAGATCGAGATTAGAAGATATGGAGGCAGCGCAGAGACGCACAGCTAGTGTTGGAGATCTAAGTGACTCCAAAGGCGAAGTTGAAGCTGAACAACAGGGAGAAGTTGCAGCCGAAGATGCAGCAAATGAGCGGTTAATTAAAGCTATCGCTCAGATGAGTTCAAAGACAAAGATGGAAATTCCATTTTCTGAAGGGAGTCTGGATGCAGAAGAACTTCTAGATTGGATTAGAGATCTTGATACCTACTTCGATTATGAGGATGTCGAAGAGGATAAAAAGGTTAGGCATGCTGTCACAAAATTGAAGGGACACGCAGCATTATGGTGGGACGAGCTTCAAGCAGATAGACGTTCCAAAGGCAATCAAAAGATCAAAATCTGGGATTGAATGATTGCGAAGATGAAGGCAAAGTTCATCCCAAGGGATTATCAAATCACATTGTTCAGGAGAATGCAGAACCTGAGACAGACGTTGATGACAGTAAAGGAATATACTGAGGAATTTTACAAGCTAAGTATCAGAGCAGGTCATCGGGAGAGCGATGATGAAAAGGTGGCCAGGTATATGAACGGCTTGAGATACGATATCCAGGATGAGATGAGTATGACAACCATAAGAATGGTGGAGGATGCGTATCAGATGGTGTTGAAAGCTGAGGAAAAGCTAAGCCGTAAGCCAGCACAATGAGGCCGAGGTAGGAGCTAGCCAAAAGGTAAGTTGGTTGCCCAAGATAGGTTCCATAAATCCAAGGATGACTAGAAGAAGCCTCAGACTAGGACAGAAAGAGGTGGAAGTTCGCAGCGAGGCCAACACGCTGGACAACAAAGGCAACAGGTAGAAAAGAACGGAGGATATGCTGATAATAATACTTTTCCTCGCACCAGAGGTAGAGGAAGAGGCAGAGGAGGAATCATCACATGCTACTCATGTGGGAAGAATGGGCACAAGGCAGTTGATTGTCCAGATAGAAAGAAGGATGGAGGAGAAGCTCACATCGTCGAGGCATAGAGGCGATATGCTGAGGTAGAAGACGCAGAAGACGGAAGGTCGTTGATGATGCATAAGGTTCTCTTAACACCCAAGAAGGAGGTGGAGGACATGGCTCAAAGAAACAGACTTTTCAGAACCACATGCAAGACCAAAGACAGGAAATGCAAGGTTATTGTGGATAGAAAAAGCACAGATAATCTCGTTTCAACTGAGATGGTGGAGAAACTAGAGCTGGAGACAACTGATCACCCGAGTCCATATAAAGTCTCATGGCTACGGAAGGGACATCAGGTAAATGTCACCAAACAGTGCTTAGTTGACATCAAGATAGGAGGATACAATGATAAAATACTCTGTGAATTTATTCCTATGGATGTATGTCATTTATTGCTAGGCAGACCATGGCAATATGACAGGAACGTAGTTCATGATGGGAATATGAATACGTATACTTTGGAGAAGAATGGAAGAACACATATGCTACTTCCAATTAAAGAAAAGGAATCAAAACCAGAACCGAGAAATATTGTACTTCTCATGAGTGGGAAGGAACTTCTGGTGGAAGTAAAGAAGAAGGAAGATCCACAATTCTTTGTGGTCAGGAAACCAAAAGTTGTTTTGACCAGCACAAGAGTGGATGACTTGCCGGAAGAAATTCAAGAACTGCTGGAAGAGTTCATTGATATAGTGGTAGACGAATTACCTCATTCGTTGCCGCCGATTAGGAGTGTGAGTCATCATATAGACCTCATATCAGGAGCCAGTTTGCCAAACAAAGCCGCGTACAGGTTGACACCACAGGAGAACGAAGAAGTTAAAAGGAAGGTCCAGGAACTGTTAGATAAAGGACTGATCAGGGAGAGTTTAATTCCATGTGTCATTCCAATGGTATTGAGTCCAAAGAAAGATGGAGGTTGGAGAATGTGCACTGATTCCAGAGCCATTAACAAGATAACCATCAGGTACAGGTTTCCATTGCCATGGATGGATGACTTGATGGACTGCTTAAGTGGAGCCAAATTTTTTTCAAAGGTTGATTTGAAAAGCGGATACCATCAGATTTGCATGAGGGAAGGCGATGAGTGGAAGACAGCCTTCAAAACCAACGAAGGGTTGTATGAATGGCTAATCATGCCATTTGGCTTGACAAATGCACCGAGTACCTTCATGAGATTAATGAATGAAGTGTTGAAGGAATTCATTGGTAAGTTTGTCATTGTTTATCTAGATGACATATTGATTTTCAGCAAAACGAAAGAAGAACATATGAAGCATTTAGCTGCAGTACTGAGGAAGCTACAGCAAGAGAAGCTGTTGATCAACATGAGGAAATATTCATTTATGAAGACAAAACTCATTTACTTGGGGTTTGTCATATCAGAAAATGAATTAAAGATGGATCCAAGTAAAGTGGAGGTAATTAAGAATTGGCCAGCACTGAGAAATATTTTCGAGGTGAGGAGTTTCCATGGATTGGCTAGTTTCTACAGAAAATTCATCAAGAATTTCAGTGGAATTAGCGCAGCAATGATGGATACTGTCAAGAAAAGACATAAATATTTTCATTGGACTGAAGAGGCAGAGAAGAGCTTCAATCTGTTGAAGCAGAAGATCACAGAGCAACCAGTGTTGGTGTTGCCGGATTTTATGAAGACATTTCAGGTGAAATGTGATGCAAGTGGCTTTGCCATAGGAGCGGTCTTGAGCCAGGAGGACAGACCAATTGCATATTTCAGTGAGAAGCTGGATGAGACAAAAGTGAAATACTCCGCGTATGATAAAGAATTTTATGCTATCATATAGGCGCTGAAGAAGTGGAGGCATTATTTGATTCTGAAAGAATTTGTTCTGTATAGTGATAATCATGCATTGCAGTTTGTGACTCAATAGGAGAAGTTGAATCAGAAACATGCTAAATGGGTAGAGTATATGAAAAATTTTACATTTGTAATTAAACACATTTTAGGTACTGCTAACAAAGTGGCTGATGCTTTGAGCAGAAAGTGTTTGTTGCTGCAGGAGTTCCGAGTCAAAACATTGGGTTTTGAAAACTTTAGGGATATGTATGCAGGTGATGCAGATTTTGCAGAGGCATACGAAGCAAATGAGAATCCAGTTCTTAGAGTCAGAAGCCCATGGATAGATTACATGATCCAAAATGGACTGTTATTTAGAGGAAATCAGTTATGCATTCTGAATTGCTCCATGAGGGAGAATCTACTAAAAGAAAAGCACAGTGGGGGATTAGTAGGGAATTTTGGCCATGACAAGACATTTGCAAAGCTGAGCGAAGCATACTTTTGGCTAGGGATGCGGTTGGAAGTCAAGAGGTTTCTTGACAGGTGCAGAATTTGCCAGCATTCAAAGGGCAGGAAGAAAAATGCGAGATTCTATCAACCATTACCCATACCCGAGAGGCCGTGGGATGAAATCAGCATGGATTTCATATTGGAATTGCCTAGGACGCAAAGAGGACATGATTCGATCTTTGTGGTGGTTGACAAGTTTTCCAAAATGGCACATTTTATCCTGTGTCAGAAGACCAGCGATGCGACTCATATCGCAAATTGGTTCTTCAAGGAGATTGTTAGACTTCATGGGTTACCCAGAAGCATAGTATCAGACAGGGATACGAAATTCATTGGACATTTCTGGAGGACACTATAGAATAAGATGGGGACTAATTTGATGTTTAATTCTGCCTATCATCCTTAGACGGATGGGCAAACAGAGGTGGTAAATTGAAGTCTGGGAGATTTATTAAGAAGCTTGGTGACAGAGCACCATGGCAGCTGGGACAATGTGTTACCACAGGCAGAGTACGCGTAAAATGATTCAGTGAATCGGAGTACAGGTAAAAGGCCATTTGAAATTTTCTATGGAAGACATCCAAGAGGAGTATCTGAACTGAGGGATTCAGAGCAGATAATGACTAAGAGTGCAAGTGTTGGAGAATTCGCAGAGGCGATGAGAGAACTTCACAATCAGGTGAAGGAGCGATTGCTGGAATCAAACCAGGAATATAAGCGCAGAGCAGATCAGCATCGAAGACAACTTCAGTTCGAAGTTGGTGATCTAGTTCTGGCACATCTGAGAAAGGAAAGGTTCCCAAGGGGAACATACAACAAGCTGAAAATGAAGAAAATTGGACCATGCAGAGTCCTAAAGAAATTGGGATAAAATGCTTATGAGATTGAATTGCCGAATTAGATCGGAATATCTCCGACATTCAATATCTCAGACTTATATCCATATAAAGATGAGGAAACAAGAGCTAGAAATGATGAACAGCCAGAGATCCATTGGCAGAAGCAGATGCCGATTGCAGAAAAGCCACAGATGGAGCGTATACTTGACAAGAGAGTGAGCAAAAAGACCAGACGAAAGCAATACTTCGAGTATCTGGTGAAATGGAAGAACCATCCAGTGGAAGATGCCAGCTGGGAGATGGAAGTAGAGATTCAAAAACATGGACAGACCGTGAAGGAGCTCATGGACAGGATCCCATGAAATCTTTCAAACAAGGGAGTATGATGCAGGAGCATTGCAATTGCCAAAGCAAGCGTGGAGCCAGCGCATGTGTTTTTTTAACACATGACATATTGCTTTGAAAATGTCTTTTTGGAAATGAAGCGCCAAACCTTTAAGGAACCATTTATGAAGGAGCTCCTTTTGTATATTGTATCATACCTCGAGCCATATGCTCTTGTCTGAAGTAGATAGGAGGCACTTAATCTAGTTAATGCTGGTAGATAGGATTTAAGTCTAGATTAGACAGTTTTAGATGGAAGGAGGGAAAATTGATATAGACACCCTCATTGTACCATTGTAACATTGGCAGCATAATTGAGAGCAGGAAGAGCATAGTAGAGCAGCAGATAAGTGTAGAAGATCTCCATGTACAGATCTTGAATTAATGAAAGGGATTGATTCAGACTCATGGGTTTTGTGTTTTCTCTCTGTGTGTGTTGATACTATGCTCATGAATATTTGTTTTTCTGTTATGCATTGTTTTGTTATGCTATGTATGTGATTTCATGAATGATTGGAAGTTAGAGAGGAAGAGGGAATGAGTTTCAATTGTTTCTCTGTCTGAGTCAGGAGATTCCTGCAAGGTGTGCAGTTGAATTCATCCGTAAGGAGTGCGTTGATGAAGGGTCAGTAGTCTAACTTTTGTTCTCATTCACCCAGAAGTGGAAATAGGTGGTTGAGGCCATGCAAAGAGTGTGAAATCTGAAGTAGAAGTCTCAATTGTGAATCTAAGCAAAGGAAGTTGAAGACTGCTGCTGCAGGAAGTGCGCAGATTCGTAAGGATTCAACACTTAGGAGCTGTTGAATGATTGCTGCGAGGAATGCGTGAAAATCCCTCTGAAGAATCAGGGTGGAAAATATCAGGAGGTATAGTACCTTCATGATATCGGAAAAGGGAGCACAGGAGGTTTGCGTTGTGGAATGTTCAAGCAAGGAGTTTCAAGCGCAGACATTGGAGGGCAAGTGCTGAGGAGGAACACTTAGCCACTCTCGAGAAATATCCAAGGAGGAGAAATCGATGGTCAATATTCACAGAAGAAGCAGCGAAATCCCGTCAATCGTTGGATCCTGGAAAGTTGCGCAAGGTTTAAATCCCAACGAGCAGAGAAGGAGCCAGGAAGTCATCGGGATTCGACTCATCGGAAAATCATAATTTCCAGAGGTGTAAAAATCTCACAGGAAGGAATCATGATCCATGATTTTTCGGGAGGATCAGAGCTGTTGATCTCGACAGGAACATGTGTCAAGGAGTAGGGAGCCATCGGGGTTCAGCCCATCGGAGATTCGAGGTTTCCCGTGACAAGGAATTGTTACAATTGAAATCGTGATTTCGCGATACCCGATAAAGTGACGAGGAAGCGGTGACGTGGAGGAGAACGTTCACATGTGTATCAGGGTTTTGCATTTTGGAGTTCTCGGTGACAAGAGACTCACGACAGGAGAAGTCGCGAAGTCCCGAAATGCGACGGTCCCACAGCAAAAGCAATTAAGTGGAGGACAGGTGTCGGAAGGTCAAACCTTGTCGTGGGCCAACACCAAGTGGCATCGGCATATCGCGAACTCGGGGTTCGTGAGTTGGAGCTGCAAGGAATTGAATTAAAGGAGGCAAGGATGCGAGGTTACAAAAGTGCGATAGGAGGTATCGGCGTCTCGGCACATCGAGACTCGGAAGTTGGAGAACTGAGTACTGGAGGTCGCGAGTAGCGAAGGCGCGAGAGAGCCAAAGTCTCGACCAATTGGGTTAGGGTCAACCTTGACTGACACGTCATCGAGAATTGGGGTCCGTGAGGTGAGGGATATCACGACCTCATAAGTACTGATTTCCCGAGTGCAGGACTCGCGATCACGCGAGGTCCGATTTCCCGACGGGGGTATTTTCTATAGGAACAAGGAAACCATGAAAGGATACTCATCGGGTTTCGGGGATTTGGGAGACCCGAACCTGTGAGTGAAAGACTCGCGATCACGCGAGGTCCGATTTCCCAATAGGGCAAAGGGAAATCATAAGGTGAGTTCTGTGGGTGTAGAAAGGTCCCGATAAGGGATTTGAAGAGTGTTTCAGTTCTTCGGGCCGAAGGAAAAGAAGGTCCCGGTGGAAGCGAACGTGTCCTGGGTGGCACGTTTGTGTCAGAGTGGTATCAGAGCAAGATTTCTTATTTGTATATTTCAGGCAGGAGGAAAGAAGAAGAGAAGGAGCACTCTGATACACGTAGAGTGGTATCAGAGCGAGAAAAGTTCTTTGTTTTCTGTAGCAGAGAAGAAGAGAATATTTCACCATGCCGCCAAGGAGAGAAAGACAATCACCCGATCCAGAGGATAGGGGAAACCCGAGAGGAAGGGGAAGACAAGCACATAATACATAAATGGAGAGGCATATACATGATCTCAGATCGAGATTAGAAGATATGGAAGCAGCACAGAGACACACAGCTAGTGCTGGAGATCTAAGTGACTCCGAAGGCGAAGTTGAAGCTGAACAACAAGGAGAAGTTGCAGCCGAAGATGCAGCAAATGAGCGGTTAATTAAAGCTATCGCTCGGATGAGTTCAAAGACAAAGATGGAAATTCCATTTTCTGAAGGGAGTCTGGATGCAAAAGAACTTCTATATTGGATTAGATCTCTTGATACCTACTTCGATTATGAGGATGTCGAAGAGGATAAAAAAGTTAGGCATGTTGTCACAAAATTGAAGGGACACGCAGCATTATGGTGGGACGAGCTTCAAGCAGATAGACGTTCCAAAGGAAATCAAAAGATCAAAAGCTGGGATCGAATGATTGCGAAGATGAAGGCAAAGTTCATCCCAAGGGATTATCAAATCACATTGTTCAGGAGAATGCAAAACCTGAGACAGAAGCTGATGACAGTAAAGGAATATACTGAGGAATTTTACAAGCTAAATATCAGAGCAGGTCATCAGGAGAGTGATGATGAAAAGGTTGTCAGGTATATGAACGGCTTGAGATATGATATCCAGGATGAGATGAGTATGACAACCATCAGAATGGTGGAGGATGCATATCAGATGGCGTTGAAAGCTAAGGAAAAGCTAAGCCGTAAGACAGCACAGCGAGGCCGAGGTAGGAGCCAGCCAAAAGGTAAGTCGATTGCCCAAGATAGGTTCCATAAATCCAAGGATGACTGGAAGAAGCCTCAGACTAGGACAGAAAGAGGTGGAAGTTCGCAGCGAGACCATCACGTTGGACAACAAAGGCAACAGGTAGAACAGAGCGGAGGATATGCTGATAATAATACTTTTCCTCGCACCAGAGGTAGAGGAAGAGGCAGAGGAGGAATCATCACATGCTACTCATGTGGGAAGAATGGGCACAAGGCAGTTGACTGTCCAGATAGAAAGAAGGATGGAGGAGAAGCTCACATCACCGAGGCACAGAGGCGAGATGCTGAGGCAGAAGACGGAAGGTCGCTAATGATGCGTAAGGTTCTCTTAACACCCGAGAAGGAGGTGGAGGACACGACTCAAAGAAACGGACTTTTCAGAACCACATGCAAGACCAAAGACAGGAAATCCAAGTTTATTGTGGATAGCGGAAGCACAGATAATCTCGTTTCAACTGAGATGGTGGAGAAACTAGAGCTGGAGAAAACTGATCACCCGAGTCCATATAAAGTCTCATGGCTACATAAGGGACATCAGGTAAATGTCACCAAACAGTGCTTAGTTGACATCAAGATAGGAGGATACAATGATAAAATACTCTGTGATGTTATTCCTATGGATGTATGTCATTTATTGCTAGGCAGACCATGGAAATATGACAGGAACATAGTTCATGATGGGAAGATGAATACGTATACTTTGGAGAAGAATGGAAGAACACATATGCTACTTCCAATTAAAGAAAAAGAAGCAAAACCAGAACCAAGAAATATTGTACTTATCATTAGTGGGAAGGAACTTCTGGTGGAAGTAAAGAAGAAGGAAGATCCACAATTCTTTGTGGTCAGGAAACCAAAAGTTGTTTTGACCAGCACAAGAGTGGATGACTTGCTGGAAGAAATTCAAGAACTGCTAGAAGAGTTCGTTGATATAGTGGTATATGAATTACCTCATTCGTTGCTGTCGATGAGGAGTGTGAGTCATCATATAGACCTCATACCAGGAGCCAGTTTTCCAAACAAAGCCGCGTACAGGTTGACGCCGCAGGAGAACGAAGAAGTTAAAAGGCAGGTACAGGAACTGTTAGATAAAGGACTGATCAGGGAGAGTTTAAGTCCATGTGTCGTTCCAAAGGTATTGAGTCCAAAGAAATATGGAGGTTGGAGAATGTGCACTGATTCCATAGCCATTAACAAGATAACCATCAGGTACAGGTTTCCATTGCCACAGATGGATGAGTTGATGGACTGCTTAAGTGGAGCCAAATTTTTTTCAAAGGTTGATTTGAAAAGCGGATACCATCAGATTCGCATGAGGGAAGGCGATGAGTGGAAGATAGCCTTCAAAACCAACGAAGAGTTGTATGAATGGCTAATCATGCCATTTGTCTTAACGAATGCACCGAGTACCTTCATGAGATTAATGAATGAAGTGCTGAAGGAATTCATTGGTAAGTTTGTCATTGTTTATCTAGATGACATATTGATTTTCAGCAAAACGAAAGAAGAACTTATGAAGCATTTAGCTGCAGCACTGAGGAAGCTACAGCAAGAGAAGTTGTTGATCAACATGAGGAAATCTTCATTTATGAAGACATAACTCATTTACTTGGGGTTTGTCATATCAGAAAATGAATTAAAGATGGATCCAAGTAAAGTGGAGGTAATTAAGAATTGGCCAACACCGAGAAATATTTTCGAGGTGAGGAGTTTCCATGGATTGGCTAGTTTCTACAGAAAATTCATCAGGAATTTTAGTGGAATTAGCACAGCAATGATGGATATTGTCAAGAAAAGACATAAATATTTTCATTGGACTGAAGAGGCAGAGAAGAGCTTCAATCTGTTGAAGCAGAAGATCACGGAGCAACCAGTGTTGGTGTTGTCGGATTTTATGAAGACATTTCAAGTGAAATGTGATGCAAGTAGCTTTGCCATAGGAGTGGTCTTGAGCCAGGAGGACAGACCAATTGCATATTTCAGTGAAAATCTAGATGAGACAAAAGTGAAATAATCCACGTATGATAAATAATTTTATGCTATCATACAGGCGCTGAAGAAGTGGAGGCATTATTTGATTTCGAAAAAATTTGTTCTATATAGTGATAATCATGCATTGCAGTTTGTGACTCAATAGGAGAAGTTGAATTAGAAACATGCTAAATGGGTAGAGTATATGCAAAATTTTACATTTGTAATTAAACACATTTTAGGTACTGCTAACAAAGTGGTTGATGCTTTGAGCAGAAAGTGTTTGTTGATGCAGGAGTTCCAAGTCAAAACATTGGGTTTTGAAAACCTTAGGGATATGTATGCAGGTGATGCAGATTTTGCAGAGGCATACGAAGCAACTGAGAATCCATTTCTTAGAGTCAGAATCCCATGGATAGATTACATGATCCAAAATGGACTGTTATTTAGAGGAAATAAGTTATGCATTCCGAATTTCTCCATGAGGGAGAATCTGCTAAAAGAAAAGCACAGTGGGGGATTAGCAGGGCATTTTGGCCATGACAAGACATTTGCAAAGCTGAGCGAAGCATCATTTTGGCCAGGGATGCTGTCAGAAGTCAAGAGGTTTGTTGACAGGTGCAGAATTTGCCAGCATTCAAAGGGCAGGAAGCAAAATGCGGGATTCTATCAACCATTACCCATACCCGAGAGGCCGTGGGATGAAATCAGCATGGATTTCATATTGGGATTGCCTAGGACGCAAAGAGGACATGATTCGATCTTTGTGGTGGTTGACAGGTTTTACAAAATGGCACATTTTATCCCGTGTCAGAAGACCAGCGATGTGACTCATATCGCAAATTGGTTCTTCAAGGAGATTGTTAGACTTCATGGGTTACCCAGAAGCATAGTATCAGACAGGGATACGAAATTCATTGGACATTTATGGAGGACACTATAGAATAATATGGGGACTAATTTGATGTTTAGTTCTACCTATCATCCTTAGACGGATGGGCAAACAGAGGTGGTAAATTGAAGTCTGGGAGATTTATTAAGAAGCTTGGTGACAGAGCACCATGGCAGCTGGGACAATGTGTTACCACAGGCAGAGTACGTGTACAATGATTCAGTGAATCGGAGTACAGGTAAAAGGCCATTTGAAATTTTCTATGGCAAACAGCCAAGAGGAGTATCTGAACTGACGGATTCAGAGCAGATAATGACTAAGAGTGCAAGCGCTGGAGAATTCCCAGAGGCGATGAGAGAACTTCACAATCAGGTGAAGGAGCGATTGCTGGAATCAAACCAGGAATATAAGCGCAGAGAAGATCAACATCGAAGACAACTTCAGTTCGAAGTTGGTGATCTAGTTCTGGCACATCTGAGGAAGGAAAGGTTCCCAAGGGGAACATACAACAAGCTGAAAATGAAGAAAATTGGACCATGCAGAATCCTAAAGAAATTGGGAGAAAATGCTTATGAGATTGAATTGTCGAATGAGATTGGAATATCTCCGACATTCAATATCTCAGACTTATATCCATATAAAGCTGAGGAAACAAGAGCTGGAAATGATGAACAGCCAGAGATCCAGTGGCAGAAGCAGATGCCGATTGCAGAAAAGCCACAGATGGAGCGTATACTTGACAAGAGAGTGAGCAAAAAGACCAGACGGAAGCAATACTTCGAGTATCTGGTGAAATGGAAGAACCATCCAGTGGAAGATGCCAGCTGGGAGACAGAAGCAGAGATTCAAAAACACGGACAGACCGTGAAGGAGCTCATGGATAGGAGCCCATGAAATCTTTCAAACAAGGGAGTATGATGCAGGAGCATTGCAATTGCCAAAGCAAGCGTGGAGCCAGCGCATGTGTTTTTTTAACACATGACATATTGCTTTGAAAACTTCTTTTTGGAAATGAAGCGCCAAACCTTTAAGGAACCATTTATGAAGGAGCGCCTCTTGTATATTGTATCAGACCTCGAGCCATACGCTCTTGTCTGAAGTAGATAGGAGGCATTTAATCTAGTTAATGCTGGTAGATAGGATTTAAGTCTAGATTAGACAGTTTTAGATGGAAGGAGGGAAAATGGATATAGACACCCTCATTGTACCATTGTAACATTGGCAGCATAATTGAGATCAGGAAGAGCATAGTAGAGCAGCAGAGAAGTGTAGAAGATCTCCATGTACAGATCTTGAATTAATGAAAGGGATTGATTCAGACTCATGGGTTTTGTGTTTTCTCTCTGTGTGTGTTGATACTATGCTCATGAATATATTTTTTTCTGTTATGCATTGTTTTTTTATGCTGTGTATGTGATTTCATGAATGATTGGAAGTTAGAGAGGAAGAGGGAATGAGTTTCAATTGTTTCTCTGTCTGAGTCAGGAGATTCCTGCAAGGTGTGCAGTTGAATTCATCTGCAAGGAGTGCGTTGATGAAGGCTCAGTAGTCTAAATTTTGTTCTCATTCACCCAGAAGTGGAAATAGGTGGTTGAGGCCGTGCAAAGAGTGTTCAGGCTGAAGTAGAAGTCTCATTTGTGAATCTGAGCAAAGGAAGTTGAAGACTGTTGCTGCAGGAAGTGCGCAGAGTTGTAAGGATTCAACACTTAGGAGCTGTTGAATGATTGCCGTGAGGAACGCGTGCAAATCCCTCTGAAGAATCAGGGTGGAAAATCTCAGGAGGTATAGTACCTTCATGATATCGGAAAAGGGAGCACAGGAGGTTTGCGCCGTGGAATGTTCGAGCAAGGAGTTTCAAGCGCAGACATTGGAGGGCAAGTGCTGAGGAGGAACACTTAGCCACTCTCGAAAAATCTCCAAGGAGGAGAAATTGAAGGTCAGGATTCACAGAAGAAGCAGCGAAATCCTGTCAATCGTTGGATCTCAGAAAGTTGCGCAAGGTTTAAAGCCCAACGAGCAGAGAAGGAGCCAGGAAGTCATCGGGATTCGACTCATCGGAAAATCAAAATTTCCAAAGGCGTAAAACTCTCACAGGAAGGAATCACGATCCGCGATTTCCCGAGAGGATCAGAGCCATTGATCTCGGCAGGAACACGTGTCAAGGAGTAGGGAGCCATCGGGGTTCAGCCCATCGAAGATTCAGGGTTTCCCGTGACAAGGAATTGTTACAATTGAAATCGCGATTTCGCGATACCCGATAAAGTGACGAGGAAGCGGTGACATGGAGGAGAATGTTCACACGTGTATCGGGGTTTGACATTTTGGAGTTCTCAGTGACAAGATACTCACGACATGAGAAGTCGCGAAGTCCCGAAATGCGACTGTCCCACAGCAAAAGCAGTTAAGTGGAGGATAGGTGTCGGAAGTTCAAACCTTGTCCTGGGCCAATGCCAAGTGGCATCGGCATATCGTGAACTCGGGGTTCGTGAGTTGGAGCTGCAAGGAATTGAATTAAAGGAGGCGAGGACACGAGGTTACGAAAGTGAGATAGGAAGTATCGGCGTCTCGGCACATCGGGACTCGGAAGTTGGAGAACTGAGTACTGGAGGTCGCAAGTAGCGAAGGCGTGAGAGAGCCAAAGTCCCGACCAATTGGGTTAGGGTCAACCTTGATTAACACGTCATCGGGAATCGGGGTCCGCAAGGTGAGGGATATCATGACCTCATAAGTATCGATTTCCCAACGGGGGTATTTTCGATAGGAACAAGGAAATCGTGAAAGGATACTCATCAAGTTTCAGGGATTTGGGAGACCCGAACCTATGAGTGCAGGACTCGCGATCACGCGAGGTCTGATTTCCCAATAGGGCAAAGGGAAATCATAAGGTGAGTTATGTGGGTGTAGAAAGGTCCCGATAAGGGATTTGAAGAGTGTTTCAGCTCTTCGGGCCGAAGGAAAAGAAGGTCCTGGTGGAAGCGGACGTGTCCTGGGTGGCGTGTTTGTGTCACCGGTCCACTTTGCTCCCTGCCCAGTCTGCATCAGCATATCCCTGCAATATCATGTCTACACTAGAAGCATATCTCAGGCCATATACAATTATGCCTCATAGATATCTCAATACATGCTTCACTGCTACCTAGTGTGTCTGTCTCAACTGAATCATAAATTGACTGAGTACGTTCACTTCATAGCATATATCAGGTCTAGTGTTAACCAAATACATCAATGATCCAATCAGTTGTCGATAAATATGTGGATCAATCTTACTTGAATCAGTAGAATCCTCATTCATTTTCTTCAGATCCATCACCATCGGTGTAGGCATGGATTTGCAGTCTATCATACTGAATTTCTTCAATATCTTCACTGTATATTTTCCTTAACTCAGGAAAATCGCGTCAGTCCTCTACCACACTTCTAGTCCCAAGAAGTAGTGCATCATACCAAGATCCTTCATCTTGAATTCATAATCCAATGCACGCTTTCATTCATCAATAAGGCTTTATGAACCAATGAGGAATAAATCATCAACATACAGGACCAAAATAGGCACTCGTCACCAACAATATGATAATATAGGTTTGGATCAACAACACTCTTGTTGAAGCCAAAAATCATCATAAATCCATCAATCTTCTTGTACCAGGCATGAGGATCCTGCTTTAGTCCATACATGGCTTTCTTCAACCTCCACACATGAGACTCCTTCTCATGTACCACGAATCCATCTGGCTGCTCGATGTAAACTTCTTCCTCAATCTCACCATTGAGAAAGGTTATATTTACATCCATCTGATGTAGCTTCCAACCCATGGATGCATCTAGGGAAATAATAGTATGGATGGAAGTGTAACGAGCAACAAAAGAAAATGTCTCCTCATAATCAATTCCCTTCACCTTAGAGAATCCTCTAGCCACAAATATGGATTTGTACTTCTCGACACTTCCATCAGCTGCATGTTTTATCTTATAGATCCATTTGGAAGTCACTACAAACTTCCCTTATGGTCTTAGAAAAATATCCCACACATCATTCTTCATGATGGAATGATACTCTTCTGTCATGGCATCTTGCCAAACCTGCTGACCTACTACTTCTACATGACAAGAAGGCTCAGTATCAATGATGTGGCTCATGGCTGAAACATAGCTCGAGAATCTATGTGGTCTCTTTCTCTCTCAAAATGTGCCTCGAGGAGCTGCATGTCCCTCTACCTCCTGTAGAGTCTGTTGAGCCCATGCAGGCCTTTTATGCCCTACTGCAATGTCTCTGGGGACATCAATTGGAGCTACGGGATCAACTGGATCATTTGGATCAATGACTGTCTCCCTCTGAATTGTTGAAGGGGGAGAAGGTATTGTCTCACTATCAATCTCCATCTGACCAAGGATGTAGATCTGGTATGCCTTTGAATATTCACTATACCCCACAAATGTACCCTTTCTGCCTGAAGGATCTAGTTTGGTCCTCTTCTCCTTGGGTATATTAAAGTATATTGGACACCCAAATATCCTAAAGTGTCTAGCCTCGGGATTCAATCTAGTGAAGGCTTCTTCGGGAGTCATGTTCTTCAAAATATGATGAGGACTCCTATTTTGAATATCACTATTTTCATGGATGTTTCTTCCCACAAAATCATAGGTAGATTCTAACCATGTATCATTGTTTTGGTTTCCTCAATGATGGTTATGTTCTTCCTCTCTACAATCCCATTTTTTTAGGGTTATAAGGAACAATGTACTCCCTCTTGATCCTTTCCTCAATAAATCAATCACTAAAATCTTTGGAGGTGTACTCTTCTCCATTATCAAATCTCAACAACTTGATCCTCCTCCCAGTCAAGTTCTCAACCTGAGCTTTAAACTCTTGAAATCTCGCAAGGAATCCATCCTTGGTTTTCAAGAAGTAGATCCATGTCTTCTGAGAGTGATCATCGATGAAGAGAACATAGTACAAATATATGTTCAAGGAAGCAATAGTCATGGGTCCACACACATCTAAATGTATCAAGTCCAAGATCCTTTTGGATCTATTGTCACTGCTCAAAAAGGACCCCTTGACATTCTTTCCAAGAGCACAACCTCTTCAAACACCATCATGTTGAACATGTATCTCTGGAAGTCCTATTACCATATTCCCTAGAGAGGGAAGGGCTCTATAATGGATATGAGAAAGTATCTTATGCCATATCTCACTCAAGTTGATAGTATCATGTAACAAGTCTTGAACTGGTCGGATAGTCAATCTGTACAAGTTGTTTTCTTGAATACCAATCACTCGGGAAGAATTCATATGTGAGTTCTTATGCCATGCAATAACCTTTCCTTCAGAGAAGGTAACCTTGTAGCCTTTATGCTCTAAGGCAAAAATAGAGACAAGGTTCCTTTTCATCCCAGGTACATATAGTACCTCACTCAACTTAAGGGGTATGTCAAAATCTAGTTGGAATGTATAAGTTCCAACTCCTTTCACATTATATCTGGAATTGTCTCCAAGTACAACATGTAGACTAGACTCTTTTTCAACAAGGTCTGTCAGATGATCTCTTACTGAATAGATGATTATCTTCCTTTCTTTGACGTCATCTGCCTTCTCTTCATCAGTAGTTTTTTTCTTGTAGGGTATTTTCTATCACACTCAGTAGGTCATCCTCTTCCAGGGTGATCTGTAGTCTTGAGTTCCATGAATTGAACTTGCTTGATCCATCAAGCCTATCTTCCACCAAAGTTTTTTTCCTCATGGTTTGCAGATTCTTCCACAAACCCTTAAAAAATAGGCTAGGATAGAAACCTTAGGTTTTGTTGGACTTATGACTACCAACAATAATCCTTTATAGGGTCACAAGAACACTAGAAAGTTGTAGAAACCCTAAAACCAAAATTTCTGTAGAAAAATTGCGGAACCCTAGAAACCTTAGGGCCAAAAGTAAAAAATTCTTGAAATTTCAATATGAGAGTCTCGGGAGGTGCGTTGAAGGAGGTCATACACTCCTATGAAAAAATTTGCCCCAATGTTTCAGTGGAAGGTGTTGAAACCTATCAAAAGAAGGGGAGTCGTTTTTGCAGTTGCAACAGGGGGAGAGGACGGTTGGATTCTTCAATTGCTTGTGCAATTGTATCTTCGGGAACTCTGCTATGAAACCATGTTAAATTTTGAGATTCCTAGCTCATGCACATGTATTTTATTTCATTTAGAATGTACTTGAACCATAAAAAATGCAACAATACCATACAAAAGTGTTGCAATAACCAGGACCACAAGAAGAATAACCATGCACAAGAACACAAGAAGTATCATGGGAAAATCCTTCTCAAACAAGGAAAAAACGCAGCAATCCTTTGTTATATTCTCAAGAGAATATCCCCCAACACCATAGACCTGGCACACAAAAGGGTGCTTACCAAAACCTAGAACCTATCGCCCAAGAGAGGTGTGCACTTCAGTCGTACATGCACTTGCTGAAATTTTGAGTTGACAAGTGAGTGTGTGTGATCCTCAATGGGGATTCACCTTTATTTATACAACAACTGACACAAAAAAAGGTGTGCCTATTGGAACAATAGGGCCGACCTCAATAACTCAATAATATAATTAATAATTACACAATATTAATTATCTTACATATGGTGGGGCCGACTTGTACCCTTTACATCACAAATTAGGGTTACAAGTAAATATTACTCTCAGACAATATAGCAAGGATCTCACACGTCCACTAGTACTCAACCACTAGGGACACATCCACCTATGCTCAGTCGCAAGGACATCATACTCAACATATCACTCAACTGAGTCCACATGAGTATCATCTGGAGTACCATCTCAAGCCGACTCAACTGATTCCATAGGATTACAAGGAAGGAGACCATCTCAAGCTGACTCAACTCAGTCCAGAGGAGTACAAAGAAAGAGACCACACGTCATCACAACTCAGTCCATATTTTGACACACACCCATCACATGGGAACACCCAACACTTGGGCTCTCTCTCTCAGATGTCTCAACTCAGTCCAGAGGAGAATGATATGGAGGATGTCTCATGAAGCTGCAATCAAAAACAAAAATATTGCTATATCGTATATGGTTAAACGATCACACCTATTATTCTAACAGGTTATGGGACCACACTATCTTCGAATATTCTAACCACTGGAAGGTATATTTGGAGGATTTGCTCAGTTGCAGTTGCAGTCAAATTTTCGTTGCAGCAACGAAACCCTAAACCTCATGTTAAGACACCTTAAGTGAATCACTTGACCTAATTCTTGGATAACCTAGTGTGCCCTAGCCTAGCGCACCTCCTGGCACTCTTAGCAAGCCAAGACCTCAAGTTTGAGTTTTTGGTCAAATTCAAAGGTTGACCAAGTCAAAGTCAAAGTCAGAAGTTGACCAATTCAAAGCAGTCATGACTTACTCTATGAAGTCGGAAAACAAGTTAGAAGGGGATTCTAACTTTAGATCTTGGAAGACAAGGATTGACCTCATCCTTGCCAAGAATAAAGTGTTGGATATTGTGAAAGGGAAGATCATAGAACCACAGTTTGAATAAAGAAAAGAGAAGGAACCTCAAAACATTGCAGTTATGGAGAAGTTCAAGGAAAATGACATCAATTATATGAGCATCACAGTGGAATTTGTAAAGGACCATTTGATACCCTACATTTCTCATTTTGAGTCATCTAAGAAGATGTACGATGCCCTAACTAACCTCTTCTCAGTCAGAAATATTGGACAAGTAATGAGTCTGAAGAATGAGCTCCATGACATGAAAATGAGTAATTATGACACCATATCATCATACTTTGTAACAATATCTCAGTTAAGAGATCAACTACAATCTATTGAGGAAATCATTTCAGAAAAGGAACTAGTAAATATCGTACTTAATGGCCTTCCCAAGACATGGGATGCATTTGTCGCAAGCATGAACACAAGAACAAAGTATCCCACATTTGAAGAACTTTGGACTTGTTGTGCATAAGAAGAATCAAGGATTAGCGCAAAAGAGAAATCCCAAAATAAATATGATGATCAAGCCTAGACAACAAAGTTCAAGAAATTCAGGAATAAGAAGAAGTTTGGCTCAAGGAAGAAACCAAATCAAGAAAAGGATATGTCAAAAATACAATGCTTCAACTGTCAAAAATATGGTCACTACCGGAACCAGTTTCCTGAGTTAAAGAAAAGGAAGGAAGCACATGAAGCAACAGTTGCCAAAGAAAAGGAACCCTCAAAGAAAGTCAAGCAGGATGAAACAAACTTTTTTTTTTAATCAAGGTAACAATATTCCTCTGTAACATAGTCCTTGTACATACCGTTTTTACATAGTTCATGTACATATCATGTGTATCTATTTCTTAGAAGATAATATGGTCAGTGAAACAACACCTATGGAAGAATAACAAGATAAGGATTGTTATTACAATGACTACTATTCAAGTAATGTATTTGAAAAGGATGAAGTAGGTTGACAATATATGGTGACAATTCATGTGGGAGCCATTATATAAGTAACAACTGCCAGATGGGCTCCAATGAGAATCAAACTTAAAGAGACCCAGAAGGATTAAGACCAGAAAGAAGTCAGTAATCAAGAGGAAACTAGAATAGACTTGTGACACTTTGCAGAAAGCAATAAGGATGCAGACTGAAGCCTGGACTCTCTCAAATGGAAGGAAGTTGTGATGAAGAACAATGCATGTGAGAAATTGTGAAAAAGAATTATGAATGGAAGCATCGATAGATACAAGGTGAGATTCAAAACTAAAGGTTTCTCCCAGAAGGAGGGAGAATACTATGATGACAACTTGTTCTAGCAACCAAATATACCTCTACCTAAGCCATTATATCTCTTGCAGTATCCATGGGTTGGAGTTTACATCAGTTCGATGTAAAATATTGTTCTTCTTAATGGAGAAATTGAGCAAGAAGCATATGTAGAGCAACCTCAAGATTTTGAGGTATACCAGAAAGAGACCCATGTATGCAGATAGAAGAAGACCTTGTATAGATTCAAGTAACTTGGTGCAGAGCCTCTCATAAGAACAGAAGCGTGGTGTAAACTTCCCATGACATAAGAAGTGTATCGAAATGGTTCTTTAGAAGTCTGGAATAATGGATTCCAAATCCATGGTAAACTCCCATGATGACAGAACTGAAGAAGTTTAGAGACTCTGATCTAGTAGAATTGTCCCTGTATTGACAATTGAAATGGATTGTTAATGTATTTGGAGATTACTCAGCCGGATATTTTCTTTGATGTGAAAATAGTTCCAGGTGGAACCTAGCCATGAGAATTGAATAATTGAAAAAAACTTGTGGGACATTTGAGTTACAGATTCATGGATTTATCGATTCAGATTGGGCAGGGAGTGCATATGATAGAAGGAGTGCCTCTTGGATATGTTTTAGTTTGATATTTTCCACAATATCATGGGCTAAGTCTGTTGCAATAAGCACTGCAGAAGTAGAGCATATTACATCTTGCGATGATTGTACGGAAGTAGTGTGGCTCTATAAGATGGTTTCTAGATTGTCTGATCAGGTGTTGGATTCGATCATGATATATTGTGATAATCAGAACTGTGTGAAGCTTTCAGAGAACCCAATGTTCCATGACAGGTCGAAGCACATTGAGATCAAGTATTATTTTCTCCATGATAGAGTCCAGAGGGGAGAAGTGGTTCTCCAGTATATCTCTACAAGATGAGCAGATAATAGATATTTTGGTAAAGCCTCTATCCAAGATGAAAAGTTTGCATACTTAAGGGACAAGTTGGGGACTCGTGGAGATGAATTCCTTATTGGAAAGGGAAGTGATTACTCCTAGGTTGGGAGGGAGAACTGATGTGTTATTGATATATGGACTATCATTTTCCAGTTTGAAAAATGGTCCAAGTTGGGCAGTAACTTTCTAGTCCGAAAGTGGCCCAAGATTTCTTACGGACAACCATTTTCCAGTTCGGAAAATGGTCCAGAACGGACAGTCATTTTCGTAACAAAAATTGTTTGTTAGATTGCTGATGTACCATAGACAGTGATTCCCCTTGTGGCTAGTGTGGGGGAATGGTATAGGACGGTTATTCTCCTTGACAGTCACTCTGAGAAGTGGTCAAGCAGAATGGTCCACCTCTCTGGGAAGTCATTCTTTTGAATTTCATAGTTGTGAGCAGTTTTGAAGAATGGTATGTTATAGGAGGTTGGTGTTAGACAATCATTTCCATAGGAAATGGTATGGACAATCATTCCCTAGGTCAAACTCATTCTCTCCATGTTTCACTATGACTGGTGCCGGAAGAGTGGCCCGGTTAGGTTGAATGTTCCAATTTTAGCAATCAGGGATAGTCATTCCCTAGGGCAGGCTCATTCTCTCATGGTTGAAAATTGATTAGTGTCAGAAGAATGGCCCAGTTAGGTTGAATGGACTAGGTTTAGAAATCAAGGACAATTATTCTTCTATTCTTGGGAAGAATAGTCCAGATATCCCATGGTTGATGTTTAACTTTCCGAAGGCAGATGCTCTTTCAGATCTCACAGATGTGAGTGGAAGAATGTCCCATATGACTCAATTTGTATCATGATATTGTTTATACAAATTGATATCAAATGATATGATTTTTGTGGAGATTTTATGTCTCTTGATAATAGTTGTATGCTATTATGGTGGATGTGATCCACTGGTAGTGACCATGTGCCAGTGGTTAGTAGTCGTGTGCTACTAGGAGTGGTTGTGTATCACTAGATAGTATTTGTATACTAATATGAATAGACATAGTTGTGTTCTACTGGATGGCATTGTTTTGATTTCCATGGAGACTATATAGTTGGATAGTGATGATGGTGCTCATGATTTGATCATGAGATAGCATGTGTGGCTATGATGTTGCTACCGATTGAATGATCTATTTGTGCTCAAGACCATTTCCCTTTAATACCTCCCTAGCTAGGAGGGAGTGTTGATATTATGGTAGTTGTGGGAGGTATTAACCTATACATGTAAACTTTGACGAGTATATAATATTCCAGGAAGCAAGAGAAACCTAGAAGGTTAGGAAATAACGTAAGAAGACAATTCGGCTCAAGATAATAATTTATATTAAATTACTATCCTCCAGAACTAGAAGTCAACCCAGTTAGGTCACTTGGAGGACTATAAATAAGAGGGTGCTAGAGCTCATTTGTCACACTCACTCTCACAACTACATAAGGACAAGTGGTGTGCATGTCTAGAGGAGAGTTGTAGTTGCTATGGTGGTGACTTGGTCTTTGGTTATGGTTGGACTTTTTTCTTGGTTATGGTTTGGTCTTTATGAATGGTATGCTAGCTCTGGAGACAGGTAAGGTACCTTGGTTGGCTATTGGCTCTAAGGTTTTCTTCCAGGATTATTATGTCTATCAAGGTTAAAGGTGCTTAGGGGTGGAATTTTTCCTATGGTTTGTTGACAGTATTTCTATATTGTTTATGGTTAAATGAGCACACATATTATTCTAACATTATAATGGGATAGTTTTGGGATAAAAAGACTAGGGTTTTAAGCCCTATATTAGGAAATATAAATATGTAACGGGTTGGGAGATTATGGTGTTGAAATATTATGCCAGAGTCGCGAATGTAGTAGTCGGTTGGCAAGAAGAAAGATGAATAAAGAGAGAGTTTAGAGATGATATTGAGTCTTGTGGCATCTAATTATATATGTGTTCTTATGAATAATGTTGCTATGCTTCGTAGAATAGACTTAGTTTATGGATTAATTATGGCGTAATATTCATGATTGTGATTGTGAAGAATCTTTGTAATAATTGGAAATATGATAAGCAGGGGAATCCAAATCACAAGAAAGTAACAGGCTTAGATATAAGAAGGAAGAATGAATTAGTTGTCAGCCTCCCTTTCCCTTATTACTGCAGAAGCTCGGTTCTTGCAGTCCCAATAGATACCATAGGTGATACTTCATTTGTGTAAGCAGGTGATGCCGAAAGGGTTGGTGTCTAGTGGATTTGTTGGTCATAGGTAAATTAAACCTTGGGTTTTACAGCCCGCGTGCAGAAAATGGAAGCCAACAGAACTTCATATTGTTGGGTATCATTTATTGTATAGCCATGCAATGTTCCTCATAGTTACTGATGATTTCCTTGGAAATGGTCAACCGAGGATCGACCCAACATGAAAATCGACTGGAGTTTCGACTGAGTGTTCATCGCCTGGAATTTTTTACGAGAACTATTGTTGCTACTTATTGATCCCTCAAGTGGGGAATACTTGAATTTGTTGATACGCGAACCCAACTAATTGTTGACTCAACTATTTCTTATTGAATCGACTTAGATTTGTTGAGACTGACCGAACCATATTCTATTATTGTTGGAGATGTACTACTACTTATGTTGGATATAGAGATTTTCTGGATTGATAGAGACTAATTATCTTGCATTGTTGGTGACAATGTTCATACTTCTTCATGAGTGTTGTTTTATTGTGTTTGAGTAGTTTTTGCAGTTAGAACAAATTAAGGCACATGCAATTGGGAGTAATATTCATCTCATCTAGACACTAAGTGTTTAAGGAGAAGCACAAGTTCAAGGGGAGCATCCCTTTTTCCATTTATGTCAAAGGGGGATATTTGCAGACGGGGGAAGAATTCTTCGTGGACTATGTGTTTCGTCGCAAGATTGTCATCAATGACAAAGGGAGAGATTGTTGGAATTATTTTCATTG
>ML778377.1:0-42930 GCA_009831015.1 Picea engelmannii | reverse complement strand
AGTTTCAAACCCATGGGTTTGGGTATTTTCACATGGTATTTGGAAAAGTAAAATAAGAAGGGGAATCAATTATTTAATTAAAGGACATGTCCCTTCATGAAGGGCTATTAAAAAGTATAAAAAAAGAGTATTGAGAGAAAGTGTGTGTGTGTGTGTGTGTATGAAAAATGGAGGAGAAAATATTGAATATTATTCCAAAAGGGAAGAGTTGTGAAATCAATTTTAGGTCAATTTGGCATTTCCACGATAACTTATGTTTTGGGACTCTTCAGACCTTGAAATGTTTAAAGAGAAAAGGAGACATATAGAATTACCTGAGGTAAAAAAAATTAGATGTTGGTTCATTTTACTTTATGAGATATGATTAGTGGAATCTAGGGTTTGGAATGGTCCTGCGATTAGTTTCAAACAGACTAGTTTGGAATTTTTACTATATTTTTTTTTCTAGGCCTCTTTAGACTATGAAATTTTTATAAAACAGAGGAGACATAAAAAAGTACCATAGGTAAAAATTGTAGATGTTGGTTTGATTTAATTTATGAGATATGATCTGTAGAAGTTAAGGTTTCTTAATGATCCTGAGATTAATTTCAAACAAGTCATTTTTACTGAACATAGGAGAGACATACAGAATTACCTCAGGTAAAAAATTTAGAATCAAATTTGAAAAATTGTGTACGTGGAATGTTGTACAAGTTCATTCTTGAGAAGAGGTGCAAACTAACAAGATTTGGAAAAGTTACCATTTAGAAATTGAAATTTTTATCGGACTTGATATAAGCAGAAGTAATGAGTAGACCTGGTGAAGGAAGAAATAGTGAGTAGACTTGGTGAAGGGTGAAGCAGCAAGCAGAACTGGTGAAAGAAGAAGTAGCAAACAGACTCGAACTTAGTGAAGGTTTGTGTATCTCACAAAGATATTGGTGTCTCTTGCTAAGTTGTGCTTAGCGGTGGGGATTGGTGTCTCCGGTATATTGGTGTCTACGAAGATCTGTCAAAGTACGTTGGTGCCACTCAAACAAAGAGATTGGTGTCTCTTTCTAAGTTGGTACTTAGCAGTGGGGATTGGTGTCTACAAAGATCTATAAGAGTAGGTTGGTTCCTACCAAGATTTGTAATAGTGGGGATTGGTGTCTCTAGTAATATTGTGCCTACAAAGAATTATAAAGAGATTTGTTTTGGTTTTCCCCTTAAAGGGTTTCCATGTAAATCTTGTGTTCCTTTTTATGTAGTTAATAGATATCATATATGATTGTTTTCTTATGGTTGATGAATGTTTGAAAAAGTAAAACGTAACAAAGATTTTTTTTTCCTTCCTTAGGAATTTGTTTTGGTACACATTTGGAAGAAGAGTCAGTTTTGCATGTACATTTTTGTTTTCAGACATGTTTGCTTGGTTGTTTGGCATCATGTTGATCCCTGAAATTGAAGTTGCATAGTTTTGATTTCTTGCTTGTGTTAAGAAGAATAAAACTCTTCTCCTTCCCATGCATAGAATTAATCGAAAAGAATGAACTGCATTTCATTATTTTGCATCCTATTGGAGTCAAGTCTCTCACACATCATTAGTTTCATCTCTGTGAACCCTTTGAGTAAAAATCCATTAAGATCAATCATGCGCTAATAAAATCAACTAGAACATTTTTCGGTTTTAGCACACCAACAATAGCACATGATTAGGGTCTTTAGACTAGGTAAAGTGAGTAAAATGTCCAAGACCACTAAACAGACTGTAGAACACTAGCGAGTGTACAAATACAAATTTCTTATAAGAATAGTCGGGAACGCCCTCTCACACAGGGGCTAAACACGAGTTCTTGTGCAGAAGAACAATGAAGATTTCCCCTCCAAATCTTGACCAATCATAGCGAACATCATGTATATTGGGGGGTTTTCTTGAGAAACCACTGGTTTCATTTGGTCTCGATGCTTCGAGAATCTCGAATTCATTCAGGGTCCTCATGATTCTTACTAGTCCACTTGTCTTCAATTCTCTTGAAGAGCTTGGGACTTTGATATCCTGCCCCTACATTCGGTATCGACTGTCGATTGTACCCTCCTAGAGGTTGAATGCGAGTTGGTAACCTTAGTGACCTTTCCTAGGTATCTATAGATGTGATTGTGGGGGGATTCCCACGATACCCGGGGCAGGCATCGTATCACACTCTCAGTACCCATGGAGGGTGATCCCATGAAAGTTAGGGTTTATTTCACCGTGAAGGGTTGTTTCGTGGAGGTCGATATAACTGCTTCTCATTTCTTCATTGATGTGTTGAAATCCCATCTTCGGAAGATCCTTGCGCCTATTGTTGCTCGGTTGATTGCTTTTAGTTTTCTTAGGGATGTGTTTATTTGAATTTCATAGTTGGCCTTAAGATCAATGATTTCACAGTATACGAGGTATGGAACCTAATGTTCTAGAACCTCAACCCAATGTTTCTTATGAAAGAATGATTGAAGATCCAACTTCTGAGACTGGGAGCATAGCTCCTGGAAGTGACCATCGTGAAGAAGAATTAGTCATGACCTTCGTAGAAAGAATTGTATCTTACATGAATCCTCTTTTTACTAATCCACTTGGACCACCACTCATTGATCCACCGTCCACAATATATGTTGATGTTTTTTCTTCTTATAGATTATCACCTAGTTTCACCATTACATCATCTTTTGGCGTGAACCTGTCATCTTTTGGATTTCCTGATCGACTTGGGAATTCATCTTTTTCCAAAAATCTTGTATTTGATACTACTAGTGATTCTTATTTACCGGAAACATCAGTGACCTATGTAATCTCGACTCAACCACCTGCACATACATATTCCCTTACACTTGGGTCAAGTAATATTCCTTCTTCACTCTTTCTGCACAAGCACACACCAAGTGCTTTACTTGGTCATTCCATCGGTCATATGGCTAGTAGTCAATTCATTCATACAACAACGGTTTCACAAGATACTTAGCCTCCATCTCAACCATCGAAAATTAGTACACCCTACATTGGAGGTTCGTCTTCAATGGGAGACCAACCTTTAGTTGTCGAGAAACTTTTCATTGGGGGGAAACCTACATGGTCGCAATATCAACCTTCCTGGGGGAACTTCTCTCTTGCTAGTCCTATCCCTACTACAGTTGGCTTGTATCCTGGACATCCATTTCCAGTAATTTCCAACCCTTTGTGAGTTCAACCAACCCGACAAGCGTTCTTCCGCAAGGAACTTTTCCCTTTCAATCCATAAACCCCATGATTCCAATGAAACAGTCCCTTCAACCTCAATACATGGGGGGACCATCAGGTCAATTGAAGTACATAGGAGTTCCATTTTTTCAGTCACAATATATGGGTGGAAAACTAGGACAACTGCCTTATATGGGAGAATAATCAAGACACGCCCCTTACATGGATGGAAAACCAATATGATTACCACTAGTATCACAGGCCAAATAGCATCTTCCATTCTTAGCTACATTAGATCTGCCAGATCTGTCACCTTTGACCAATGATCCCATCCAGCATGCTCTATTTTTTCCCACCATCCCTGCCAAATTACCATCTGACATCCCAAAATTCGACGAAAAACCTGGAGAAGATCCTAACAATCATGTTATGACTTTCCATTTATGGTGTTCTTCAAAATATTTCATGGATGATTCCATCTGTCTTAGACTTTTTCAGAGAACACTTACAGGTGCCGCAACGAAATGGTATATTAAGTTGTTGTGTAACTCCTTTGTCGAATTTAATTCTCTTACAATGGTTCATCTGATGCACTTCCAGTTTCCTATATGATATGAGACTGACATAGATATTTTGACCTCACTTTGGAAATTCTCTTCCACCCACATATCCGATCATATTCACGATTGGAGATGACAGAGATGGTTGATTAAAGCTCCCATTCCAAACCAACTCCTCGCGGATTGGTTTAAAAAGTCACTCTTGCCTCCCATCACTCGTGATGTTGGTATGGGAAATGTTGTTACTAAGGAGAAGGCTATCAGGCATGCATAGTATTTGGACTTGGTCTATTCCCAGTCCAGCACACTTTATGATCTGATCCCTAACGCTCCTCATTCGTCAAATAATCCAACAAAACCTGCGTTGGAACCAAGTTTTGTTTTGGACGCAAAATACACTTCTTCTCTTCTTCAAACCTCTAAGGTGAATGCGGTCCAATCCTCTTCATATTAGAAACCTAGAGGTAAGAATAAAAACAAGGGTAAATACAAGAAATATTTTAACCAACAGGATAATCCTAAGTTTGTTGATACTCAACCGACTAGGAAACCTAAGTTTCCTTGTATGATTTGTGAGGAAGACCACTACACGAAAGAATGTCCTCATCATGAGGTAGTCTCTAAATTTTTGAAGGGTACCTCCCAACTGGTTTAGAAGTAAAATATTATTGTGCAAAATCATTCCCCTTCACAAGGGGGAAACGCAGGTCATTCACACCATGGGGATGCTTCCACAAGTGCCTTTGAGGTGTACATGTTTAAAGTGATTAATGTGACAACTCAAGCAAACACTTAGGACACTCCTCCAAGTGATCAAACTAAGGGAAAGGTTGTTGATCAGTCGTCCACATCCACTGATCCTCCTCCATCTTCTGGTCCTCTTTAGATTGAGAATCCAACCTTTGATGTAGTGTTACGCCCTCCCAAGAGCGTAATTCAAAAAGAGACATTTAATATAAATTCCTGCACTGCCCAAAACTACAACATCGTTGAAGATTTGGTGCAAGAACCTTGCACTATGTCATCCCTCGAAGTTCTACAGAACTGTCCAAGTCAACGTAGAACCCTGTTGTCATCCATTGGAGCTATGGATCCAGAGGTGTCAAAACTGATCACGTTTAATATGTATTACTTTAAGGATAGGCTCTCCCACCACTTAGCATTCCAAATTCAAGTTTTGTTTGGTGAAAAGAACATCCATCACACTATTTTGGATGAGGGAACCTCCACCCGTGTCATGTATTTTCCTTGTTGGAGAGCCTTAGGTTCTCCTAAACTTACCTTGTATCCAACCAACTTGAAAGCATTTGATGCACATGGTTTCCAACCTCACGAACTCTTACAATCTTTCGCTGTGACATTGAAGGGTAAGATTGTTTCGATCGATATCGAAGTAGTTAACACACCCTTGGATTACAAGTTGTTACTTGGTCGTAGTTGGTTCTACGTGATGACTGTCGTCGCATATATAGTGTTTCATGTCTTACGATTTCCCCATCAAGGAAAAATTATCATTGCTGACCAATTGGACTATATAACTCCAAATCTCCACAATGATGTGACGAATGATGTCCCTTTTCTAGGACAGTCTAGTCTTGAGAGTGTAGGGGTAAGTCTCCTTAAGGATTCCTCACTCATGGGTGTCTTTCCTTTACCTACTCCTACCATCCTGCAGGTTTCCATGTTAAATATGATTTCGACTCAGGTGCGACAATCCCCATAATCATCTAATCCTTTGGTAGTACCTAGTCTCAATGAGCATAGTTCATTATCTTTGTCAAGCTCATTCAAACATGAAATAGACCGCCCTCCATTCCAATTGAGTCTCCCTCTGGATCGCATACTTGAACATTCTTTTCTTCCACCGCATGAAATTGTTTCCATTAGTAACTAGATGCCTAAATGAGGAAAGAAGACAAGCCATTGGAGGAAACGACGTTTGGAGGGCAGGTCTTCAACCTCTGGGCATCATGCTGGAGAAAACCCACTACTTGGGGGTAAAACACCTCTAGAGGACACGCTACTAAGAGTGATCCTTACTTGGTGATCATTCCCATCATAGCATAGTAGTCTTTTCTAGAACGAGCTTAGTCTTTGTTCTTTCTCATGATCGTAAATACATGAGAATAGGTTACCGAGCTCAGTCTTGGTTCTTTCTCATACTTGTTAATACATGAGAATAGGTTACCGAGTATAATTTTATCACTTTTTTGGACTCGTAAAATCTATATGAAAAAGGAACTCTTTGGAGTCTCCTTTAATCTCTTTTCAAACTCTATAAACATGAAAATATTTTTGAGTGAGCTTGTTTCCTTTCGCACTCGTTAAAAGGATTAGAAAGGGCATCTTTTGAGTGATAGTTTACCCCTTTTTCGGCCTCGTTAGAGTAATTAAGAAAAATGAATACTCTAGTCAAACATGATTAGAAGAGTTCTCCTAGGTATCATTTTGTACTTTTTCGGACCCTGGGACTAACTTTATGAAAAAAGTCCACTTTGGAGTCTTCTTTATCGAATCTTTTCAGACTCTCAAACTATGAAAATAACATCGAAATTTATTTCCTTGGACTCATAAAATCTACACAAAGAAGGACCCATATGGGACCGAGCCCTTCTATCTTCAGGTTCATTAAACATATAAATATGGGACTCATCGAAAATGAGTAAACCGAGCAATTTTTATCCTCCTCGAGCTCGCTAAAAAACAAAGAGGTACTTTCCTATCTGGGTGGGGGGGAATTTTTGAGAAGTGGGTCAAGCCTTTTATCGTTATGGCAACTTGATGTCATCCTTGGACATGGTACTTGTTTGAATCCTATGTGTCGTCATACTCTTTTGACTCCTTCAAGAGAGAACCCTTGGTTGTCATCTCATTCCATGTGTCGTCATACTCTTTCGACTCCTTCGAAGAGATCCATTTTTTGTCATCACATCATCATACTTGGTCTTCATGATTTGTTGATTCAATGTTTCCAAGTCATTCATTGTGCTACCATATGTTCAAGGGAATTAAACCTCTACATTTTCACCCATGTGTCAGTTCACCATCATTTGATCCATTACTATTCATCACTATCCTTATTTGTTTCATGCCGATGATGGGGGATACATAATGGCCCTCCTTTAACGAGTCTATTTCCGTCGACATCAACACATCATCCAGGAATTAGACTTAGAAACCAATCAGTACCTTGGAGCATGTATGCCTCAATGGCAGGTTTCCTTGATATCGACAGTGGGTTTACGTCATTGACCCCTGATAGATTGATTCCACGAGTGTTCGAATTCAAATAATCTATTCACATTCGATGGAATGTAATCAGAGTAACTTGGGATTCATTGTCATGATTGGTGATTTCCCTCGCACTTGTTACCGGTATACATCATTGACCGGTAATCAAGTGGTTTCTACCATGTTCGACGCCAAGACCTCTATTCACATGGCTAGATTCATACTATTCGGGATCGGGATTGAAGACCATTGGGGGGGGGGGGGATTTTCAGACTCATTTTTGTTATTTTCCTTCCCCGGGCTGCAATGGAGATTATGAAGTTGTGATATATATTGTGACATAGATCTACGTTGTATTGGTCTGTGACTATGTTCTGTCATGTTGTATCTCCACTGTGTACAATATCGTGGCTACATTTTGATCGAGTCATGGAGATATGGATCCGCATTGTATGTTTGGTGGCCATATCCCTAGTCAGTTCTTTCATGGATCCGCAGTGTATTGGTCAGCGGTCATGCTTTGAGTTAGATTACTCTAAGTATGGGTATGCCTACTTCAGGGATGATATTTGTATATTTATGGATGTTTGTTTGTTTTTCCAATAGGTCTTCTGACTTCAGTCCCTTGATTCAACATTATTAAAAAGTGTTTCGACCATCGTTTTTCTCCTCTGATCTCACACTTTGGGGGGCATCTGTTATACACCATTTTATCACACTTTTCTAAGTGTCGCAAGTGTTGCACTTCACTCTGCTCGATGTTGTTAGTGTCGCAAATTCCATGGTCCATTCTGCTACATGTTGTACCTTATTTGTCACACTTTTCCTAAGTGTCACCACCTCAACACCATGCATGAATGATCCATTACATCCCCTTGAGCATCAAGAAGAAGAAGACACATTTAAACCTTGACAATTTGACCTTTTTCACTCAGTCTTGGCTTCATTTGACCATGGTCGCTCCCATTTTCACTCTGGTGGAGTGACACCTCCTTAACACAGTGTTAGGGGAGTGACCAGGTCACTCTGTCTTCCCTTCTAGGGGAGTGACCATCTTGATAAAGTCAAAGTGCATGATTCTAGAGGAAGATTTCGAGAATAATATAGGATATTCTTGGGTTGTTTTCTTAGTTTTGTCTCCAGATTATTTCGAACTTGGCTTCTATGATATGATGGGAATAACCATGTTATGAAGATAAATCATCCCTCACCAAGATCCATTATTTTCTCAACCAAGTCCCTAATTTATCCTAAGTGGTTGAGCTCCTTTGAATTTATATAACCAGACCATTTCAAAGTGAGAGGGGATGAAAAAGAAGGAATACATCAAATCTATGATATTGTCAAGGAGTGCCAAACCTTTGTGAAGAAGCTGAGTTGGATTCATTTTCAAGGGATGAAGAAAGAATCTTGGAGGATTGTAACATCATTAGGTTGTAAACTTCTTGTTTTTCATTAATATAAGAACTTGGTCTATTTCTCTTATACTTTCTTGTCCATTTCTTGTCTATTTGATTACTTGGTGTAAGTTATCAAGTTGGTAGGGTTTCTATTATCTAATCATAGATAGTAGTAGGAGAATGTTTCTTTGTTCTTGTAGGCTTGACTTCGTGAGGGAATTGCTTGAATTAGAGCTCAACCATTGGAGTGGCGAGGACAAACGTCAGAAACTAGGTACACATACCTCTTATCATTCTCTCTCAACCCTCCCGCAAGAAAATATAATTGTTTGTTAGGAGGATGTTAGTGTCCATTTGTTAAATGTTTTCTCACTTGTAGGAAACCCAAGTGAGGGAAACTCAACCTGTATGCAAGGAGAGGTTCTCACCACAGTAGACTTGGTGAAGGAAGAAACAGTGAGTAGACTTGGTGAAGGGTGAAGCATCAAGCAGAGCTAGTGAAGTAAAAAGTAGCAAACAGACTCAAACTTAGTGAAGGTTGGTGTAGCTCAAAAAGATATTGGTGTCTATTGCTAAGTTGGTACTTAGCAGTGTGGATTGGTGTCTCCAGTATATTGGTGTCTACGAAGATATGTAAGAGTAGGTTGGTGTCATTCAAACAAAGAGATTGGTGTCTCTTGTTAAGTTGGTTCTTAGCAGTGGAAATTGGTGTCTACAAAGATCTATAAGATTAGGTTGGTCCCTACCAAGATTTGTAATAGTGGGGATTGGTGTCTCTAGTAGGATTGTGCCTACAAAAAATTACAAAGACAATTTTTTTGGTTTTCCCCTCAAAGGGTTTCCATGTAAATCTTGTGTTCCATTTTCTGTAGTTAATAGATATCATACGTGATTGTTTTCTTATGGTTGATGAATGTTTGAAAAAGTAAAAAATTGTCTTATATTGATTCACCCCCCCCACCCTCTCAGTATAAGTGTGTGTTCAACAAGAAGCACATATTTTCACTTAAGAAGCAATTGATATTGCAATGATTTGGCCACCACAACCAAATTGGGAGAACATACATGCAAAAACCACATCTCTTTTCATTTTCAAATCTTTTCACACAAATCACAAAAAAAGGATGACAATTACGTTATTGATTACATTGATCCATTATGGGCTTGATCTAAATGATGATGTGTTGTACGGATAGTTTTCTATTCAAATCAAAGACAGATCCATGGCTAAAATTGACCTTCCCTGTTAGATAGGGGACAACATTGTAGAATCTATTTTTGACCTATGATCTTTCCCTTTTAATGATACAAATTTCAACTAGTTACATGGCTCTCCCTGTACCTAGATTGACCACTGAAAAATCTACAAAAAAATATCTAAATCATTGATGCATATCTAGTGAAGATAGATTCATGGTGAAAATGCATTGATCTCTTAATAGGTCGCTAACAAAAAAATTGAAGAAAATCAATTTAATGTGTTGAGAGACCATATATTTGTATGGTAGTAGCATATCTATGTGTTCTAGTAACATATTTGGAATCCATTCTCATTTTCTCCTTTTCCTTGATTTAAAAGCACATTTTGTTTGGGAGGATTTATGCACTGCTTCTTTCCTCAAATATGTAACCTCCTTCATTGATCCAAGCTCTTCGTGGCCACATTCCTTTCAATCAAAAATGACCATTTTCTACCATGGACTCAAACTTCTCATGGATGACTATCATCAAGAGCTACCAAGTCCTTAAGACTAAAGGGGCTCTTATATGCAACCATCACCAACCTTCAAAATGTGAACCTTCCATAGATTTCTACCATGGGCTAGCTATCAAACCCTTCAGACAAAAGGGGCTCTAATGCCATGCTAAGAAATAGAACAAGCAAACACAACACAAGCACTAGCAGAAAAGGCTTTAAGCATCTTAACAATATATTCATCCAATCATATCACTATATAGTACATGGATGTAACCACCTCTAGATATAGATATGATTTTACATTGACAACTCATCTATAGAAAAGGATGACACTTCATCAAAGATAAGGATGAAAACTCATAAAGAGGTGATCTCAAACTTTGTGATTGTCTAGAGACTCACACACTAACAAGTAAAAACACTCTTCTCAATGTTTATGTTGAGTTTCATTTCTTTTTTGTTTTAAAATTAATATTAGACTTTGTAAATGTCATTTCCATGTCTCTCCATGGATGAGAATTTTGTCTAGATAGATAAGTATAAATCATTCATGTCTAGTTTGATTAATGCATTCATTAATATCTAAAAACTCTAGTGCATTAAGGACAAACATCCTTCAACCTAATTAGTTAGAAATGGCATTCCTTAAAAGCTATTTTCCAAAGCCTTCCTATTTTATTCAAACTTATGTTGGAAAATTGGTTGTCATTGATGTAAACCTTAGAAGTAGCCCAGAAGCCCCTAAAAGTGATGATTATGTGTCCACTTGGAGAAGCCTTGAAGATCCTTGAAGGAGCCTCGACATAAATGTATATAACTCCAAAGTGGTCCCCTTATGGCGTAGATTTTAAGTATGGCCCTTGCGGGATGAGATAACATGTGGTTTTTTCCATATTCCCACTTTTATTTGTATACAAATGGATCCCACATGATGTCCAAGATAAATATTACAAGCCTACATATGTCCAAGATAAAGATTGCAAGATGGAGATTGTTAAAAGTATTATTTTTGGTCAATTTGGGTAGCCTATATTTGAGGGAATTTTTACCTTACAATACCTAACTTGAATGGGAACACAAGTTACATGGTTGGAAATCTTATTCTGATACCTTTCCAATGGTATATGGAAGTCCCTCTAACTCCCTAGGAATGAGGAGATATGAGTTTTTCCGTCCAACAACCCAACTAGAAAATTGAGGTTGGCTCAGCGAATTTTGGGGGATAAAATTATTATAAATACAGGATAGAATTTTTTATTTTTAAGCACAACCAATGAAGAGATCAAGTCTGAGGTTTTCTAAAGGTGTTTGGGGTGTCTTCTGGTGTGAAAAAAAATTCTAAGGGATTCTCTTAAGGTCTCTCTTATTTTCAAGGTATGCTATGAGGTTGTAATGTCGCCATGAGTACCATCAGTGGATGTTGTCATCGGTGATTACATTCTAGGAATGATGCTTAGAGGCTTGTTAGGGTTTGAAGGATTTTCTATGAAATGAAACATGCATGTGAAGTAGAAGTATTTTGTGTATGAAGATCATGGATTGGTGTCTACACATATCTTATTGAGTTGGTGCTCAGTTGAGGAGATTGGTGTCTCTAGTAGGTTGGTGCCTACATCTTGTTGAGTTGGTGCTCAGCTAAGGAGATTAGTGTCTCCTTCCAGTAGGTATTGGAAAACTCGAGGAGTGGGTGCTTCCTTCAAGTTGGTGCTTGTAAAATCTTGAAACTACTTAAGAAAAGTTTATGTGGTTTTCTCCCAGTTGGGTTTCCATGTAAAATATGTGTGCAACATGTATGAGTTTATGTGATGATGAATGACATGATTAATGATTAATGTTTATGTAGTGCTTGAAGGTTAAAATTGTTGAAATAACTCTATATTGATTCACCCCCCGTCTTAGTATTCTTGAATATTCTAACAACTTAGTGATATCTCGACTCCAAGCCTAACTTGGCAGTGCACTTTGCTCCATAGAAATGATCTACTAAGTCCTCTAAAAGTTTTGTCAAATACTTTGATTGTGAATTTATTTAGCATTCATAGTTAATGCAAACACTACCCTCCATCTCTATATTGGGCACTATCAAAACAACTCATCCACAAGAAAGGGAATTGATCTAACATGCCCTATATTGCTCCACTCTTTGAACTATTGGCTCTCTCAAGTACAAAACTCCAATACATGCCTATGTTCAATGAAAATTGTGTTTAGTTGCATATATATGTTATGTCCGATTGCCTCATTGGAGACTAACCAATTCCACCAATTTGTTCTTAGAACATTTGTGCTCCAACATTCCATACAATTACGAATCTTAAAAAATTATTTTCAATACCATACTATTTACATGATGTAGACTTATATTTGGTTCCTTCAACACACTATACACTAATTTCTAGTTACATCAATCGATCTTATCAATCACGATATAGTAATAAGAATTATTAAATTTGACTTATATGAATTCACTATAAAACGCCTAGCTTTCCTAACATTTAAGTTCTCAAAGTATAAACTTCCAAACACTCACTGAATTGATCACAACCTAGTATAATTCATAATTCATCCATAAATCGCTAAAGTAATCACAAGTTTATACTTGCATTCTTAATCCCTATTGTCATGGCACACACTATAGCAATCAATTCGATCAAACTTTGATCAATTGCTAATTAGTCACGGATACAAGGACCAATCCACATGTTATAATTTTCAAATTATCAAATTCCTAAAATTGAAACATATAGTGCTTGATTTGAATTATTAATTTTTTTTTTCTTTAATGGATAATAAGACTTTAAAAAATCAATTTCAAGGAAATTAAAATAAACATTTATTTTCAATGTAACTGAAGCTAGGAGTACACCCATATCTCCATACATCGTATCTACATAAAAACAAGAAGCCACCTCTATCATTTGGGTTTTACAATGTCATTTTAGAATTTGACATCCATTGAAAAGGAAGCTTGTTGAGGATGATGCCCCGGCCTCTCCATATCACTCTCTCGATCCTTCCATACACTTTCCATCATTCGATCATCTCGCATCTAATTAATGTTGTTTGCTTTGCTTGCGGTACTTAACCCATTTTGCCCATTTGCTTGCCCTCTACTCACTCGGCCCATTTTACTCATTTGCTTGCCATTTTGCCCATTTTGCCTATGATATATCCAACACAAGACGGGGACACATCTTTCACTCTAAGATATTTCATTTATACATCTATCATTAGTTGGGTTTTGGGTGTGAGCAGTCTATCATTCCACCTCTCCAGTTGCTGCTTCTCTCTAATTTATGGTCTAAGGTTTATTTTCTATAGTGGCCAAAGCCAACTCTATAGTGGTCAAAAACAAAATTTAGATTATAATGTAGTTACCTATAACCTTGAGAATAGAATAGCCTTCATATCAATCTGACAAACTAATAAATAGTTTTTCCACACAAGAACAACATTGCTTTACTGTGTCACACCGAGCCATTTAGAAAGGTTCTCAAATTCCGTGTAGTCACTATCTGAAACCATGGTTTTGTACCAAGATTTTTCTGCTTCCTTGATTTCATCCTTGTCATTCTGTAAGCAAGTTAATTAAACATATGTCAGGTACATATAATCTTAATGTTGGTAGTAAACAAAACACTAAATATTCCAACAAAAAATTATGAAAAAGAAGTCAACCAGTGACAGTACAAAGAAACTTGGAAATATATCAGAAATAGAATAACAAAGAGACTAAAAAATAGATATGAGCTATGAGACCAACTAACAGATCAGTAAATTATAAATACAGTTTAACAGAGCAGTCATGCATCTCTTTACAAAACATCAATGCTTGTTAACTAGCAATGGTAAAGATACACAAAACAATATTACAAGCCAATTCAATTTTCTTGTTCCATGTGCTGGTCATCGCTTTGTTTATTGGCAAAATTTGATCACTACAGCATTGACAATGCAGTGCACAGGTTTGGTTTTCCATGCACAACAAGAAACGATCTAAATAGCACTAATCTTCACGAATAGCCAAACAAACCCAATGCGCGCTTTGGAAGAAGGTTGTGTCCAGCATTTGACCGGTGTTAAAATAATTTTGGATTCTGGTCACAATTACTGTATTTCATATATTTTTTATACAGTTTGAGTGGGTTTATAATAGTTTGAGTGGGTTTATAATGGTTAAGAATAAGTGTTTTCTTTTAAATGGTCACAAGTTTAAATCTAAAGATGTAGGGTACGTATATCTCCACTTTAATTGTCAAATAGCTGTGCCAGGAGTTCTCTTATCCCACAAACAAACAAAGAAAAATTGTCAAGTATGTTAATCACAGAACTGAATAATTCAAATAAAATAAAGACATGGCCATGAGAGAATAACTCAACTCTCAGGTTTATAAATTCACAATTTTTTTAAACAGAATGAGTAGGATTTTTCCTCGAGGATTTATCTATTTTCTCTTTTTTTAACTATTATAATTATAAATTGAGAATATTAAAAAAAATTCTTAAATTTCAATTGTGTTTTTAAATTAAATTCTTATTTTTAATAAAAACAAATTTTTGAAAATATAAATGTCTAAAATTGCTCCTAAATTTAATTTGAGGACAATTTTTACTAATAATTAAAACACAACTTTTACATCCACAGTTTTTAAAATAGAAGTAGATGCAATAATGATTGAGGCTTGGGATAACTACCACTAAGAGGAAGAAAATATTAGCAATTCTACCCAACTCCCTAGCAGTGATTCTTGAATAGTAAATTCAATCTGAATTTAAACACAATTTTTCTTTCCCTATGCACTGTAACTAGCTTAGCATCATTGCATGCATCCTACTTAGTGTTTGGAGGATTGTTGGTGTACAGTGATTGGATCTAGGTGAAATTGACATTAGAACCTTTTATTTGACACTTTTCAAAATTCAAACCCTTTGCAAGCTGCTTTATCATTGTAATTTGTTAAGTTTTATATTTGTATTTTTAAAAGTATTGTATTCCATATGAAACAATTTGATGATGTTATATTAAATGCAATTTCATAATAATTTTATGTGATACATAATTATCTTTATATTCACAACAAAAATGAACAAAAACACATATAGTACATAATATTTAAAAAACTAACAAAAACAAATATAAAAAGTCATGAGAAGAACACATTAAAAAAAACCTGTCATAAAAAATAAAAAAAAAATCCACGTGTTATTAGTATATTTCACTTGTTATTTTTGTTTTTCTCCTACAATCGTTTCACAATACACAATACAAAGTGCATCAAGGTATCCAACCACATTCTTACCATAAACACAAATCCCGAAAACTATTTTGGGAAAACTGCCGACTGTATTGTACAAAACGCATGGTTTGTTGTAGGTCTTATAAGGCAGTTAGCGCACCATTTTTTGAATATAGTTTTAGGGTATTTTTCAAATTCCTGAATGTGGATTGTTTATGGTCTTTCGTATTGTCAAATTTACAAATGGATACCCATCTTTTTAAAAGTGCATAGAAAATAGAAAATAGGGTAAAAAATGTGTAAGTGACCAATAAAATACAATGGTTTAGGTTAAAGTTTTATCTTTTGAGTTTTTTTGGGTCAGAAGTTGAAGATGTAAATTTGGATAAAATTATTAATTTTTGTTGTTTAAGTTGTATTTCTGAATACATAAATAGATTCAATGTGATGAAACACCCTTGAGATACTCAGATTATACAAATTTAGTCATTAAAATATGCAGATCCAACCATTCATTACCAAATTTCGAACAAAATCAAACAGAAATAAATACTGAAAAACCTCAAAAAAAAAAATATAAAACATTTAAAATACTTGTTATGAATATTTAGATTTCGCTTTATGCCTAAAAAAATAGATTTCACTTTATAGTAGATCGACATTGATAGGAATTTGCCTCTGTCAATGCAAAATGGCCAATTGTGTAGCTAAGGAAGTCGCCCATCCTGTAGCGCTCAACCCACTTAGCACTTTCTCTATCATGCCTAAATTTGGGGTATTACCCATTCAAGGAAGGCCTAGAACTAGTTTCCAAGATAACTTCATATGGTTACATGGACCAATAGATTTCCAAATGATGTTTAAAATTAGAAGTATCTTGATTGTGATATTGAAGATCGTTCGATGAATGTTGTCCAAATTGTTTTTTGGGTGTAGTACATAAATATGCTATTAATTTATATGTATTACTTATTTTTTTAAGATTTTGAGGTAACGAAGACGAATAGTATTTGGAATAGGATGAAATGTAAATAGATTTGGTATTGTTTAGTAATATGAAGTTTATTTTGTATAGAAAATACATATAGGAAAGAAAAAAAAACGTATTGCAATGAGCTCTGCAATAAAATCTAAATCGGTAGTCATGGATAAAATTTTAATACCATGAACAAGCAAAAAGCCTTTGGCTTTTGCATACCTTGTCCAATCACAACTTCTGAAAAGCACGGGCAATACTTACAGAGTATATATATAGATGCAATCTATATACAATGCCAAAGGCCAACATATAAGCTGGGAATAGGTGATTTCACGATGTGAGTCAGTCAGTGTTGTCTTCTAATGGATGGTACCTTGAACTAATATAAAAATTTCTTAAAAAACCTCAATGCAAAGGCCGAAATAACTGCCAGGTAAAAAAAAAAAACTCTACCCGAAGTCAATCTTTGCAATCATAAACAAAAATTGTTATGTGTGTGGATTTAAGTATGATTCTTCACACCAGTTCATGAATGGAATTGGATTTGGATATCATTTCTAGGATATCATTTGGATACCTCTTGTTAGGTGTAGTGATATTATAATGTGATTTTATAGGATATTAAAATGGTTTTTATAATAATGAAATGGTGGAGGCAAATTTATTTTGATTATATTAATTTTAAAGAGGATAATGTTATTTTATTGACCTTTAATTACAAGATATTAAAAGAAATTAAGATATTAATTCAATATTAATATTTGTAAGGAGTTATGAAATAAGGTAGCTAAGGTTTTTTTGGGAATAATCGTGATGGTGTCGCTCTTCCCCTGGTGTGTGGCGGCTAGGGTTTAACCCTGGTTGTTGGTGGCCTCTAAGCGAGTTGGTCTTGCAGCCCGCTTCATTCTTCTTTGCCTACAATGGTTGTGGTTTCGTCCCTCTCTGCGGGTGCCATAGGCAGTGGAGCTCTTCCCTCCTGTTCGGTGTCCAAACCAGTTTTTTCTTCGTGTTGGTTGTGGAACCTGATTATCTTCCTGATTTAGAGGTTTGTTTCAGTCATGCTTGGACCTCATTCCCTAACAAGGGGCTGTGAGGGGGCTTGCCCCCCCACAACTATCGCTAGGGGGGTCTTGGGGGGGAAGCGACAATTTTTATAGCCCCCCCCCGAAGCAAAATATTAGGGAAAATTGCCTTGTAAAATATTGTAATTCCGTAGTCAATCTAGACCGTTCATTATAAGGTCGCAGATTTGACGGTAGAAGTTATTTTAGGGAATTTTTCCCTAGAAGGCAACCCTCTTTTATGAGGGTGTTGTTCCTGAGTTTATACTTAAGGCTCAAAGTATAATGTCAAGGCATCAAGAAATAAGGAAATTTTTAATATTTGTTTTTTCTACCTCAGTTGTATGAGAAAAGATCCCTTAAATGAATTAACAATATAACAGCTCAGAGGTCGTCTTTCATGTCTGAGTTAAAATTAAGAGCATTGGGCGTAATGAGAGAAAAACATAAAGTTGTTAGACAAAGCAAGGGATATATTACAGAAGAATCTTACTTTACTACAGAAGAAGAAAATAGATGATATAACCTTAAATGAAGCATAAAATGTAGCAATCCAATTAAATCACAGGTCTTGTATTTATTAACAGTGAAACAAAGGAAAAGTTGTGTGCTATTAAATTACTAAATGAAATGTAACCACAGTAGATGTTGTACTAAGTTGCGATCAGGCATTCATCAAGGAAATATATAAAAAGATGTTGAGATATGGAAAGACAGAAGAACACATAACTCAAACTAAACGAAATGTGAAATCTCTGGTCTGCACTTGTATTAATCTTCAATAAGGAGAGTTTTCTCGATTACATACAGCAAGAAGCAGCCTTTCCTTAGTCTTTTGAAAATATATTTATACAAGAGGTCCTCAACCCTACACGGTTGGAATTCTCGTTATTTCTAGATAATAACGGTTACATAATGAAAACCTGAACCATTTCACTTGGTTCTTCTCTATCTCTTTCTCATACCGGCAGAAACAGATATGCATATGTTACTTCATTGATTCTTTTGAGGTACTCCCTTTACCTTGCTCAAGAAATTCGACACACCTACTTAGAAATTGTACTAATAGTCTAGAAGGTTCTGTCACATCTTTTGCCTCAAAAAGATACAACTTCTTTTGTAATTGTGAAAACCTGTCTTCTATCCTTTTATCTTCAGAAGTCATTGTTTGTAACTGTAAATTTGGCTTTACCAGCCATCTATCTATTTGAGCGATGTCAACCTTCTTTAGCTGTGAAATTTCAACTTGAGTTGCCTCTAATCTTTCTTTGATGTCAAGTTGATTCTTTACAATGTTGATTTGTCCTAGTATTTCAGAACAATCATCCTTTCTGAGGCCTAGTGATTCTTTATTAAGCAAATGAAAAACCTCTTCACAATCCTCTTTTATTTCCTTGGTCGTTCTTTTACTCTCAGTTAGATTGGCCTCCCATGTCTTTAATATTATATCGCCTTTGACCTACTCCGCAACAGTCAATCTGGGAGTTACAGATATTTTTTCTCTAGTCGATGACACGACCGCTTCTTGAAAAGTGGTCCGAGTTGCAGCAACCTCTCTTTCTCTGAAACCAATATTATCCAATGATTGGTTTACTTCCCAAAAATTATTTTGAATGATTTCTACCTTAGCAAAAAGGCTTTGTTGTGTTATTTACAGTTTCTTTAGCACTTCCAATGCTTAAGCTTGAAACACTGCTATATCCACAACCATTTACTCAGTGGAACTAACCTTGTCCTGTAATTGTTTTACCAACTCATCTTGTTGGATAGTCCGTTTTTCGCTTACTTGCATATTCTTATGCATCTCACTAAGACTGGACTTGAGCAGTTGGATTTCTTGTTTATCACTAGCTAGACTAGCATGTTCCAGCCCTTTATTGACTTCATCTCTGACATTCTTTTATGTAGTCCTTATTTGATTTTGCAACTGAATTATCATCTAATTCTTCTGCTTCAATTTTTCTTTCAAATTATCAACTGAGAATAGGTTAGTTGTTGCAAAAGCTCCCAAAGAGCCTGCTACCTCTGTAGAAAAATCTTTTTCTTCCAATTTTTTTCCATCCAATAGTACTTTGTGCTTTTTGATAGTTGCACCTTCTTTCTGGTGCATTTCTTTCTTCACCACAGCTTTCATTTTCTTATTGAAAAAGAAATCGGAAGGAGGTATCTCTTTAATAGGGATAGGCGTGAGATCTCCTATGAATATTACTTATGCATTGGGGTTTCCTCTAGTGAACTGTAATGGCGTGACAACCTGAATGGGGTTGCCGATTTCTGTGGATAATTGTTTTCCAGTTCCATCTGTAGTTGATTTATCTTATGAAGACAGTGGCCTATCTTCTCTCTTCTTTATTAGTGTCTCTGCTTGATCTTTGGCCTGGTTATCTGATACCTCTATCATCGGGATATCTTCTTTCTGAGCCGAGACCTCAGATTTCTCTAAGTTTTTCAGGGCTTCTTGTTTTCTAGAGCTTGCGGATTCTGGATTCTGGGTCTTTGTTTACTGTGTAGATGGAGACATTGGGTTTTCCCCTTGTAATACTTTTGAAAGACTACTTCTTCGATGCTTTTGGAAGTTGTAAAAATCAATCATTTTATCAGGTGATAGAGCTCGAACTTGGCTCAAAACGTATTGGTAAGATATCACCCCTCGGAACATTTCGTCCTGAGGGGATTCTTCATGTTCATACTTTTTAAGATTGCAATTGGCCATATGGTTACCCACGACCTTCTGTAGGTCGTGCTTCTTGAATTCAATGTTAACCATCTTTATTTCTTCTAAGGCCGCAACCTCCACTTTGGAGTGGCCAAAATCCAATAAACAAAATGCACCAATCTGTAAGGGAAAAGATGGCCATACCTTTTTCTGCACTACTTTGATCTCTTTGCTAATCCCGCCGAGTACAGTTTGTCATGCGACCTCGTGGCACACCAGTTGGTCTAGTAAAAATTGCGGTAAAGCATATGGGGGAACTAAACAACTGAAAACTCTGATATAAGAGAAGTGTTCCTAGATGTACCAGTTTGCCACTTTATCTAGGTTAGCCACAACTATGTCTGAAATTCTAGGAGGTGGGTGACCAAATATAGCAATGTGCATCGGTACTGCTACCCAATTACAGATTTCATAAAAGAAATCATTCGCCTTGTCTTCCTAGAGTTTTGAATGATAAATATGAATTGGTTCTGCACTATCTAGAGTCTAGCTCCATCCCATCAGCGAGAAAGGCATCATTAAACATATGGCATCCATAATATAAGCTGACATGAAGAATGAAGTTGATTGCCCCTTGGATTTATTTTTCTGGTATTCTGTAATTTCACTAGCCAAACTGTCCGACAATATCTTGGCCCAGTCGAAAGAATAACCTTCTGCCACTGTGTGTATAATGGGTACCCATGGTAGAAAGAAATGGGTTGTGTTATCTTTTCCATAGAGTCTACACATCATCATGGCTATATACTTGAACTGCGGTTCTAGCGATGAGATTGAGTATATGTCGTGAGAACCAACTCTAAACTTTTTGGGGCGTGAACACCAGTCCTTGATCAAGTCGGAAAGACTCTTTCCATATTGATCACACTACTTCTTGTTAAAATTCACTAGAAAATTGGCATTATAAACGAAGTTTGATGTTGAAAACAGTTTATACATCATCTGTATATGTTCCAGCCGAAATGACCCAACAACTACCTTCTGAGAATTGAATATAGTTCTAGTTGGGATATCCACATGATCCAGTGCCCATCCAATCGTGTCATTGTAGGGTAAAAGCCTTGGCCTTGTTGCTACCTTATGCAGCTCAGACTGAGCAATAGTCTTGTATTTGGTAGATAAGTCTTCCTTTTCGTTGTCGCTTGAATCATCAGGGCAGTTTACCAGTTTGTACTGTAGGATGTTGAATACATGCGTCCAGGTTTTAACTGTGTTTATACTTCTGGGCAAGGTGTCGGAGAAAACCTCTGAGCTCTGGCCTAAACTCTCACCAGTTGCTTTAGCTGCTTTTCATGGCGACATGATAGCAGTTCTCAAAAAACCTGTTATTTGTCACAGAAAATGCACAGGACTGAGTATCTTGCTAAGCAAGTTCTACCAAAACGTGAATGTAAAAATGAAAAAAACTATTTTGTCTTAAACGCATAAATCTGTGTATACCTTCATGGACAATGCGTTTAATTATTTTAATAAAAATATTTGGGCGTTAAAGAAGGATCTTATTTGAAATCATTTCCCAGGATGGTCATTTAATAACATTAATGGTCAATATTTCGTGAGAAAATTGAAATCACCCGTATCACAATCAACATAACTCAACGGTTAAATAAAAATGTTTTATTTGTTAATAAATCGAGTTTATATGGTTAATTAATTATATTTAACCTTAATCCATTTCAGGGTTTTGAGTCCCGAGATATCCTACTTCTTTTAAAACTATGATCCCTAAATCGTGAAATCGCGATTGATTAATTAATATTAATCATGTTTAACATTTGTAAATAATTGTGATTAATTAATGATTTCGCGATTTCGGGTATCGGGAGTTTAAGTTATCGTTTGAGGCAGGATTCCTGAAACACGAAGTTGTGATAAGGTCCATTATCATTAATCATTTTAATTGTTTAATTAACTTGATTTCATTTAAGCTAGTTTCGCGACTTCGCATATTGGCACTTTGGCGTTCTTTGTATGTCTAACTGTTAGTATTGCGAAACCCCAAAACCCGATACTTTGAAGGTTGTCTTAGTGATTTGACTTTTTAATGAAAGGGTGGCTCCATGACTTTTAAAGGATTTTATGTCATTAGATTAACCAGAAGATTTTATCGAGGGTGGTATCCAAGTGCGCATTTGTCCTTATTTAAACAAAAAATGAATTTTTTTAAGTCTAAAGTTTTAGGAAAAATATATATGTTTCAATAGAGGGAATTGTATTGCGGTTGTGTATGTGTGCGAATATTGTATTCTGAAAGAGTATATTGTGAGAGACAGAAGATAAATTTACAGCGTGTGTGTTGTAGGTTGTATCTCTTCATTTTGTTGGATAATAAAAATGAAGGACTTGACAATTTCTCTAGTGGACGTAGCCCACACTGGGTGAACCATGTATATCTGTGTATCTATTATATTGTGTATTTTCGGTGTTTTATTTCCGCATTTGTTTTATTTAATTGCTCTGCGATCCTATTTTTCTAACAACTGGTATCAGAGCGAAAGGTAACTCGTAGGAAAAGAGGGTTCCTGGTTCGAGTGGGAGCAATGGCGGAAGATAGAAAGTTGAAGGTAAAGAAATTTAATGGCCAAAACTACCAGTTATGGAAGATGCAAATGGAATATTATTTATATTAGAAGGATCTATTCCTACCATTGGGTGGAATAAAAAAGAAGTTGACGGCCATGAAGAACGAAGAATGGGAGTTCTCGACAGAAAGGCACTGGGAATGATACGGATAAGCCTGGCAACGTCGGTAGCTTTCAACATTTAGAAAGAAAATACAACGAAGGAACTGGTGGATGCATTGGATAAATTGTATGAAAAACCCTCAACGTCCAATAAATTATTTCTAATGAAGAGATTATTTAATATGGAGATGTCAGAAGGTGGTTCTGTTGTAGATCATTTAAATGAATTTAATACGATTACTAATCAGCTAAGTTCTGTAAAAGTGGACTTTGATTATGAGGTCAGGGCTCTTCTAATCATGTGCTCATTTCTAGAAATCTAGAACGGCTTGGTCATGGTTGTAAGTAACTTTGTCTCTAGTTCAAGCACTCTAAAATTTGATGATGTTGTTGGTGTTATCCTTAGCGAGGAAATGTGACGGAAAAACACAGGTGAGACATCAGGTAATGCGTTAAACATGGAGAACGAGGGAAGAAAAAAGGGTAGAGGAAAGGGCTCAAGGAACCATGGGAATTCTAGGAAGGGCAGATCCAAATCCAGACTGGGAAATATAGAGTGTTGGAATTGTGGGAAGAAAGGACATCTAAAGAAACACTGCAGAGCTCCAAAGAAACAAAGAGATGGACAGTAGGAGAAAAATTAGGAAGAAAATGTAATAGGTGATGTGTTACAAGATGCTTTGATTCTTTATGTAGACAATATTTCTAAGTATTGGGTAGTAGATCCAGGGGTTTCATTTCTTTCCACATGCCATAGGAAACATTTTCTAGATTATGTTCAAGGTGATTTTGGACAGGTTCATTTAGGTGTTGATGCACCATGCAAAATTATTGGAATGGGAAAGGTAAAAATAAAGCATAGGAATGTAAACCAATGGTTGTTGAAAGAGGTAAGACAAGTTCTAGATCTAAGGAAAAATCTAATTTCAACAGATCAGTTGGCAAGTGAAGGTTGTATATCTATATTTACAAATAAGGCGTGGAAGGTCACCAAAGGATCATTGGTAATAGAAAAAGGAGAGAAGGTAGGTACATTGTATTTATCTACTGGTAATATTGATTCTTCTATCTCTTTAGCTTCTACAAGAGTGGATACAACTCTTTGGAATCATAGGCTTGGACACATGAGTGAGAAGGGGATGCAGATACTTCACAAAAGGAATTTGTTTTTGGATCTCAAACAAATTGATTTGGATTTGTGTGAGCATTGTGTTTATGGAAAATATAAGAGAGTTAGATTTCTCAGAGTCGAAAAAGAAAAGAAGAGTGAAAGGTTAGAGCTTGTGCATACAGATGTATGGGGACTAGCTCAGGTATCATCTCTTGGTGGTTATCTCTATTATGTTACTTTTATTGATGATGCAACTAAAAAGACTCGGGTTTATTGCATTCGACAAAAATCGGATGTTTTTTACATTTTTAAGAAATAGAAAGTTTTGGTTGAGAATGAGGTAGGAAAAAGGTTGAAGTGTCTTAGATCAAACAATGGAGGTGAATATTGCAGCAAGGAGTTTGATGATTAATGTTCATACCATGGGATTCATAGAGAGAAAAACGTTCCAGGAACACCAAAAGAAAATGGTGTGTTAGAAAAGATGAACAGAACAAACATGGAGCGTGCAACAAGTATGAGATTGCATGTTGGGTTGCCCTTACAGTTTTGGGCAGTTGTTGTAGATATTTGTGTTTACTTGATAAACAAAGGAGCTTCAAGTTCTTTGGATGGTGGCATTCTAGAGGATGCATGGATAGGTAAAAAAGTAAACTATTCTTTTTTGAAGACTTTCGGTTGTGAAGCATTTGTCCATATTGATAAAGAAAATAGAACAAAGCTTGAGGAAAAATCCAGGAAGTGTACATTTATTGGATACAGTGTTAATGATTTTGGTTATAGCTTATGGGATTATGAAAATCAAAAAATCGTTAGGATTAGAGATTTCATATTCAATGAGAAGTTCATGCACAAAGATCAGTTGCAAGGAAAGAAACAGGAAAAAGAAAAACCAAAATACACAATGTTTGATGAGATAAGTGAAAAGGAAATTCCAAAGGTACCAGAAAATCAAAATGTACAAGAATAGGAGCAGTAGGTACCTCAAACTCATGCAAGTGTTGTTAGAATATATACCAAGTTAAGTAGAGCCCATGAACGATACTCTCATTCATTGTATTATTTATTGTTGATTGATTATGGTGAACCAAAATGTTATGAAGAGGAAATGCAGGTAGACACTAAAAAGAAGTGGGAGAAAGACATGAAAGAAGAAATGGATTCCTTGGTAAATAACCAGACTTGGAACTTGGTTCTATTGCCTGCAGGAAAAAGAGAATTGCAGAATAAATGGATTTACAGGTTGAAGGAATAATATGGAGGAAAAAAATGGTACAAGGATAGACTTGTTGTAAAGGGGTTTGCACAAAAGAAAGGTATAGATTTTGATAAAATATTTTCCCATGTTGTCAAGATGACTTCAACTAGGAATATTTTAAGTCTTCTGGCAGTAGAATGTTTTCATATTGAATAGTTAGATGTAAAAACAACTTTTCTCCATGGGGATCTGGAGGAAGAGATTTATATGCAGCAGCCACAGGGGTATGAGGTCAAAGGAAAGAAGAATTTGGTATGTAGGTTGAAGAAGTTCTTGTATGGACTAAAGTAAGTTCCAAGGAAGTGGTATTTGAAGTTTGACAGGTTTATGACGGAACAAGGTTATAGTATATGTCATTTTGATCATTGTGTTTATTTTAAAAGGCTAGAAAATGGAAGCTATATTATATTGTTATTGTATGTAGATGACATGTTTGTTGTAGGGTCTAATATGTAGGATATAAATGTGCTCAAGATGAAATTAGCTAATTCATTTACGATGAAGGATTTTGGTGTTGCAAAGAAAATCCTTAGTATGAGAATAACAAGAGACAGGAAAAATCACAAATTGACATTGTCTCGGGGTGAGTACATAGAGAAGGTGTTGGAGAGGTTTAGAATGCAGAATGAAAAAACAGTTAGTACACCTTTGGCCATCCATTTCAAATTAACTAAGGAAATGTGTCCCAAGACACAGGAGGATATATAATACATGTCAAGGGTCCCTTATTCATCAGTAGTTGGCAGCTTTATGTATGCGATGGTTTGCATAAGCCCAGATATTACACATGCAGTAGGAGTTGTGAGCAGGTATATGAACAATATAGGTAAATAACATTGGGAGGAATTAAAGTGCATTCCCAGGTATTTTAGAGGTACTTCTACTCATGCATTATGTTTTGTAGGTTCATACATTGTTCTATAGGGATATGTTGATTCAGATATGGCAGGTGATAAAGATAGTAGGAGGAGCACCACAGGGTATGTTTTTATTGTAGTTGAAACAACAATAAGTTGGATTTCAAAAATACAAAAGGTTGTTGCACTTTCAACAACAAAAGTAGAGTATGTTGATGCTACAGAGGCTAGTAAAGAAATGATTTGGTTACATAGGTTTATGGAGGAATTAGGAAAGAAGCAGGAGAATATCAGGTTGTACTGTGACAATGAGAGTGTCATTCATTTTGCAAAGAACTTAGCCTTCCATTCAAAGACTAATCATATATAGCTCAGGTACCATTTCATACGATCCATCTTGGAAGATGGACAATTGAAATTGGAAAATATATACTAGCCAGAATCATGTAGACATGTTAACAAAGGGAGTAACTAGGGAGAAACCAAGTTCCTACTCAGTTTCAGTTGGTATTCAAGCGTGAAGGTGAAGATGAGAAATTTGTCAGGTCAAAGGTGGAGTATAGTCCAACAAGTACAACAATAGTGGATTTGTTTTGATCAGTCTCCAAGTGGGAGATTGTTGGTTGTGGAGCTTGATTATCTTCCCAATTCAGAGGTTTTTTTCAGTCATGTATGGGGGATTTCCCCCCCATAAATATCGCCATGGGGGTCTAGGAGGGGGGGGACAATTTTTGTAGCCTCCCCCATGGTGGGGGATTCAGGGGCAACGCCCCCGAAGTGAAATATTGGAAAAAATTGCCTTGTGAAATATTGTAATCGTAGTCAATTTGAACCGTTCATTATAAGGTCATAGATCTAAGGGTAGAAGTTATTTTAGGGATTTTTTCGCTAGAAGGAAACCCTATTTTATGAGGTAGTTGTATTGCGGTTGTGTATGTGTGCGAATAGTGTATTCTGAGAGAGGATAATCTGAGAGATAGAAGAGGAAGTTATAGCGAGTGTGTTGTAGGTTGTATCCCTTCATTTTGCTGGATAATAAAAAGGAAGGACCTGGCAATTTTTTTGGTGGACGTAGCCCACACTAGGTGAACCATGTATATCTGTTTCTCTATTATATTGTGTATCTTTTGTGTTTTATTTCCACATTTTTTTTTTATTTTATTTCTCCGCAATCATATTTTTCTAACACTTCGAAGTCTGGGGCCTCTTTCCATGAGGTTGTTCAATGGATCTCTGCTCTTTCTTCTTCATCTCTTCTGGTTCAGGAAGCCCCTCCCCTTATCATTCCCATGGGTCAATATGTTGAGGAGGAGGAAAAATAATATAGATCTGTGAGTTTAGTATGTCATTTCAATGGTTTTTGGCCAAAGTTAGTTGATCTCAATAGTTGGATCTCGGCTACCTGGATTCCTATTATGCAACAACAAGCTTTCATTCATCCTTGTGCTAAAGGATTCTTCATTGTTGAGTTCGACATTGAGGAAGATTGTGATCTGATTCTCAACTCAAGTTCGTGGTTTTTTGGCAACTCAAGTTTGTGCATGAAACCCTGGACTCCTTCTTTCAATCCAGCTACTGGCATTCTCTCCTCAGCTCCTGTTTTGGTGAGGATTCCCAACCTTCCTTTGCATTTCTTGGGTTTACCTTCACTTGAAGCCATTGGTTCGATGTTGGGAAAGTTCCACTATGAAAGTCGTGAAACTTCAAGGCACAACACCTCCATGTTTTCCCATATCTTTGTGGAAATGGACTTCGGTAAAAGATTCGCAACCGAGGTTATTTTTACTGGTAAAAAATATTCTTGGTCTCAGAAACTAGACTATGAGAGAGTTTCCTTGCATTGTAGATCTTGTTTTGAAACGGGACATCTTGCAACCCATTGTCCCAAAGGGCTCAAGAATAACCGAAAGCCTAAAAAATCCACTTGGTGGGTGAGATCAAATGACAACCATCATGTTATCTCGAAGCCCCCTCAAGCCAACGAAAATACATCTCGGCCAAATCTTCCTCGTTAGCCAACTCCGTTATCATTAGTCACAAGTCCATAATCCAATCAGAAGTCAGAGAATGAGGCATCTTCCCCTCAAGTTTCAGATGAGGAACCTTGAGTCTAGTATTATCCTCAACCATCATCTTTTTGGGAAGCTCAAGTTGATGATGATGGGGTTTTGGATGAAGAAAAAATAAAAGCTCTAGATCAAGACAATCCAGGAAATACACACATCACAAGTACCTCAACATCTGGAAATAAAGGTTGGACAATAGTAAGAAAGAAGAAGACATCATATGTCACGTCTCAACCAATGGTAACATGAAGTCAAGCCCATAAGTCATCCAAATCGGCGATCTCCTCCCCATTAGGTTAATTTAGATGTAGTGTATCTTCACTTTTATCCTCAAAGTTTTTTTTCTGAGTGTATTCAATAAGGTTGTTTTATGTGAAGTTTCCGTTTGAGTATTTGAAACAGTCATTAATAGCTTGTAATAATGGTTTAATTGAGGCTCTTGATTGGCCTAAATTTTGAAGGACTTTGTAACTCCTCAGCGGTTTCGACCACGCCTTTTTTTATAATACAAATTTCCCATTTTTTGTAAAAAAAATTATTTGTAAGGAGTTGTAAATATGAAATGAAATTGTTAAAGGATTTCCATATATTTAGTATGATATCAAATTGTTTTAGATTATGAAGAAGTCATGGTAGTGGATATTGATATACTCAATATTTATAATTGGATTCATGTATGCTATGGGGTTTTTGGAAATTTAGTCTTTCTTCATGATAGAAAGTTCTCATAGGATTAATGAAAGTGACAACTTAGCAATGATGACATAAATTGAAAATGGAAATTCAATGTTGAAGTGAATGATTGAAAATATATAAAATGGATTCACGGTGATTATTGAGCTTTAGTAGTTTAAGTCATAATTAATGGTTATTGGGTTGTATTGCTCCGGGGACATCGCCTCTCCAGGGGGAGAGAAAGGTAATGCAATGAAATAATTAACTCGAGAGAAAAGTAGTACAAGTACTAGATAGTACACATCAATGAAGCAACTTCATCTTAAAATAGCAATGTGTATATACCTTAAAATAGTATGCAATTACACCTGGAAGAATAGTTGACCTATTAATTGAATGAGAAGATGGAATAATAAGTACAAGATATAATAATTTTAAGTAATGTTAGCAGTATATATCTAACAAAGTGGCCTTATGGAGGAAGGGTAAAGGACGAACACAAATTTTATAACAATGATAACTTGTTGTAGCCCTCGTAAGAACAAGATAAGAATCACTATAAGGTCTAAATAAAGACTATGACAAGCAAATGTTATCAATTAACCAAGTTAAATGATTGGGATAATGATGTAACCATTTTAAGGAATTTAGAAATATATGATGTGGATGATTGAAAAATATATAAAAGGGATTTGTGATCACTATTGAAATTGTGAAAATTCCACGAGGGGAAAGGAAAATTTTGAAATTGTAATAAATACTAGGGTAAATTTATGTAAAAATAATGAAGAGGTGCCTCTCTTAAGTAGAAATATATCTTAATGATATTGATATGTGGATTGAGAAACATGAATGACAACTAAGTTTGGTTGGTAAAGGTCATATTGATGACCTATATAATTTTAAAGTGTCGAGATGAAAAGCTATGAACTAGAACACTCATAATGGATGAGGGATGACAAGTGATAGAGTGGGAAAATGTTTAAAGGTTTAAATATGCAAGGATAACAACTATCTACTTTAAAGGAAATAGACCATGTGAAAATTTAATTCTTAGAGATTGAGGAGTACATGCCTATCATGCCAACAATTGATAGTGTATTTGTATTAGGTAAGCTCATCCTTCCAAGAGTAACTTAAAATATGATGACCTACTATTTACATGTTATTAGGTATAGTAGTCATTGAATGAGTAAGCTAGAGATGTAAGGTGACATAAGAAACTTGGGTAATGATCTAAAGATAAAATAGAGAATTTAAATAGCGATTATTTAAGGCATGATAGTACATCTCGTAATATCTTACTATTGAAATTCACTAGATTTCACTATATGGAAAAAATTATATGACTAGAGATTGTGGCTCTAGATGATGGGGCAGATGTGGAAGCAAACAATGTACTTAGACAAGAAAAATATATGGAAACTTGAGCATATTAATAGAGTGACGATACCTACCTAGTAAATTGTCAACTTTCTTGTGGAAAGAAAAGGAAATCGTTATTGGAAAACAATTGGTATCTTGATGAGAACATGCACTCATAGTACTAATGATTGCCTATATAGTTAGTTTGGGCTAACAAATTTAACCAAGTAGAACCAGGTGCTAGATGGATGTTTTGATGATAATTCTTTCATTATATGTGATAGTTGATATTCATTGTTTATTTATGCAGGATGGTGAAATTGATTTTTATTGATGAAGCATGATAAGAATGTCCATGATGTTTAATTACTTTGCATGAATTACGTGTTATCTTCATGATGTTATGTTATCATAAGATACCTACGGTATTTACTTATATGTGATTATGTTTAATTATGTTGATAGAGAATATGTCTCTGATAAGGATGTGTTGATATGATTATCATATTCATGATGATATGATATGATGTTAGGATAACATGTGGTTCCATTTATTATATTTGGTAAAGATATGTTGAGGTTATGATCTTATGATAATATCTATTGATGTGATGACATCATGTAATTCCGTGGAAATTGTTATGTTAATATGTTTCATGATGACATGCAGGAGCATGTGGTGGCAACAATGATGTTATATTCTCATGATGACATGTGAGAGTTACCATGTGGTGGAAACAATGATGTTATATTCTCATGATGGCATGCGAGAGTTACTATGTGGATTCTTTCTTTGATGTTGATATTATGGCCAATGCATTAATGCATGTTGAGGTAGTGATTGTCAGGTTATCCACCACTGGGCCTAGAGGGCCAATTATTTAATGATCTTGTGGGATCCCATAACTGCGAAGGAGAATATTACAAAGTAACATCTTATGGGCTAGGGAAAACTCAATCTACTACTTATTCTAGTAATTATTATGCCTTGTATTAAAGTTGTGATGTCGAAGTCCTAAAGAATGGTTGGAGCATTGCTTGTCGGTGTTGTTGTGGGATTGGACTTCGATGCCTTAGATTGTACTTGGTTGTTGTAGAGGGATTTTAGGTCATCCTTTCGAGATGCCTGGTGTACGTGAGTACCTATCCAGATGTTGGATTGGGAAGATGAGGTCCAAATCCTTGGGGCTTCAGATAGACCGGTAGGATTTAAGCATGTTTCCGAAAGTCGGGAAGGATAGCTAGAGAGTACTCACGCTTCCCCGATGTTGTGATGTGGACTTTCGATGCCTATTGTAGCCAATTGGGTGGCTTATACTAGTCCAGCAGAGGGTGTTGTGGAATATATTAAAACTAACAGAGGGTGTTGCGGAGGATATGGTGAGCTAGTTAGAAACCTATAAGTAACATAATCAAAACTAACTTTGGGATGAAGTTCCTTGAAAGAAGGGTGTATGTCATGCCCCATATTATTATTATTTTATAAATAAATAACAATAATAAAAGGAATATAATAATACTCCTAAAACGGTCATAATAAGTACTTATATGAAAAATAATAATAAATAAGTATATAATAATTATCATAAAGGAGGTCATCATAAGTACATATTATATATATTTGGTTAATTAAATAAAATGGTAAGATAAGTAACAGAAATTATGGAGAAATCCTAAAAATATGATAAAGAAGTAAATAAAGAATCCTAGGGGATTCAGTCCTTAAAGACATATGGGCTCTATATCAAGAGAGAAAGGAAGGAGAAAAGGACATATCTCCTTGGCAGAGAACAAGGCTAAAGCATTGTTGGTTGGGTAGTTGATTGAGGGATCTGGGGTTACCTGCTACTAAAGATTAGATTAGCAAGGTCTACGGTTGGGTGGAGATTCGCCCCCCACTTTGTGTTGTAGTTTGCTAGGTCAAGGATCAAGGCATGGCTACATTATGATGTCACCAAGTTGATGGTAAGTTGGGTTATTCAACACAGGTAAGTTCTTCACCTCTTCTATGAGTTGATTAAATTTTATTGGGGTTTCCTAAATTATAAATGAATGTTTATTTAATTGGGTAATTCATGGATTTATCTTTGTTATAATTTTGGTACATTACAAGAAACAATAACCAAGAAAACCATCACAAAGGAGATAAAATACCACATGCATGAAAACATAGAGCCCACATGCACTACAAGCCAAAACACTAGGCATTGACCCATACCATTGATCTAAAAGCTATGAAGATTGAAAGGGAGAAAGCCCTAAGAACCGACATCACTTAGACCCCAAACAAAATAATAAATCACCCAAACAATATGAACAGAGATGGTGGCCTAGAGGTAAGTAGGAGCTAGCTCCCCTTGATAAACCAACTAAGAGGCCCTAGAGGATCAAGTTTGAGCAATCCGATTTGATTATTTTCTCGTTTCTCCCTTGGATCTCTTTATTCCATTTTTAGTAGTTCTTCATAGATTTATGGGACCTCATGTATTTTTATTTTCATAGCATAACATTATTATATTTTTAACCTATTCTTGTATGTTTCCTTCCTAGAGTCCCCTTTCCTTTGATTCCCTTTCATTTTCTTGGTGTTTATTTGTTTTCCTTCTTTGTAGAAGCATGATTTTAGAGACACGAAATATTCCTTCGGGGAATCTCAATCGAAAAAAAAAGGTAGCTATACACCCAAGATTTTCTCTAAATAACCTTTCCCAAAAGGTTATCTTTCTGAAGACTTGTTTTCCTAAAGATTATTTCATGAAGTCCTATCATCCTAATAACATGATATCTAGAAACACTTATCGGGAATCACCTTTCTGAAGCCTCAATGTTTCATATGCTCTTCTCGAAATATCACTTTTTTTAAAAACCTTATTTCTAAAAAACCAAAGCTCTCGATAGGATTTTCAGAAGAAATCCTTTCTAAAGACACTTCCGCTCCAACTCCCTCTTTCTGAAAATCTTTGTCCCAATGAGATTTTCCCAAATAACATTAACAGTTATGTAAAATAGATTTTTGTCATGAATTAACTCACTCGAAACATTCAATACAAAGTGTGTGAAATAACTAAGCAAATTTAGACCTAATTAAAGTGGTCATTGTCATTCATTTGAAGAGCATTGTGAAGAAAACTCAAGTTGTTAGTTGTGTATGAAAAATTGATAATTTATGCACATAGTCCAATATTTCATTGTAACGATATTTGTTGTCATCATCTCATACTTACAGTGTTCCTTACCCTATAGGATGTTGACACCTCAAGTCTCAAAAGATACTGGAAGAAGAGGTCGACGAGCTATTGAAAACCCACCTGTGTAGATGAAAACTCAAGAAGATTTGTTGATCATTGATACCCACTACCATGATGGTTTGGACGGTTGTATGACATGGAGCCAAATGTATGAAATATTTCAAAAAGGAGATTTTCCACCAGAATATGATGATTTGAATGTATATCAAAATATATGGGCAAGTTAATTGTATGTTATACCATCCAGGTTATCCCTGATGCCATATAACGATGCGAAGAAATGGGTATTTTCCCATTTGGTCAAGAATGCTTGTGTTATACTCGATGAAATTAAACAAATTATAGCTTCAATAAAGGTTGAGGACATCCACATTTGGTATAAACTACCTACATCGGTGTTTCCTCTCAATGTTGCATTGATGGAAAAATTCAACGATGACCATGAAGACATAGAAGATGCAATTGAAGAATGGTGGCAACAAGGGGTAGCTAATCCACCCAAGGGTAGACAAATATTCTTAACACACAACATGAAAGAACCCTATAGGTTGTTGTTTTCCATGATTTGCAGGTTGTATGGAGAAGAAAATAGCATCCATTTCAAGAGAAAGTAGACCCCTATGGCTCACTACATAGTAGAGAAGGGGCACATCTTCAATTGGGCTCAAGTCCTTCCAATCAACATATTTGAAACAAAAAAATAAGGATCTGATGCTCAAAGTACCAGGTTTTTATATGTCGACCTATTTGATTGATGTTGTGTATGCTAATGTTCATTTTCCAGGGATGGGATGGGAATGGAACCCTAGCCTATTCCCATTTCATGTTTATTGTTTTCAAATTTGGAAAGATAGTTATAGGGAGAAATTGTATGAAATTTGTGAACATTTCCTTATACCCTTATACACTCTCATCTATAAGAAAAACCCTTTGCGGATATCTTTCGATGCCATGCAAGAAATTAAGGAGATTGGGGACTAGTTTGTCAGGAAACACTATACCTATGTCCAAATTTTTCATATCTCTAGCACTCCCAACCTGCTTCCTAAATTTATACCCGAAAAGTTGCTTATCCAGGAAATAGCGTATCAAACGGTGGAGACAAGAATCACAGTTGTGTTATCTATCAACTAGAAAAGATACTGGCCAAATTTCCCTATAACACTAGGGACACAAACCCTGACCAATTTTCCACATGCCAAGAAGGAAGCATAAGCTTTGAAGGGATTTCTTCTATGTATAGAAAAGCATAGAAAGTATGACCCTAACAAAATAGGTGCAATATTATCTAAAGTCTTTTGGATTATTGCATACTATAGAACATGAATAGAGACCCCAAGAAGATATCTTCAGTGTTGGAGATATTACACACGCCTAGTATTTGCTAAGTCTATTTGGCTATGTTGAGGGTCCCTTGGTCTGATATATTCTCCCCTCATTGAGGATATTCTCCCCTAGACAAGGGTGCCACATACCCTCCAATCAATTCTCAGTTACCGTTTAGTTAGACTAGTTGAGTGAAGTGTTGCATGTCAACTTTGGTTTTATCACCAAGTGTTGCATGCTAATCTTAGGATCATCACCAGTAATTTTCACTTGCATTGGGATCATCACCAGTAAGTTGCATTCCACATGTGTGAGTGATCTCCTCCTCATTTCACTCTGGTTTGGCTAGTTAACTAACGATTGCATGGCCAATTAACTAGGACTAGGTGGTAGTTGACTCAAGTGACTACCAGTGTGTGTCAGATATCTCTATAACACTCATAATACGCATTAGTTGACTATTATGGCGAGTTAGTTGTGTGATACAGAGTATATCACTTTTATTGTATCATTTCTCTTATTCGGTTAGTAGAAATTTTTTCATTACTTCCTCCATTTTTGTCTCTTCTCTTCACACCATTGCATGTTGTGTATGCTTCATTGTTAGCTAGATATTATGTGTGGGTATCTCATAAACTATATATGGTATCAGATCCCATAGGCCCCTAGTAAGGATCATCACCAACACTCTTTTGCAAGTACCTAAGACAGAACAAAGTAGAAAGAAAGATGGAATTTCCTGCATCTGCAATTGTAATGCCATATAACTATTTCGAATGGAAGCCAAGAATTACCCACATGCTCATGGGTAAATGCTTGTATCAGATAGCCATTTCCATAGAAACAAAACCCATCTCAACAGTGGAAAAATCCAAGTACTTCAACCGCATGGATGAGGCTTACAGTCTCCTAAGCATGTTTATTTCTCTCGACCTATGGTTTCACATCGATGCATGCAAGACACCAAATGAGATATGGACCACCTTGGATAGTCTTTTTGGCAATCAGGATGAAATGAGGGGCCATTTCTCGAAGTAGAAATAAACTCCTTAGATCTGAAGAACTTTGACAATCTCCAAGATTTCTCAACCCAATTTAAATCTCTCCTCTATGAGTTGAAATTATGTGGTACCAACAAATCCAAAGTAGAAAAACAACTGATTATTGCTATCATGGTAGAACTTGGACTAGAATATAGTGTATTTGTCTCCACATTTTATTCTAACAGATTCACCGCAGAATCAACCTGGACCATGCCTTCACTGTCAAAATTTATTCAGGCTTTGACACAGGAGCAAGATAAGCTCATTCAAATGGGAATAATCAAGGGCCCCAAGACACATGCACTTGATGTGCATGATGGCAACAAATCCCAAAATCCTAAATCCAAATAGAAAGGCAAAGGAAAGGAACATGCAAAGCCAAAGAAGCAAGGGTACTCCAAACCTTTGAATGATTCCTCAAGTTCCAAAGGTGGGAAAACCAAACAAGGGAAGAAGTGTGGTTAAAACAATCAAGGGAACCATCCAAAATCTACATGCATGAAGAAAAATATTGATCAAATGGCGCAAATTCTTCATAAAAACAATCTCGAGGACTTCATTCCTAAGGCTACCAAGAAGAAGTTAGAAGATCAATCCCCTAAGAAACATAATCTACCTGCATTAGTAGTTGTACATCCTTCTCTTGAAACCTGGATTGTAGACTCAGGAACTTCCCATCACATGGAAAACAAAAAGGATATTATATCTTATATAACTGCATGCATAGGGCCTCCCATCCTCATGGGGGATGACTCTCCAATCGAGGTCACCGAAAAAGTGAGACTGGAACTAGATCATGGAAGCTTTGAGAATGTTCTCCATGTTACTCAAATTTATGTGAATCTACTCTCGGTGTATCATATTACACACTCAAGATCGGTAAAAAAGATGGAGTTCACACCACACTTGGTGTCCACATTTGACATGTAAGACAACTCCAAAATTGGTGTAGGGGAGGTAAATCATAAATCTTGATTATGCACTTTTCCTAATTTTATTGAACCTAATTCCTCTGTACTACTTACATATGTTGATGATAGTAGTAGATTATGGCATGAGATATTTGGTCACCTAAAATTTAGGTACATGAAACAAATTAGCAAGAAGGGGATGGTCATCAGGTTACATGATATCCACTTTTCCAAGGGGGTTTCTGAAAGATGTGTCCCTGGAAATCATCCTCAAGAGAAGTTCGAGAAGGGGAAGGATAAAAAGGCATCATCTCCATTGGATCTAATTCACAATGATCTCATGGATCCACTTCCACATCCATCCATCAGCAAGGCAAGGTATGTGCTTAAATTTTTGGATGATTACTCACATTATACTTGGTATTTTTTTTCAGACAGAAGTCTAAGGTCTTTGAGCATCTCAAATATTTCAAGGAACTTGTTGAGACTCAATCAAGGAGAAAGATAAAACCCTCTATACAAATAATGGGGGGGATTATGTTAATAGAGATGTACATAATCTTTATCTTGAGATCAGGATGTTACAACACACAGTACCATATACTCCATAGTAGAACAAGTTGGTGAGAGGAAGACCAGATCTCTCAAAAATATGGTCTCTTGCATGTTGCATGCAAGGTCACTTCCTCAAAATATTTGGGCTAAGGCACTTAATTATGCCAACTACATCCAGAACTGATCACCCCAAAGATCTGTTAAGGATAGGACTCCTTTCGAGGCTTGGAGAAACAACAAACCAGAAGTCACCCACTTCCACATATTTGGATCATGAGCATGGGCCCGCATTCCCTCTGAGAAGAGGAAATCATTAGATTCACAAAGCCACCCATGCATCTTTTTCAGCTATCCCAATGGTGTGAAGGGATACAAATTACTTGATACCTCTATAGACCAGATCATCATTGAGTGAAGTTTCCAGTTCGATTAAAGTCCCTCACATGATCCACATGAGACACATTCAGAGGATTTTGTACTTCCACCAATTGCGGATGATGAGTCCACACATTCGGATCACACCATAGATTTGAGTTTTGATATAGATTTAAATTATTCAAAGGATATATATGCACTGTAAGAGAATTCAGATGTAGATTCAATACATCCATATGATGATCCAGAGATGATTCCCAAGTGGGCATATTCCACACTTCAAGATGTAGGAGACCATGTTGGGGATCTAGTGGATCTGTGGAGGACCAAATATCAGTATGAGGATCCTCTTCATGTACTCACTTCCACTGAACCCATGATGCCTCCACATTTTTATATGGTTTAGTATTTAGACCCGTAGACATACATAGAGGATATGGGGAACCCCTTCTGGGAAGCAGCCATGTAGGAGGAGTACAACTCTCTCCTCAAGAACCAAACTTGGGATCTGTGTTGGTTGTGGAGCCTGATTATCTTTCTGATTCATAGGTCTTTGTTTTCAGCTGTGTTTATACCCCATGAAGACTTTACACCCTGGAAGAATGTACACTCCTCCACGCAGGGGAATTGAAAGGGGGGCTTGCCCCCCCTGTCGGGCAAGAGGACCCCCTAACGGGGGTTTAGGGGATAGTGTTCCCTGATGGGGGTTTGGGGGCGAAGTCCCCAAAGAAAAAATTTATTTGTAAATGTATATTGTAATTTCATAGTAAATCTAGACTGTTCATTATAAGGTTGCAAATATTATGGTAGAATTTATGTTAGGGTTTTTTTCCCTAGGAGGAAACCCCCTTTTATGAGGGAAATTTATTGCGGCTATGTATTATTGTGAATATTGTATTCTGAGAGAGGAGATTGTGAGAGAAAGAAGAGGAAGTTACAGCAGGTGTGTTGTAGGTTGTATCCCTTCATTTGTTGGATAATAATAAAGGAAGGACCTAGCGATTTCTCTAGTGGATATAGCCTACACTGGATGAACCACGTATATCTGTGTCTGTATTGTATTGTGTATCTTCTGTGTTTTATTTCTACATTTTTTATTTTTTTTTTAATGCTCCACGATCCTATTTTTCTAACAACTAGTATCAGAGTGAAAGGTAACTCGCAGGAAAACATGGTTCCTGGTTCAAGTGGGAGCAATGGAGGAAGATGGAAAGTTTAGGGTCGAGAAATTTAATAGCCAAAACTATCATTTATGGAAGATGTAGATGGAATATTATTTATATCAGAAGGATCTATTCCTACCATTGGGTGGAATAACAAAGAAGTCGACGACCATGAAGAAAGAATAATGGGAGGTTCCTTATGGAAAGGAACTAGGAACGATATGGCTGAGCTTGGCGACGTCGGTGGCTTTCAATATTTTGAAAGAAAAGACAACGAAGGATTTGATGGACGCATTGGATAAAATGTATGAAAAACCCTCAGCATCCAATAAGGTATTTCTAATGAAGATATTATTTAATATGAATATGTCGGAAGGTGGGTTTGTTGCAGATCATTTAAATGAATTTAATACGGTTACTAATCATCTAAGTTATGCAAAAGTGGAATTTGATGATGAGGGCAGGGCTCTTCTAATATTGTGCTCATTGCCAAAAAGATGGAATCACTTGGTCATGGTTGTAAGTAACTTTGTCTATGGTTCAAACACTTTAAAATTTGATGATGTTGTTGGTGTTATCCTTAGTGAGGAAATGCGATGGAAAAGCACAGGTGAGACATCAGGTAATGTGATAAACATGGAGAACAAGGGAAGACAAAAGGATAGAGGAAAGGGCTCAAGGAACCGTGGGAATTCTAGGAAGGGTAGATCCAAATCCAAACTAGGATAGATAGAGTGTTGGAATTGTGGGAAGAAAGGACATCTGAAGAAAGACTGCAGAGCTCCAAAGAAACAAAGAGATGGACAGTAGAAGAAAAATCAGGAAGAAAATGTAACATGTGATGTGTTACAAGATGTTTTTATTCTTTCTGCAGATAATATTTATGAGTCTTGGGTAGTAGATTCAGGGGCTTCATTTCATGCCACACCCCATAGGAAACATTTTCTAGATTATGTTCAATGTGATTTTGAAAAGATTCATTTGGGTGATGATGCACCATGCAAAATTGTTGGAATGGGAAAGGTAAAAATAAATCAAAGGAATGTAAACCAATGGTTGTTGAAAGAGGTAAGACATGTTCTAGATCTAAGGAAAAATCTGATTTCAACAGGGCAGTTGGAAATCAAAGGTTGTATATCTAACATTACAAATAAGGTGTGAAAGGTCACCAAAGGATCATTGGTGATAGAAAAAGGAGAGAAGGTAGGTACATTATATTTATGTACTCGTAATACTGACTCTTCTTTCTCTTTAGCTTCTATAGGAGTGGATACAACACTATGGCATCATAGGCTTGGACACATGAGTGAGAAGGGGATGCAGATACTTCACAAAAGAAATTTGTTTCCATATCTTAAACAAATTGATTTGGATTTATGTGAGCATTGTGTTTATGGAAAACAGAAGAGAGTCAGATTTATCAAAGTCAGAAAAGAAAAGAAGAGTGAAAGGCTAGATATTATACATACAGATGTATGGGGACCAACGCAGGTATCATCTCTTGGTGGCTCTCATTATTATGTTACTTTTATTGATGATGCAACTAGAAAAACTTGGGTTTATTGCATTCAACAAAAATTTGATGTTTTTTATACTTTTAAGAAATGGAAATCTTTGGTTGAGAATGAGACAGGAAAAAGATTGAAGTGTCTCAGATCAGACAATGGAGGTGAATATTGCAACAAGGAGTATTATGATTATTGTTCATACCATGGGATTCGTAGAGAGAAGATCGTTCGAGGAACACCACAAGGAAATGGTGTGTCAGAAAGGATGAACGGGACAATCATGGAGCATGCAAGGAGTATGAGATTGCATGTTGGTTTTCCATTATAGTTTCGGGAAGATGTTGTAGATATTTTTGTTTACTTAATAAACAGAGGAACTTTAAGCTCTTTGGATGGTATAATTCCAGGGGATGCATGGACAGGTAAAAAGGTAAACGATTATTTTTTGAAGACTTTCGATTGTGAAGCATTTGTCCATATTGATAAAGAAAATAGAACAAAGATTGAGGCAAAATCCAGGAAGTGTACCTTTATTGGATACGGTGTTAATGATTTTGGTTATTGCTTATGGGATTATGAAAATCACAAAATAATTAGGAGTAGAGATGTCACATTCAATGAGAAGGTCATGTACAAAGATCAATTGTAGGGAAAGGTACAAGAAAAAGAAAAACCAAAATACACAGTTCTTGATGAGATCATTGAAAAAGAAATTCCAAAAGTACCAGAAAATTAAAATGTACAACAATAGGAGCAACATGTACCTCAAAATTCTGCAAATGTTGTTAGAAGATCTACCAGGTTAATTAGACCCCATGAAGGATACTCTCCTTCATTGTATTATTTATTGTTTATTGATTATGGTGAACCAGAATGTTATGAAGAGGCAATGCAAGTAGACACTAAAAAGAAGTGGGAGAAAGGCATGAAAGAGGGAAAAGGTCATTGCATAATAAATGGGTTTACAAATTAAAGATCTTTTTCTCATTGCATGAACTTTTTGACTTGGGATTTGGTTCAGTTGCCTACAGGAAAAAGATCTTTTTCAGTTGCCTACAAGAAAAATATCATTGCATAAAAAATGGGTTTACAAATTGAAGGAAAAAGATGGAGGAAAAAAGTGGTACAAGGCTAGACTTGTTGTAAAGGGGTTTGCACAAAAGAAAGGTATAGATTTTGATGAAATATTTTCTCTTGTTGTTAAAATGACTTCAATTAGGACTATTTTAAGTCTTGTGGAAGTAGAAGATTTTATCTTGAACAGTTAGATGTAAAAACATATTTTCTCCATGGGGATTTGGAGGAAGAGATTTATATGCAGAAGCCACAGGGGTATGAGGTCAAAGGGAAGGAGAATTTGGTATGCAGGTTGAAGAAGAGATTTTATGGCCTAAATAAATCTCTAAGGTAGTGGTATTTGAAGTTTGACGAGTTTATGACAGAACAAGTTTATAGTGGATGTCATTCTGATCATTATGTTTATTTTAAAATGATAGAAAATGGAAGCTATATTATATTGATATTGTATGTAGATGGCATGCTTGTTGCAGGGTCTAATATGCAGGATATAAATGTGTTCAAGAAGAAATTAACTAATTCATTGGTGACGAAGGATTTAGGTGCTGCAAAGAAAATCATTGGTATGAGAATAACAAGAGACGGGAAAAATCGCAAATTGACATTGTCTCAGGGTGAGTACATAGAGAAGGTGTTGGAGAGGTTTAGAATGAATAATGCAAAACCATTTAGTACACCTTTGGCCAGTCATTTCAAATTAAATAAGGAAATGTGTCCCAATACATAGGAGGAGATATAATACATGTCCAGGGTCCCTTATTCATTATCACTTGGCAGCTTGATGTATGCAATGGTTTGCACAAGACCTGATATTGCACATGTAGTGGGAGTTGTGAGTAGGTATATGAAAAATCTAGGTAAAGAACAATGGGAGGAAGTAAAGTGGATTCTCAAGTATTTGAGAGGTACTTCTACTCATGCATTATGTTTTGGAGGTTCAGACATTTTTCTACATGGATATGTTGATTCAGATATGGAAGGTGATAAAGATAGTAGGAGGAGCACCACAGGGTATGTTTTAATGTAGGTAGAATAGCAGTAAGTTGGATTTCGAAACTGAAAAATTTTGTTGCACTTTCAACAACAGAGGCAAAGTATGTTGTTGCTACATAGGCTAGTAAAGAGATGATTTGGTTACAGAGGTTTATGGAGGAATTGGGAAAGAAGCAAGAGAATAGCAGGTTGTATTGTGACAACGAGAGTGTCATCCATCTTGCAAAGAACTCAGCCTTCCATTTGAAGACTAATAATATACATCTCAGGCACCATTTCATATGATCCATCTTGGAAGATGGACATTTGAAGTTGGAAAAGATACACACTAGCTAGAATCCTGCAGACATGTTAACAAAGGGAGTAACCAGGGAGAAACTAAGTTCCTGCTCAGTTTCAGTTGGTCTTCAAGCATGAAGATGAAGATGAGAAATTTTCCAAGTCCAAGAAGGATCACACTCCAGTAGATACAACAGCGGTGGAGTTGTTGAGACCAGTCTCCAAGTGGGAGATTGTTGGTTGTGGAGCCTGATTATCTTCCTGATTCAGAGGTATTTTTTTTAGTCGTGTTTATACCCCATGAAGACTTTACACCTCGGAACAATGTACCCTCCTCCACGTGAGGGAGTTGTAGGTGGGTATTTCCCCCCCCCC
>ML778376.1:2696176-2728183 GCA_009831015.1 Picea engelmannii | reverse complement strand
AGTGGCTAGTCTGAGCAAAAGAAGGCATAGACTACTGTTGCTAGAGGTGTACAGAGTTTGAAAGACTCAACACTTGGAAATTGTTGAAGGTCGAGCACGAGAAGTGTGCACAATTTCTCTGAAGGAATCAGAGTTGACAAGCTCAGGAGGGATAGTTCCTTCGTGATACTGTGGAGAAGGACCGAGTTGCGATTTCCCGAAGAGATTTGGACCGTGGATCCCGAGCTGGACACGTGTCTGAAATCCGGAGAAATCGGGGTTCGGCATTCGGGATTTTCCAGTGCCAAGGGATTGCGACCTGTGAAATCGCGATCACGTGATTCCCGATAGAGCGACGAAAAGGTGACGTGGCAAGGAGAGAGCGCACGTGCGTATCGGAGTTCGGGGTTCGGAGATTTGTGGTGCAAGTGAACCGTGGCATCGCGTGTGCCGATTTCCCGATAGGGAAATCCCTGACAGGAACGGAGAGCGTTGACATTCAGAACCATCGGATTTCGGGGTTTTGGGTAGCACGAGGAACGTGCTCGCTAGTTTCGCGATATCACGAAACCCGATTTCTCGATAAGTCAAAGGGAGATCACGGAGAGCATTCTGTGGGTATTAAGGGGTCCCGATAAGGGATCAGAAGAACCTTGAAGTTCTTCAGGCCTAGGATAAAGGAAGGTCCTGGTGGGAGTGGACGTGCCCAGGGTGGCGCGTTTGCATCAGGTATGGCACTACCATCTATCTGGTCACTAAGCCATGGTAGTGGCTCTTGGTGGCATAGCCAAGAGAAAGGGGGTCTCATCACGAGCCAACCTTCTCATTTCCGTGAAATGCTTGTGGGTAACGCTGTCACCTCTGGTCACCACGCCAGGAAAATGTCCCCCATCTTTTCCCTTGAAAAAGAAAATCAAAAGAAATAAGACTAAGAATAAAAGGCATTGAATGGGCTAGGAAACAATGGAATCCATGATAAGGAAGATAGTTTGAAAATTATTTGATCAATCAATCACTAGTGGTGAATGGACTAGTGGTGAATGAGAAGCATACAATGCCTTTTCAAATAATACTGCTGCAATTTTATATTAGCTAGTCTATTTCTCAAGAGTTCATTGTCTTATGAAGCAATGACATCATTTTGGTACTTGGAAAGCGCCCTTTTTCCATTTTCTTGTCTTGTTCTGGGTAGGTACACCTCATTTATCTTTTGCTTCATCTCTATAAGACACAAAGAACCCTTGGAATTGAGTGACTTGTGAGAGGGGGGAACTTTCTTGCCTTAGCCTTCTCAAATCCTCTGGTCACTAGGGACGTCTCCCCTGGGGTACATTGATATACTCCTAAATAGAAAGGGGTTTCCTATTAAGGTGACAGTGATAGGTCACCCCCTGTTACGCCAATCTTGTATCTACTTGCTTTGGGCTTTAGAAAAGTACAGATTGTGCGATAACAGGGACTAAGAGGATGGACCATGACAAACCACAAGGGTCTAGAGAAACCACCTAGATGAAAAAACACTTTACATAGATCACTGGGCATGGTCTAGTAACATTACATAAGAGACATGGTCACAATTTTGGCTGAACATGATACATAATACAAATCCTCATGATGGCACAATTGATCATTGAACCCTGGGCTCTGACATCATCTCAAAATATGCACGAGATCGACTTAGTTACTAGAACAATTTGGTGAAAAAATGAGGTTCTCCTGAAGTGAAACTGAGGGGTAACAATGGCTAAGGCTTTGAAGAAGACTTCAGTTGGCATGTTGTTAGACTTTAGCTAGTGAAGCAAGGCTCTGACTCGGGACCCCCTTGCTTGAGTCTCGACAGACCTCGTGCAATTTAAGACAGTGTTAAAGCTTAGATGCACAAACTTTCTTTTCTTTGCCGCAGGTACTATCTTGTCGAAGATATGAAATTTATTCCAACTCCTTAGTAGCTTAATGGCATTTTTGACGAACAAAAACAATTTGATGACCATAGCCTAAAGGGAGGCCATAGTTTAGGAGATGGCATCCTCTCATCGAACAATTCGACCTTCATCTCCACTTTGCTTGGGAAGTAAGATAAATTCTTTTACCACAAATCGTACAATTAGGGTTTTTGAAATGTGATACATTTAGAATAAAGTGAGTCATGTGTATTCTCATAAATTTGGCCCTCAGGAAACAAAGAACCAAATAGGTTGGTGATCCAAGAGGATGTCCTCCCCCAAGACTTGAATAGGCCAATCACTAGTGCAATCAAGATTCAAAATAGAAAGAATTTTGTTCAAAAAGCATGGCTCGATCGAGTCTTTTCAGAATCTATTCAGTGCCTCTGTGAAAGTTATTCCAGGTAAACCATAATTTAACAAAGTCATTGCGTTGGATTTATAAGTGTCATACAATCCCAGTCTAGCTCTTAGAGAAAACCATGCATCATTCTCCCTCTAGGGCATTCGGACTGATAACATTCCTTTCTTATCCTCCTGATTTTCCACTATGTTGAAGTCGCCATAGACAAGCCAAGGAGCCTTTGTCAATTGCTTGGCCATCCACCTCCAAAAGGTTGCCCTTTCTTTTACATCATTAGGTGTGTTGATACAAGTCTATCTAAGTAGATGACCATTCAAATTGAGTAGAGTCCAAACAAGTTGTCAAGTAGGGTCTGCCCCCCACCTAACAATTGTGAAAGCTAACTAGGGAAAAATCAGAGTAGCTACAACCCCCTACCTTCATCATAACTAGAAGGAAAATAAGTAGCATTCAACTAGGTCACATCCAAGGCCATTCTCAACAAGAAACTGGTAACTTTAACTTCTTGCAAACAAAGAATATCTAACATACTGAGCTAGGTTCAAATTTGTTGGACGGTGTGCTTTCTATCCAGATCTAACAAACCCCAGACATTGCATGAAGCAATATTCATTAGGAAATGGTGGGTATGTCTTTCCATCTCCTCCCCATTTTCTTCAAGCCCATCCAAAGCTTTGGAGGGGTTTGAAGATTTGGGAGCTTTTGGCGACAGAAAGAAACGATCCAAAGTGATGGCTTTGTGCCTCTTTAGAAGGGAGTCAATAATCTCTTCATCTAGGATATAGGCAAGGGAGGCAAAGTCTGCACCCTACAACCTCTGCCCCTCAAGGACGTTGGGGTAGGGTGAACCATTTCTTTATTAGTAGCATGGGCTAGGGAGTTATTTGAACCTCCCTTTGAGGCAACATTTGGCTTGTTGTTCTGATTATTCTTGTGAACTACTTGCACCCATCTACCGTCAATGTCATTATTGGCTTGAGAATTGTTTTGATTTTGATTTGCTTATGTGGAAGGAGCTACCCAGGGGTCAACTTGAGCCATCAAGAAAAGTTGTGGATTTTTTTGTCTAGACTGTAGCAATGAAAACTTGTGTTTGGCAAGTTAATGTACTTGAATCGTTGTTTCATGATTCATCATCTCGTCTCCTACCTGAATAAAGACAAATTCCTTCAAGTCTTTGGAGAGGTTAACATGGAGGCAAACCCTTTTCAAAGGCTTAGGGTTGAAAAATCACATAGGCTCATGGTAGATAAACCCTCCAATCAGTGCATAAATGTGCTCAAGGAAGGACAGAATTGTATGGAAAGGTTGGGGAACTCTACTCACATAGGAAAGAAAGTTGTGTTGTATGGTCAGCTGGGAAACCCTCCTCCCACTAGGAGAATACTACCAAGGTATTCTTGCATACCCAAGGACCATGGGAAATGACTTCATGGGCATGAGCTTTCTTAGCAAATTGAAGCAGGAAAAAGCCTTTGGCTCTTGGTGTGGAATCTGGATGCAATGCCACCCATGAAGTTCTCAAACCTCTTTACGCTAGTTCTTAATCAGACTCGGGAGGAAGGTTTCCTACAAAATATACAATAGGGTTCATTCTCTAAATGCAACACACATTTTCATTTTCAGAGATAGCAATAGCAAAAAGAGTTTCCTTACCTCATTGTAGACCTTGGGAACAGATTTTCTCAGCACTTTGGGCCGTACCATTGTTTCTAACTTTCTACCAGTCGCAGGGTTTTTCTGCCAGCTCTTGGGTGGTCCTTGGGCCTTATGCGAAAGACAGCAGTCAGTTAGGGCCATCTCAGGCTACTCAATGGGACAGGAGGGCATTAAATGTGACAGACAGAAGTAAAGAAATCTGTGGGTAGATGCACGCATCTCATTCCATAGAGAGATGCAAGGCGCACTCTACAATCTGAGGTGGAAAAGATGTGTCACATTTGTGGGTAACACTAATAAACTAATACGAAAAAGAGTTGGTGTCCGACGCCTAATGTAAAAAAAACAGAGCCGACCATAACATAAAAAAATAAATAGAAAAAATAAACTTGCATAGATCCATCTCAATCCCGGATCTTTTAAGCAGGGAGATGTTTGCACCTGGTTTTCTTTTATCCCTCTTGGTTCTTAATAGACCTGAGGTTAAGATGGATCTACGGTAGGCATGACTCATAACTCAATCAGACTGATTACAGTCAATAGAAAAAAGGAAAGATATGTGGTTGATTGCATGTATAGAACAGATTCATTGCACTGGTATTAACAACTTGATGACTTTGCAGTATGCCACTTGCATCATGATAGCCAATATGACAACTAATATTTATTTGAGGAAGATATACCAATGTCACAAGACCACCAACATGAATAGCTAGTCAACAAAACTAGAATAAATGCTAAAAGAAATGCTTCTGAAAAGTTACAGTGTTTGTAAGGTAACTATTTGGTTAGCAATGGATGACATGTGATTTACATTTAATGGAAGCTCCTTTCTCATTCATACTTCATTGGGGCCCACCTGAATCAAACACACAGAGTTCTAACAGTTTGTGAGAGAATCTTAATAAATACTTGTGAGAGAATCTGAGATGACATGAATCTAATTACCCAATGATATCTTGTTTGTTTATTTCCCTATGCATGTGTCCTGTGAATAGACCTCAATTAAATAGTGCAAGACAGATTATATAAATCCATTATACAGTAATTAGATAACCATCCCAGTAGGTTGCACGTGAATGACAACCCCAGATATGAGCTTAGGTGTAGTCAGTCCTTTGTTCTTGTGGGGATCTATACCTTGTATGCATTGACTGGCTTCACTCCATAGGGAATGGATTATTGATCATTGGTTGAAAAATTCTACTGACTAACCATTAGATGTAATCCGCTCTCCTACAAAAATAACATTTGTGATAAAATTGTACCTGTCTTGCATTTTTTAGTCAGTCAAAGATGTGCTTCCTCGATGTTAGCTATCAGCCTGTAAACCCAAAAGCATTATGATTAGTTAAAAAAAAACTATCAAATTATCAGCTGATCAATGAAATTTGAAAGCAAAATGGGTCTACCTTAAGAGGGATGAAACTTGAATGAGGTGCACCTAGTTCTCAACTTCAACTGAAGTGGGTTTGGGCTCAGAGTAAGTCTGGACTCCGGTCAGAAATTCAGTTTGTAGCAATATACTTGCATACGACATCGTCCAATGCCTTGGTTTAATGATGTATTTAATTTGGAAAATAGTAGACTCAATCACTCGGTGTTTATTGCTTACTGTGTTCCCTTTTTATTGATTGAATGCACCAGTTCCCATTCAGAGTTTCTTAGTTTCCTCATCTTAGGTGAATGTTTATATTTGGCACTAATGACCTGAATGTTTCTTGACAATTTCAGAAGTTCTGGATAGAGCGGGCCACAGGTAAATTGTGCTTTATGTTGTCTGCAAGGGATTTAGATATAAGTCAGGGAGATGATAATCATTGTTGGCATTGGATTTCTCAGGATGACTCCAGGTAACCCAACAGTCCATTCTTTCAATTTTTAGTTAATACCAACAAGAAAACAGTATGCAAAGAAAAACCAATAGCACAGTTTTGACTTTTGACTGCAGTTTCAAGGAGATAGCTGAGCTACTTGCAGTATGTAGGCTTGATGTGCAAGGTCAATTTGACTGCAAGTTTTTGTCTCCTGGTACAGCATATACTGTCTCATTTAAGCTCAAACTCCATGAGTCACCCCACGGCATTGACCAGTTTGATAGAGGCTTTCTTCTCTTCTTGCGTCGAATGTATGCATGGGCTCGTAAGCCAGTCAAATTCTTAGTTACAACTCCTTGTGGTGATCACCAGGAATCTGCTCGATATTTGAGTAACACAGATGCCACTGTTGAAAATGAAGGGTACCAGATGACTCCCTTTAGACATGTAGAGGAGGGTTGGATGGAGTTTGATGTAGGAAGATTTGTTGTGGAAGAAGAGGAGGATAATCCAGGTTTGATAAAGTTCTGCATGAGGGAATGGAAAGGTGGGTATTGGAAAGGTGGACTTCTTTTAGGAGGAGTTAAGATTCAACCCACTTCTTTGATCAACGAAAGTACAAATGCTAATCAAGAATAGTTTTGGGTTTAAAAGTTCTGCTTTCCCATAGTGCGATCTGATGATCGATGCAATCTCTGATTAAAATGATATAATTTGGTCCTGATTCATCGTTTAACAAGTTTAGTAATGGGCATATCAATCTTATTATTTCCAGATAGAGAAATCTATCATCAACATTTTGAGTAATTTGGAAATGAACAATTTCAGTGGAATATTTTGATTTCTCAGTATGTTCAACTCTATGTATTTATCTATTTGATTAGTGGAATACATCAATGTATGGAAATGGCTATATTGGAATTTCTCTCATTTGAACACTGTTCAATTCTATGTATTTCTCTATTCAATCCGTGGAGTACATTCAAAGTACAAAAACGGCTATAACAAAATTTCTCTCATTATTATTAACTGATCGAGGACTGTTTTTATGTGGTGCGAGCGATTTAATAACTATCTTTGTGTTTTCAGAATGTTTTACGTTATGTGCTTATCCATTATCTACATCTACAAAGAAATATGTACTGTTTAGTGAGGTTACTATTACGGTTACCACCTGAAAATGCATGTCTTATTCTGCATTTTCATGGGCTTTCTCTCACCAGCACAGCAGAAGTACATTGGAGTTCAGTGGCAGTTACAAGTTGCAGGGAGAGACTTGGAGGTGATGCACCTTTTTCCATCTTGACCAAGCATAATTCATCATCCAGAGACAAGAACAAAGGTGTGGAGGAGCATGGTTGGATTGATGGAGGTTTTCTTGGAGACATATCTCACCATGAGGTCCATTTGGGTGCACTTGACACATATTTGGGGGGTACAGTTGCATGGTTGGAAGATTAAGAAGTTCCCTCCAAGCACTTAGTTGAATCTCTTTGGGAGGATTGGAAGGACAGGTTCAATGTGGGGTTTTTCCTTATTCTTTTCATGGATGATTAGGGTTTTTTTTGCAAGAATTGCAAAGGGTTTTCTGTTGAAATAATTTTTATAGAAGGGAAAGTTTGTCACAAAAGAAGAGATTAGGGTTGAGGTTGTTAAACCCTCCCTAATCCTTGATGTAACATTCAATTATTGAAGGATTTTGTTTCTGTTATTTCTATTGTTTAGAGAGGCTTGTTGCTGCCTTTTTATTTATTGGTTGTATGTTATTGTTGACTGTAATTTCATGGTTGTGATGGTGCATCTTGTTTAAGGGCTCTCACTTTTTTTTGCATAATTAGAAAATCCGTTTTGGACTGATTATGGCACATCAAGGAATGGCTTAATTACGTCTTTTCCATCATATTCAAGCCCTCTTGCTCTTTAATCTTGATTCCACCCAATTGAATAGATACTAGTCTTGGTAAAATCCACCATCCCTTTTATTGTAAAGAACATCATAAAAACAAACTTTTTTAGGGTTCCCCTCTGCCGGAAAAGAATTAGCCTAAAGTGAGAGGAAGAGTTTTTGTGGTGATAATGGGTAACCTTCCTAAGTTCCCCTAATACTGCACTGCATTTGGTTAAAAGACTTTATAACATCTGAAGTCCAGGTCTGGGAAGTAACATTTATTATAAAATATTTTCATATAGGTGGAACCAGTTTTTACATTCTGGTTTGTTTTTTAGCCTAAATAGTCTATCAGAGAGAGTTTGTTGAACTCAATACTATTCTTGATCAATATTTATTCTTTCCCTGACCAAAGAAGTGGGTTGAGTCTTAACCCCGAATCCATCTTCTTTCTAATTTCCATCTTCCCATTCATCCATGTGAAAGTTTTCCTGGATCATTACTCACTTATCGTAATTCAAGATTCTCCGGTTGTTTAGGTTACTTTATTTCTATTCAAAATTTTAAAGTTGCAGTTTAGTAGTGAAATCTTAAGGAAAAATCGTTTATTTTTTTGGCTGACAGAGATTTGTAGGGAAATCATTTTTCTTAGTTCTCTTATAACTGGATGGTTTAGGGGGAAATTAGATTTCCATTGATTTGTTTAGACTGAGAAACGTAATCAGAACTAGACTGAGCAATAAGATCAGAAATTTGTGTTTTGTTTATGTGTATATTTAGGATTTGTTATATTTTTAATATTTTGAAATAAATGGTTGGTTCATGGGAATCTTTTATTGTTTGTGATGTTTGTAATATTATCTAGAAATATACAACAGATATGCCTGTTATTAGCATTGATTTTTCTTAATGTACTTTTGGTGTGCATTGACAGACAAATTGATTTTTCTCATATTACTGTATTGATTGTAGGGCATATATACCTTTTGTTCATCCTCCTCCCGTTCTATCTGAGTTGTATGATGTATTGATTTTTCTTATTGTACTTTCGGTGATTTTTCTCATATTACTGTATTGATTGTAGGGTATATATACCTTTTGTTCATCCTCCTCCCGTTCTATCTGAGTTGTATGATGTATGTGAGAATAAAAAGTTGGATTCACAACTTTGTGCTCGAAGAGAGGTAAAAAACGAAAAAATTTCATCTAAAAGAACAATCATTTGATAATAATAAAGAGTAAAATAAATTTTAATGAAAAATTTTCCTCTCACCAAAGAAGGAAATTCAATACAAAGAGGTGACTCTAAGTCACTTGAGATTCAAACTTCAAAAATTTAGAAAAACAGGTATATCACATGTTTGCCATCTTATTCTATTCCATGTATATAACTTTTATTAAAATGATACTAATTAAATGACGTATCATGCCTTAGCTAGCTTAGGCATAAGGTTGCATCAGTCCTTTCAATTGAAATCTAAGTAAGCTTCACCGTATTTCACGTGGGATCTGCTTCGAAGGCATCGTTCCTTTTATTTATTAATCTATATTTTTTTTTGTCATATGCTGCATTTGCCATTGGTGCATGATACACAGCCACATAACATCTTTTTGTCTATCGCTTCTAAGGTATTGTTTCTTTCATTTAATAAACTATTTTTATTTTTATTTTTTATAATTGATGCTTTTTCCATAGTTATTGGTGCACAACACTTATATGGCCATTGCTTCCAAGGTGTTGTTACTTTAATTTAATTTACTAATGAAACTTTTGAGGGGAGGCTGAATTACTATCCACTATTTTCAAGGTGTTTTCTTTGATTTATGAACCTAACTTTTGAGGGGAGGTTGAACCACTATCCACTACGTCTAAGGTGTTGTTCTTTAATTCACCGGTCTAACTTTTAAGGAGGCTGGGCAAGAATGCATATTCATCCTCTAAGCAATCAATTATTTACATGGACCATTATTACTATAAACACTCCCAATGGTACAAGGATCATGGTATGTTTGTTCTTATATGTTGTCATGGACTAGAGCTTACAACCAATGTGGGATAACACATAAAAGGAGAGGAGATTCCCCCCACTTCCAGGGAGTTATTCCTTTCATTTACCAATCTAACTTGTGATAAATGAGGCTTTTGCCACTGGTGCACAATACACTCCTCACATGTCTCTATCCACCACCTCCAAGGGTGGGTTCCTTTCATTTACCAATATAACTTTTGAGGGGAAGGCCAAGAAATTACATATATTCATCTTGCAACCAAACAACTATTATGTTAGTAAATCTTGGTGGGCTAGCTCGAGTGATTGAGTGCTTTGAGATTTATGCAAATGGTCTCAAGGTTGATCCCTGGGCTCACTACCTCTATTTCATATGCCTCATTTGATGTCCATACCAAGTCATGCACCATAATCAACATTGACAGTGTCACATTGGTACCATCTGCAAAATGTGGGGGCTTCCCCACGAGGTTTTCCTTGGAAAAAAATTGTTATGGTAGTATGATGACCATTACCATTATGGACACCCTCTTTGGGATAATGATCATGGTATGTTGGGATTTATATGTTTCCACAGATCAAACCTCACAACCAATTGTGAGATATTGTGAGATAACATACAAGTGGAGAGGAGATTTAAAGTTGTAGAAACTATCACCTACATAACACATCCCACAGATGAGGGGGAGGCTAAGAAACAACACATGTTCACCCCACAACTAATCAAGAATTATGTTAGTAGGAGGACCTCTACCTCCATGGAGTCCACCCCCATTGACATAAGAATCATAATATGTTGGGACTTATTTGTAAACTTTAAACCAAACCCCACAACTAATATAAGATGATGGAATCAAAATGATTATCGCCTACATAACACATCCCACAAAGGAGAGGGAGGTTAAGCAATAACACATGTTCATCCCACAACTAATCAAACATTATGTTAGTAGGAGGACCTCTACCTCCATAGACACCCCATTAGCATAAGAATCATAATGTGTTGAGACACATGTGTAAAATTTAAACCAAACCTCACAACTAATATAAAATGATGGAATCAAAACAACTTAATTTTTACAATAATTTATTAAATTATAAATCATATTAATTAAATCATCACATTACATTTTTTTTTTTTTTTTTAAATTTAAATTATAATTCTCTAAAATCAATTATTGAAATTGCATGCAAGCGGTCACTCTTATTTATCCATTCTTAAGATCAAATATAAGATAACTTACACAAATATAAATGCAATAAATTGAATCTTCGTTATGTTGACATAATGTTAATTAAAAAAAAAATAAACATGTTTATAAAAAAATAAAAATAAGGAAAGAACAAATTTTCAATAAAGATAAATAAATATATAATTGGGTCAACCTATTTTAAAGTAGGTCCCCCATTTGCAACATATACAAGGTTAGATTACAAACATTTTTAATTTAGGTTGTCCACCTAAAGAAGTCAATACTTGGACGAGAGTTACGAACTTCTATTTATACTTGAGGAAGCCAATACTTGGATGAGAGTTACGAACTTCTATTAATACTTGAGGAAGCCAATACTTGGATGAGAGTTCCAAACTTCTATTTATACTTGAGGTTTAGTGATCATAACCTTGTATTGTTTATTTTATATTTTTTAGAAATAGTTATTATAAATTTTGTACTGTGTTAGTTTATATTAGTAATAATATATTTATATTTTCATATTAGGATTAATATTTTTTTTAAAGAAAAAATTAGTGGAAAAATTATAGATATTTCCCTGTATTTTGTGGATAGTACTTAGTGTAAACACATCATTATTGATTATGATGTTTGATTTAATAGAGACATTGAGTGAGGCATGCAACAAAGACATCCTGTTACAAGGATCAACCCCAAAATTGTTGCATGAAACTCAAAGCACTCAACCACTCAAGTTAGCCCAACAAATTATTTCAGGGTTAGTATTTATATCTTATACCTTGATATTAGTGTTCATAAACTTGTATTGCCTTTACCTATGGTCAATGATATACTTATCTTTCATGTTTAGGTGGTATTCTTTACAAATTTTCAAAACTATCTTTATCTTTAGATAATATTATTTCACTTTTTGTTTATTTCCACATTTAGTATAACACCCATTTCATTAAATTTAGTCTTATTAATTAGAATATAGACTACAAAAGTGTGAATTTCGATTTCAAAAGTGTCAACTTCGATTCCAAATTTGCAAATTTTGATGACAAAAGTGCCAATATCAAATTACAGTAGTTTGTATTTGTATTTTAATATATATATATATATATATATATATATATATATATATATATATATATATATATATTCAACATTTTTATATTAGAAATTTGCATTTAAGGCTCATACTTTTTCATAAGTATTTATAGCAACATGCAATATTAGAAATTGTACATACAAAATGAGGACACAGGGTCAATGTTTCACCTTATTACTAAATTATTGTGGAAATATTCACAAAGCCCACATCTCAGGCCAAGGCAAAAGAGAGCAAGTGACCTTCAATAGTCTTAAATAAAGTAATAGATAAATAATATCGACTACTAAGTTACGAGTTTTTACGTGATATAAGTCATTAAAAATGACAAATATGGAAGTTTTTTTCTCAAATATATCTCATTCATCATCATCACTCTCAATCTCTCCAATATGTTCCATTTGTTCTCATGTTGTCTCATTTGTTGCAAATCCCTTCCTATTTATTTTTATTGTATGTCCTTCTCATCTTGTCTTTGGGTGACCATGCCCATATGATGTTATTCACATTAATGCATGTCATTCATTCTCTTCCAACAACCTATTGTTGGGTTTTGTTAAAACATTTTTTGTACAAATCTTTGTTTTCCATTGTTGTTGTAGAGGGTTTCCGCCATCAAACCTCTACTTTGTATGTCTTAGTGGTAGCATCTAAATATCAGTAAACACTTCTCTCTTCCCTACCTTACCATATTTCACAATGTAGATCTAATGATTGTACTATGAACATTTCTCCCTTAACAACATCATCCTTTGGAGAGATTTCATATCTCGGTTTGTTACATAGAGGTCCAGTGTAGTGATCCTCAATAGTAGCACTTGGCTTTGGGTGTTTAAGGTGGTTGTAAGGGATTTTCGTGACTTTTACTTGTAAGAACTTAAGGTTGTGATTATTGTATGTTATTGAAGCCAGGGCTTTCATTTGTTCTATTCCTTTCACCTTTAGCTTGGAACTTATTTTGTTGTGCATCATTTTTGTCTATTGGTCAAAGAACTGTGCTTCTGATAGGCACCAAGGATGAGCAATTGTTGCAATAAAATAGTTATTATTTCACCAACACATTGAACAAGAGAGATCCCAACCTCCCTCCTTTATTACATGGTGATCATCCACATTTGTGACAAGAACTAATGCTATATAGCCTCTTTTCTTTCACATCTATGTAATTATTTGTCTTCCTTTGAAATGAATGCCACCCTATCTTATGAATATGTATAAATCAAACTTTGTTTATCACCTATATTGATTGAAGAATGTATTGGATCATTAGTTTTAATACCATGGACCTGCTCCCCAATTTGGAATTCATAGCATATTAAAGTGTTTGTTTGAACATTCTCATCATGTGGTAGTTGGCACTCAATGTGTTGAATTAGCTATGACACATCCCACTAAATAAAGGCCCATACAACTTTACACAATGTGTATGCACCATCTGATGCATAAGGCAATTGGATGTTGCCATTGAAAATCTAGTAACATTGACAACAACATAACCAAGTCCAATGTCATTGACATACAACTTCATTTTATATGGGTAGATTGTTTCCTCAATGACTTTGAAACCATCCAAAAACAAGTCCATAGTTCAAAACAAATTAACATAGAGGACATTATTAGTAATCTTCATTATAAAATAATCATAATGAGTTATTCAAGTAAAATTATAACACATACTTTATTTTAGAATCATAACATATACTTGCATTTAATTTATTTGATTTGTGATTAATTCTAAATTTAGAAAAATATTAAATTTTAATAGTGGGAAGGGGATGCTCTCCTTATGTGATAATGTCTATACGAAAATATAGTTTTTCCCCTTATCTGTATTATAATATGTTTTCCACAAACTCACATATATATTTTAATTATTTGTTTAACTGTTGGGATCCTCCCTAAGGGTGTAATGGGGAGCAAAAGGGCCCATAGTAGAATGATAATAGTGGAGGGCATTCGATATAATGTGGATTATGTCCACTATGCTTGCTATTATTAAATAATGCCTACTATGGTAGTTAGTATTGAGTAAATGTTATGGGGCCTCATTAAAGAAGGTCCACTAGGTAGTTAGGAGGTTGTTATGATTAGGGTTCTCTTGTTAGTTATAAATAAGGATGGATTCCTCCTTATCAGGGGCATGGAAGAGTATTGTATTTGGAGCTTAGCTTATTCAGAGGTTTACCCATCAAAGAGACATGTAAATAGGAGTGGATTCATTCCATAAAAGGATCAATTATAAGGTGTTGCCATACCTTAAGGGTATTTTTATATAATCAAGTAAAGGAGATTCTCTATCATATCCTTTGTATCTTGTGTGCGATTTTATATTCATATCTAAGTTACATAACAAGTGGTATTAGAGCTCTTTCTTTGGCCAAAATAATGTTTTTTTCCCTATTTTGCAAGTTTTCAAAGGAAAAAAGAGTGTTGCAACACTAAGAACAATTCCTATAGATTTCTGAGAAGAAATATATCCGAGTTCCTCTCGAAAAATCACTCGAGTTCAACAAACAATTGTCCAAATCAGAGTCTAAGAAGAGGAGTTATCATTGATTTATAAAAAGTGATTTTAGGGTTTTTCCATGACGGTTGTTGCATGGACTACAGAGTAGATATCTTTCTTGACAGGGTGATCAAATTGCCACCACATAGACACCATTGGAAAGAGGATTTTTGGGGCTTTGATTTGACATTAAATGTTATGCTTCCAATCAATATGAAGTGAATTAAGCCCTTGCAAATTTCCGCTCTCAAACCCTAATGGATGTGAAGAATGGTAATGTAGTGGAACATGCCATGGGATAAACAAATGTGGATGGAAAAATATCTCCAGGATCTATCTAAGGGATGCCAAGATATAAAAGAGACATCAATAATTTTAAGGAGTCTTGTATTATTGATACCACATAGCCTTTCATTAATGAAGAGTACAACCGAACAAGTTATGCTTCATATGATTTAGAGTATGCTCGTGATGATTGGTACATGGACAGTTGTTATTTATAGGATGAAAACTACGCTCACCTTCTATTTGATGACTCTACTCTACCTTATGTAGAGAACATCATGGAGGATAGCCACGAGAATTTTATGACTACTAGTTTTTAGTTTTCCTATTCTTTAGTATACGTGTGCCTTCCAGATCCACATCTGACCTTTTGCACTTATGTGGACAATTTTTTTGATATGGCTAGATCTATATATTTGAACCCACATGATCATGCTAGGTATTTGGAGCACCATTCTCTCGCAAGCACTGAGCTTATGTATATCTAGTGGGGAGTCAAGATGAGCTCCTAGACTTGGCGCTCAAGTTTATGGATGTGCTCTTTGGATTACTTTAGTATTGCAATTGGTACTTACACATGGGACACTAGATACTTCAACATGGAAGTCATCACACATACATGGGACCCAGGTTTATGGTGGATATTGTTGGACTATTTTAGATTGGTGGCTATCATTTATACATTGGACCCTAGTTCTTTGGCTTACTTCATATTGTGGTCAACACCCATCCATGGGACCCTAGTTTATGGTTGTACCTCCTTATAACAAGCATTGGGGGCAACACTTTTCTGAGGGTGGTGTAATGTTGGGATCCTCCCTAGGGGTGTAATGGGGGTCCAAAGGATCCATAATAGAGTAATAATAGGGAAGGTCATTCAATGTAAAGTGGATTAGGTCCACTATGCTTCTTATTATTAAATAAGGCCTAGTATTGTAGTTAGTATTGAATAAATGTAATTGGGTCTCATTAAAGAAGGTCCACTAGGTAGTTAGGAGGTTGTTATGGTTATGGTTTTTTTGTTAGTTATAAATAAGGGTGAAGTCATCCTTATGAGGGGTGTGGAAGAGTATTGTATTTGAAGCTTACTCATTACGAGGTTTCCCCCTTGAAGCGACAAGTAAACGAGAGTGGATTCCTTCCATAAAAAGATTAATTGTAAAGTGTAAAGTGTATTTATATATAATAAAGTAAAGGGGATTATATATCTTATTTTTGAATATCTTGTATGTGATACCATTTTTAGATCTAAGGTACATAACATTAACACAAAATCATGTGTGTCAACTTGCCACATGAATATCGTGCACATAACATAATGTTTATTCTATTCATGAATATTGTGATGTATATACCACATTCCATAGTTGTTTTTAATAGTAATGAATAATAAATTATGTATGAAAATTGTGATGTATATGCCACATTCCATAGTTGTTTTTAAGAGTAATGAGTAATAAATTATGTAGCAAAAAGTTATTTTTTATCTAAACCTATAATCCTTAGGTTTTGTAACTTTTTAGTAAGTTCTATGTAATTATTACTATTGATAAAATGTGATTAGAAAACCTATCCAAAGAAATCGAGAGAAAATATAATTAAAATTCAACTTAAAAACTACTTTCATATTGACCTGCATTATTTAGAAAAAATTTCTGTTGGTTTGTTGAACTCTATGATTTTATAACCATATGATAATATGATTACAATATTGTAGTTATAATGTTATAATATGAATATTTGTATAATATTATTGTAATTACAATAAATTTACAAATCCAAAAATAAAAAACAAAGGAATATTGTCTAAAGTCTCACCAATAGAACATAAGTTTTAACATGAAGTTATCCAATTTTATACATATCTTTTGAACCATATTTTCCACTTCAACTCCAAATAATGAGGGAATGAACACATGGCAAATAAGACTCAATTATCACATATGAAGTTCTTAATTGGTTAGTAAAAAAATCAAGTGTATTGTTGTGTAGCGATTGATATTCAAACAATTAGTAATAAAGGATGTTTTCATTGTACATTGAAAGATTACATTTTCCATGTTGAGAATATAATATTGTAAATTACAATATTGTTATTACAATGTTGAAATATTGAAATAACATATTGTTAAACAATTGATAGACAATGCACTTCATTGTCACTTAACATCCATTGCCATTTACCCACCCATTATCATTTTTAGACTATCATCTTCACTACATCTTCACCTTAACTTCTATTATTGAGAAGGACACGAAAAATGGGGAATGCGTTTATTGTTTCTTTGTGCACTTTAGAGAGGCATTTGACACAGTCCCTCAACATCGATTCATGGAAGGCTCAAGGTTCTAAGTCTTCAATACTTGGTAGTTTAACTAGTTATGACATTTTATGAGTCCATCATTAGTAGAATACATATAAGTGTTGGTGATATAATGGGTTCCAAAGCACTATAGGAGTTAAATAAGGCCACCCATTCTCTCCTACACTATTTGGTCTTTACATTGATAAACTAGAGGAGATCAAAATAGACACATTAGGTAATGCATATGGTTGCTTTCTCTTTGGAATGTATATTGTAATCCTTATTTTTGTAGATGACATTATTTTGGTGTCATGGTTGATGAAAGTGCTAAAAAAACAACTAAACATCCTAGGATCTTATTGCGACTCCCATAGGATTCAAGGGAACTTAGGAAAAACAAAAGGTATGCTTTTCAACACCTTGAAGGGAGAGGTACATAATGCCATTCTCAATGATAGGGGTGAGTGGGTGGAGATGGTCTCATCTTGCTTATATTTAGGAGTACTCTTTTTTGGACCATCCTTCAGTTTGAAAATAGCAACAAATTACCATTTAAGTAAAGGTTACACAATGATTACTCCCCTTGAGAAGCAGTGTTTCCAACGTCAAGCGTTTGGGAAAAGATCAATCTCTTTCATTCATTGGTCACACCTACTCTTTGTTATGGATGTGAAATTTGGGGGCCTTATTCTCCGAGTTACAAATCAAATTATAATAGATAAATTCCTTGTTTAAATGCTCTCTAACCACATACATGTGAAGAGTTTGGCTCCTAAGAGCGTCATCCTTGCAGAGTTTGACATTGGTCCACTCATTTTCCTCCACAATCTTCCATGTTGTCATCATGACTCGCAGGTTTACGTTGATGGACAACCCTTTGATAGGTCATATCATGTACCCATATCTTGCACTTAGGTCTTCTATGTAGTGGACATATAATCATACCCACTCCCAATGGTATACTAGAGGGTCCTCAACACTCCATCTACTAAGTGTTGATATTGACACATTATGTCCACATAACTTCTCAATGGACCGACTAGACCTCTCCAAAAGAGAGATAAACAATGGCATTTGAGATGAGATCTTCAAATCTTATCTTCATTTCACATGGGTTGCACTTATATCACCACTCTCATCGATCTCCATTTCTATTATAACACATATCTTATTTTCAATGACAAGATCATTAGACCCCTGGATGCACCCACCTATAGTTCTCTTATAGTTTGAGAGTTCCACTTACACATATAAATGTTTACTCACATAATCTACACACTTAGACATATTACCATATAGGTTAAGAGAACCACACATGTCATCACTGATACCTAGAGTCAGAGACCAATGACCACTTTGTTTTAGAGGTTCACTATACTAAGAGATTAGAGGGTAGTTCTTCTTCCTTTTTATGGACTCTCATGACTTACTCCAGGGATTTGTGGCATATGAGGATTAGAGATGCCTAGATCTCTTGCTTTGAGAGATGTTTGATCTACGTCATCATATTGATATGATCAAATATTCTAGAATGACTTTTAACGTAAAGATTACTTCGAACTACTTTTAATGAAGACTAAACATGGAAATACCTTATGACCATATCATTGACACAATGGGTAGGTACATAAGGCGACATTGATCCCTCATCCTCACAACCATAATAGAGTTCCTTTCGATCTCAAATAGTAGGGAAAATGTCCTAGGACAATGAGACCAAGTTGCTTCAACACAAATCCCTTAGTGTATCACTTGGCCTCCTGTCCACAACAAAGTTCATTTTAGCATCAAATGGTAGGAGAAATGTCCTGTGAATGTCCCAAGATAGTATGACCTATTTACTTTAATTACTTTATAAGGGAAAAACTCTTCATGTTAAACTTCTACTCAATTCTTGTTCAATAAAATGAAAATTTTGTTTTTTTTTAAATTTTATTTTAAACCTAACTTTATATATTGTATTTGTTAGAAAGTAATGGATGTGCTCATTTAACCATAGACAATATAACAATATTGTCACCCAACCATAGGCCGAAGCCACCCCCGAGCACCTTAGCCTTGATAGAGAATGATTCCGGAAGAAAACCAATAGCCAACCAAGGCTAATGCATAAAGATAATCAAGACTAATCAAAAAGTCCAACCATAACCAACAGAAAGTCCAAGCCTAAACTAGGAAACCAGATTGCGGCAGCTGCTGGCTGCAACTGCTCCCCAGACTTGCGCACTAGCCCAGTTCCTGTAGTGCGCACTTCTTCCCAGTTGCAATTTTGAGCAGTGTGTATGAAATAAGGTTTGGCTACTTGTATTTACACTGTTTCCTGAGCTGTCTGTGTCGACTTCTCATTCTGGAGACTAAATACTTAATATTAATTATTTCCTTGAGCTGACTTGTCTTCTAGGGTTATGTTCAGTACTTTAGGGTTACTTATTGCTTCCCAGAATATTCTATTCTCATAAGGGTTACACGTGGAGGTAAATACCTCCCGCAACTACCATAATATCAACACTCCCTCCTAGCTAGGGAGGTATTGAAAGGAAATGGTATTGAGCACAAACATACCATTGAACTGGTAGCATCATCATAGTCGTATAGACTATCTCATGATTAGATCACAAGCATCATCATCACTGTCAGTGTCATCTGACAATATCAACTACATCATCTCTCGAAACCATACTCCATCTGAGTAATCAGACATGATGTTGAATAAGTCACTCACTCCAAGGAGTGATACAAAAACCATTCTTCTAATCTGGGTATATGTCCTAGAAGAAAGAATGTCTTGGACCATTTTCCATCTAGAGAATCTCTGTCCATCAGTACATTGATCATCCATCTAGCTGATAATCATTTTCAACACTATTGATAGTCTACAAGGCAATCAAAGCAATTTCATTCAATAGAACACAACTGTGTCTATCCATAGTAGTACATAACTACAATCCAGTGGTATACTACCACACCAAGTAGCACACAACTACTTAATTAGTGACACATGGTCACAACCAGTGGAACACATCCACCACATTAGAATACATATACTATCCAGAGACATACAATCTTAATCATATCATTTGATATCAAGATGCACATAAAAACAATGCCATGATATAAATTGAATCATCTGGGCCATTCTTCCACTCACATCTGTGAGATATGGAAGAGCATCTGCCCTCATAAGGTAAAACATCAGTCATGAACTACTCGACTATTCTTCTCAAGCATAGAAGAATAACTGTCCTGATTTATGATCCTGGACCATTCACCTATCTGGGCCATTCCTCCGACACTAAACAAAGTGAAACCTGGAGAGAATGAGTCTGCCCTAGGGAATGCCTTTCCCTGATTGCTGAACCTGGACCATTCACCTATTTGGGCCATTCCTCCGGCACTAAACAAAGTGAAACCTGGACAGAATGAATCTTCCCTAGGGAATGACTGTCCAAACCATTTCCTAATGAAATGACTGTCCTGCACCAACCTCCAAAATGAACCATTCTTCGAAAGTGCTCACAACTGTGAGCTTCAAAAGAATGACTGTCCGATGAGGCAGACCAGTCTTCTTGACCACTACTGAGAGTGACCATCAAGAAGAGATCCTGTCTTAGACCATTCCCCCACACTGGCCACAACGGGAATCACTGCATATGGTACATCAGTAATCCATCAAACCATTTTCATTACGAAAATGACCGTTCGATTTGGACCATTTTTCGAATTGGAAAATGCCTATTCGTCATAAGGAACTGCTCATCCTGAACCATTTTTCGAACTTGAAAAATGACTGTCCATAAATCAATAACACATCAGTGCTCCCTCCCAACCCGAGAGTCATATCTTCCTTTTTCAATAAGGAAGTTGTCTCCACGAGCTCCATCTTGAGTACACAAACTCTTTCATCTTGGACAGAGGCCTTACCAAAATATTTGCTTATCTGCTCATCTGTGGAAATATATATTGGAGAACCACTTTCTCTCTTCTGAACTTCATCACAGAGAATGTAATGCTTGATCTCAAATGTACTTTTGTCTTTCTGGAACACTGGTTTTTCTTTGAAGGTTTCATATAGCTCTGATCATTACAGTATATCATAGTAGAATTCAACTCTTTTGTTTCCTGCTAGCTCATAACATCTTGGCAAGGATCAAACTGGAACATATCCATGTGACACTTCTTCTGTCATCACGAGAGTTTGTCATGGATTAGCAATCCATCATCCTGGACTTCTGAGTAACCATTCTGATTTTTATCATAGAAGGTTTTCACCATGCTTTTGTTGTGCATGAGAGGCTTTGCACCAAGTTGTTTGAATCCATACAAAATCTTCTTCCATTTGCATACAAGGGTCTCTTTATGGTATTCCTCAAAGCCTTGAGGTTTCTCTACATACACTCATGTAGAGGTATGTCTGGTTTACTTGAACAAGAAATCATCATAGTCTTCTCCCTCCATCTGGGAGAACCTCTAGTTCTAGATATCCCAATGCTTACATTCATAAGTCTTCCATACACTGTTCTTCATCACATATTTCATTTCCTCTTCTTGATTTCTTTTAGTGAGTTCAGGTCAGGCTGGTAGTCTTGTGATTCTCAATACAATGACTGGTTGTTCTGGATTTTCTTTCTCTTTTGGAATCTTCATGTTCTTCCTCATGTTTTTGTTTGGCTCTTGGGTTCATGGAGTTTTCTATAGATTCCATGCCCTGAAGATTCAAACTTCTTCCTTTCATCACATGATCATGGATGTGGATGGACAACCAAGAATACTTTAAGGCTTCTTTTCGAAGAAGACTTCTTCTAAATTCAAACTGAACACACGCTTCTTTTCATTAATGGGAACATGGATAGGTACTTCATAATCCATGATGGATCATATTATTTAGGATTAGCTCCCTCCTAATCCTTTCTTCATGCACGAATTCATGCTCTTCTTTTGGAATTATATAATCGGCTCCCTGTTATAACCCTAAATTGCACCATCCATGCTTACCTGGCATCAGGCCAACTCATTGCCCTTCATTGCCAAAGCCATGCTGAACAGACTCTTTAAAAACCCCTTAAAACAAGTAACCCGCGCCTTAACCTATCACTGGGCGCGTTGGAACGCTTGCTGGCCTTCTACTGCACGCGTTGAAATGCTGACTGGCCCACTATAGCCCGTGTTTACCTAACAAAGAAAAAAATCAGGAAAGTTTCCGCTGAGATGAAAAGATTTGCGTCAGTTAACTGGAACTCCCAGCCAGGCATGGCCGAGATTTCGTCTAAAACCCTAGCTCCTTCTAGCCTATAAAAGAAGGGGTAGGGGTACTATTCAAAGGAGGAAAATCATAGCAAAGAAACTCTGCCCAATTGCCGAATTCGTTTTGTCCCAACCCTTTAGCCTTTCCTCAAGATTTAGGAGAATTCAAGCAAAGCAGTTGGAGGACAAAGAAGAGGAGGAGCCCAAGATCAGGATCAAGGAACGCTGGCCGGTCTCAATAATCCTTGTAAGTTGGTTCATCTTGAGATTAATAAAAAGATACTTTTCCCGTCCCAAATGCATGAGTCTTATGTGTTTCATTTGATTTATGTTTAATCTCTAATCCTCTAGTAGAACAATAGCATGCATGCGTAGTTTTGTCTTGATTACAGGATCGCTTTTTGGAAGGAGCAGCAGAAGCAACGGGATAAAGCTCAACGAAGGATCCACACCGACCATCGATAAAACGATTGGTTGATTCTTCCCATGTTTGCATGTGAAAAAGGATTTTAGATTTGGGGTAGAAGGTTAAATGTAATGTTTTAAGGGTCATGATCTGCATGCAAGTTTAAACCCTAGCTTGTTAGTCCGTAGGGTATAATTTCCCAACAACAGAATTGGCGACTCCGCTGGGGAGATTTACTCTTAGGGTTTCCCGGATTTAGTTAAAGGTTCTTGGGTAGTTCAAAGAAGTAGAGTTTCAGTTTCTTTGTTTATTTGTTTTCTGTTAGGTTAAAGCTAGCAGGGAACCTGGTTATCAATACTAGTTTTTCCTTGACTGTTGCTTGACATATTTTCTCGGGACACACAGAGGTACACGCGGCCTGTAGAAGGCCTGCACACGTGTAACCCGCGCCCTAACCTTCTACAGCCCGCGTGTGAACGCCTGCTGTAGTGGTTTCAGTAGCATGTAGAGCCCAGGAAGCTTAAGAGGCAGTCTCCTCTTCCCTGTCATAAGTTTACCTTCTCAGGGGGCTTTCTGGACCCTGTCTGGGTCTTGATTGGTTTATTGTCTTGTTTTCAGTCTACCTTTTTGTGTTGGATATCCTTTGCGTTTGTTTTCTTTTTTGCAAATTTTTCTTTTCTGTTAAAATAGAAGCATCCAAGCCTTCTAGAGACCCTGGTTGTCAATACCAGAGGCCTTTTTTCAGGATTGGGCTGCCTGTGTGTTATTTGTCTCATTTTTTATACAGACCCGCGGCCTGTTTAGCCTTAGCCCGCGGGTACCTGCGTGCTGTTGTAACTCAGCACGCGTTGACACGCATGCTGTATTGGTGACACTCATGGGCTTGATTGGTAGCTTTTCAGTTTGGGTGGGGCAGTCATCCCCTCCTGTGGTGAGAAGAGCTCCTCTCAGGGGTATAGAGTCTGGAGCTGCACAGTCAGTAGGTTAGGGCATCCTATCCTTAGCCTGTGTTTGTTAGTTGATGATTTGATAGAAAAGACAAAAGAGAAAAAATATTTGTTTTATGGTTTTTAGGCAAGTGTTAGAATCGGCGCTGTCTTGATTGCTTTTCCGCATTATGTGCTCTGATTCTTTTGCGATCTGCGCTTTAAGCCAGAGTTTTCTTTTCATTCTCTTGGTTTTGTTCTTGTCAACATTTTCTCTTTATTGCGTCATTTTGCAGTTAAATAAAAAAAAATATCTTGTTTCATTTTCTTCTTGGTTTGAAGATTGTGTTGTTGCATCAGTAGCTAGGAAGAAGTATTTTTTGCATAAGTTTTTGCAGTGCATTTAGAGTATAAGTAGCTCGCAGGTCTGAGCGAAAATCCTTTATATTTACTGCATGAGATCTTAGTAAATTTGAAAAAGAAAAGAAGTCTTTCTTGTTGAAAAGTTGCTGGTTTTTGCATTGTTTGTAAAAGTTTTTGTTTCCAAGCATTTCTTATTCATTTTGCTTTGAGTCTTTTTACACACCATCAGTTTCACTTTCATACCTTGTGACTTAAAAATCCCATTAAAAGCAACGCTAATTAAAATCAAGTAGAATTTTGTTTGTAGGGTGCATACACTAGCTCAGGACTAGGGCCTTGGAATAGGTTGGAGAGTAAATCCTCCAAGGCCACTCAAACCAAACATTGGAGTCTGTCAATAGGGAGTGTAGAAATCCAGTTACGGAAAGTTATTTAGGACCCCCCTCTAACACAGGGGCTAAACACGAGGTCACGTAAGGAAAGGTAGTGGAGATAACCCCTCCAAAGCTGGACCGAACGTTGTGGAGAACACATATCGAGGATTTGTTAAGGGATTCCGTCGTTTTCATTTTCCACGGAGCTTCGTGGGTCTCGAATCCGTTCGAGGTCCTCAGTTGTCTTCTGGACCATTTTCTCTCGATACCCTTGACAGGTTTTGGGCTTGATACCCTGCTCATTGTGGTCTACCCGACTATTGACTATACCCGCCTGATAATTGTTCACGTGCTGGTAAACTAGTTGCCAATCTTTTCTAGGGACATACACAGGTGACTGCGGGGGTATACCGCGGTACCTAGGACAGACATCGGGCCACGCTTTGCAGAGTATACCCGGAGGGTGCTTCCGTATTCAAGTTGCACTTGCACCGGTAAGTTGCTCTAGTGTTGGTTGTTGTAACTGTTCTTCCAACTAGTTTAGTGCTTGCTTGATTTATTTGATAGGGGCTTTCTTTTAGTGAGTGTTACTGTTTGTTCATGTAGAATACCTTAGCATGTCGTGAATCTTCTCACACAGTGGAGGATTCAGAGCTCCGCTGGTCACGAAGGCTTCTGGGCCTGCCGCCGGTTATATTGGAGCCACCCCCGCCACCATTGAGGCGGAAGCTCGACCATCAAGGGTCTTTCGAAGCAACCGGGGCTTTTGAGCCCGAAAAACCCCCCGAGGCATCGACTGCCAATCTTGGATTGGTTGAAACCTCAAACACTGATACTTGGCCGGATATTATCGTGCTAATTCAATTCTACGAACGCCTGTCAGTGCCTAACCCAATGATGGAACAAAACTCTGTTACTTCAACTGGGAATTCTTCCATTCCCATCACTGTTGCTACCACAGGAGAAGCTTCTCCTAACTTACCTTTGTCGATGGTCCAGGCCACCATGGTCTCGGCCGCAACTACGTCACACAGTGGACCGACCCTATCTATCGTGGCGGCCACACCTCCTTACACACCTAGTGCGATAGGCCCACCGTTTTCATACGGTATGCCTAGTTCGGGTACAAGCCCTGTATTCACTTACTCCACTTTACAGACTTTGGGTCTGGGGGCAGGGAGCTCTAACGCTCCCCTGCAAGGTCAACTTGGGGGCATTCCTTCCCCTTTCAACGCTTTTCCTTACGCTGGAGGTCACATCCCTCCTTCGTCCCCTTCGCTTGGTGGTCCGCATTAGCAGTCCACCGGGCAGCCTGCACACACGAGTCCAGTTGGAGCAGGGAGTCAAGGAACACCTGCGCAAACTTAGCCAGTAGGTTCGTCACCATTTGTTTGGAACGGGACATTTGGTAATAACACTTTCGCATCCACTGCTTTCCCAGCTGGGGGCACACCCATTTTTGGACAATCTACACCGGCACAGGGTATTATTCCTGCACCGGGGGCACATATACCAGGACCTTGGAACTCAGGACAAGGATCCGTTCCTTCCTCTGGAATGCCAATCTGGGGAAATTCTTTCCACAGTCAATGGAACCCCGGACAGACTTCTATGCCTCTCCCGTCAGGACCAGCATGGGGTAATCCTTCCCAAAGTCCACCGAACACGATGAACGCCCAACATCCTATGTCCTTCATTGGGAATCAGCCAATGATGTCTCCTCAGATGAAAAACCCTTACGCTGGTCAGGGCCATGGTTTCTACCAGAACCCGGGCCAACAGCCAAACTTTTCCTGGCAACCTGGTGCCAGTCAAACTCCAACACCCCTTTTTCCAAGCTATCGGCAACAACCAAAACTACCATTCTTGGCGACGTTACACTTGCCAGATTTGACATGGTTGTTAAATGATCCTATCTGTCACGATCCACATTGGCCTCCTATGCCAACGAAGTTGCCTTCGGACATTCCAAAGTTCGAGGCCAAGCCTAACGAAGATCCAGGTGATCACGTGACTACTTTCCATCTTTGGTGTTCATCGAACTCACTGAAAGATGACTCCGTCCAGTTGCGATTGTTTCAACGCACTCTTATTGGGAGTGCCACGAAATGGTACATAGAGCTAGATCGTTCATGATACTCTACTTTTGGTGAACTGGCGATGGTTTTCCTTAACCATTTCCAGTTACCTGTAAGATACGACGCTGGCACAAAATTGCTAGCCAATTTCGAGTAGACGACAGCGGACCATATCTCAGATCACATTCGAGAGTGGCGATGCCGAAAGAGTCTTATCAAAGTACCAGTCCCACCAACATTCCTATTGGAATGGTTCATTAAGTCCTTGGTCCCACAGTTGTCCAAAGACGTCGCAACGTCTGGAGTTTTCTCTGAAGAAGACGCCATTATGAGGGCTCAACAGTTTGAGCTCATTTATTCTCAGTCTGGTTTGTTATACAGCATATTACCAGATGCACCACGTTCGATACTGGAGAAAACCAGACAGAGAGCCGGACCACATGCCGATGGTATTGTTGGTTCAACACAAACCAAGCCCGCTGAGCAATTGACAAAACAATTGCAACAGTTATCTATACAACATTCAGTGGCCAGCCAGACTACTGCTTTGGCTGCTCCTCCTACCCAAACGTCGGAAGTACACTCCGTGCAGACGACTAACCCAAAGGCCAAACAACAGCCTGAAGGAAAGAAAAAACAACGCAAGAGGGGTAAGGGGGATAAAAAACCAACTGATAATGTTGGCGAGGGCACCACGGAAAAGAGGAAAGCGAGGTATCCGTGCAACTTGTGTGCAGAAGACCACCCGACCCATCTATGCCCTCGACTTGCGGAGGCCCAGAAGTTTGTCACACAGCAACAGCAAGCCGTGTTGACTAATCCCTTTCAGCATGGGCAAAATCTAACTCAAGCCTCTGCAAGTGGCGAAGGGGGCAGCCAGGAAAACTGCCCTCCTCCGAATAATTCTTCTTCCGCGAACGTATATATGGTTAGAAGTGATGCTTTCATAACAACTAGAGCGCATGATTATAGCAAACCAAGTGCCCCTGAGAAAGGCAAATAATCCGAGATCCCATCTCTTCCTCTACAGATCGAGAAGACTTTGGGTGAAACGATGACACACATTCCAAAGGGTGCGTTTAAGAGGGCTTCTCACAATCCAAACGCAAGGGCCGCCCAGAATTACTCTGTGGTGGAAGATTTATCACAAACCTCTTGTGCTATGTCTGCTTTGGAGGTCCTCCAAAGTTGCCCTGCTCAGAGGAAAGCCTTGTTGAATGCTTTAGGCTCTACTGAGACTTGTAACCCGGGTACCATCATGCTAGATACGACTAACTTGAAACCTCGTCTGCCTTACCACGTCGCGTTTCAGATAGTAGTGGCTCACCCCATGAAAACTTTTACACGGAATATCTACCGCACCGTGGTCGACGAGGGCGCTTCGACTTGCGTTATGTCATTAGCATGTTGGAAATCCATTGGTCAACCCGAGTTGTCTCCATCACCTACTCTCCTTACTGCGTTCGACGGTCGTTCTTTCCGACCACATGGAATCATTCCTTCTTTCCCTGTGCAGTTAGGGGGAAAGACCGTGCGCGTCGAAGTAGAGGTATTCGACGCCCCCATTGACTACAATCTCTTGTTAGGTCGTAGTTGGACTTACGCCATGCAAGCGGTGGTCGCTACCATTTTTCGAGTCCTCCTGTTTCCACATGAAGGCCGGATAGTGACCATAGATCAGTTGTCCTTCTCTCGGCCTGACCCAACCTTGGGGGCATCCACAGTTCCCATGGTAGATAATCCTCAAGCCGGTGTCGTTAACATAGGAGTTGGTTTGTGCCCATCTTTAATGGGTACTTTCGATTACCCACCTCCTCAAGGCGATGTCAAGTTTGTATCAACTCACCACAAGGCTGAGATTTTCCATGTTTCGTCGTTCCGCATGACTTACTTTGAGGATCCATGGATTCTTCCTTCCCCATCAGACACGATGGATGCGACAGGGCACCCCAACATTTCCATGCCCTTGTCGGCTGCTGAAGTAGCATACTCTTTAGTCCAACAAGCTTCAACTACTCCCGATCCGACTCCCGCACAAGAGTTGGATCCGCTTCCAGAGCCCATCTGGGCTCAGGATTCTCTTGTCAACACCGATTCGTTAGATTTAGTCTTGCCTTTAGACGAAGCTATAATTGAAGCAATGACTGGTCCGGACAGACCTTGGGATGATTTGCATGACAGATCATATTTTCTCCCAGAGTTACACCGAATCGAGGCAGGAGAATTCACCATCACCATGACGGGGGATTAGCCTTGTCCCATTAACCTCTTAGCTACGCAGGATATTTATGCTGAGGGAAACATGGCGACTATCACTGCCACGATACCTATCAATATCTCCCAAAACCCCGGCATCGTGGAGAATGTCTTCATCGGAGCGGATTGCTCCCCTGAAGAGATTCAGATTTGTATGGACCTGTTTAAAGAATTCCGCGATGTTTTTGCCTGTTCTTATGAGGAAATGCCAGGCATCGATCCGAAAATAGTTGAACATGAGATCACTACGTATCCTGATGCTAAGCCTGTTCGACAGAAACTTTGTCCAGTTAATCCTAGGAAAGCAGCAGCCATCAAAGCTGAGGTTGAGAAATTGCTTAAGGCAAGGTTCATATACCCTATTCACTTGACTCAATGGGTGTCAAATCCAGTGCCAGTCGATAAGAAACAAGGCACGATTCGTGTCTGTACCGGTTTCCGTGATTTGAACAAGGCATGTCCGAAAGATAATTATCCAACCCCGTTCATCGACCAGATCATTGATGAGTGCGCCGGTTGTGAATCCTTTTCGTTTATGGATGGTTTTTCGAGTTATAACCAAATCCAAATCAAACCTGAAGACCAACATAAAACGACATTCATTTGTCCGTGGGGTACATTCGCCTATCAAAAAATGCCTTTCGGTCTCAAGAACGCTGGAGCCACTTTCCAGCGGGCCATGTATTTTGCGTTTCATGACCTCAAACACATAGTTGAGGCCTATCTAGATGATTTAGCATCACGCTCTCGCAAACGAAAGGATCATCCTATGCACCTCTGACTAATCTTCAAACGCTGTCGCTACTTCCAGATTCGCTTGAATCCCAACAAGTGCAGCTTTTGCGTCACGTTAGGACGTCTGTTAGGTTTCATAGTTTCAACAATGGGGATCATGGTGGATCCTCTTAAGGTGGAGGAAATAGTCCAGTTGCCCCCCCCACGCACAATTTTACAACTTCAAAGTTTTCAAGGCAAGGCGAACTTCTTACGACGCTTCATCGCCAACTATGCTGAAATCACCAAGGGCTTCATGCGTTTACTGAAGAAAGACGTTCCTTTTCTTTGGGACGATGCAGCGCAGCGCTCTTTCGACGCATTGAAACACGCCCTTACAACCACACCTCTGCTACGGCCACCAAATTATAACAAGGATTTCCTCTTATATCTGGCTGCCGCAGAGTCAACCATAGGCATGGTTTTAGTTCAAGAAGATGATTCGTTTTCTGAATACGTGATCTATTACTTGAGACGAGGCCTCGTAGGACCGGAACTTAATTATACCCATCTCGAAAAGCTTGCGTTGGCGGCAGTTCATGCTGTTCAACGGTTCCGTCACTATGTTCTATTTCGCAAGACCACCGTCATAGCTGTCATAAATCCATTTCAATACATGTTGACACGATGAGTTATCGACGGAAAAATTAGTAGATGGATGGTCATCCTCCAAGAATTTGACTTAGACTTCGTTTCAGCAAAGTCCAAAAAGTCATTGGTCTTCGCAGAACTTATTTCGGAGCTTCCGGTTGAGTCAGGTGACGTTGTGCCTGAGGAATCGCCTATCCGGGGGGATGTGTTTTTGATTGAATCGTCAGACCCCTGGTACAGAGATATACTAATCTATCTCCAGACTTTGAAGTGCCCCACCTCTGCTTCTCGTGATGAGCGTCGGCGGATACGCCATCAGGCCAAGAACTATCTCATACTCAATGATACTTTGTATCAGAGAGGTGTAGACTGCATCCTGCGTCGATGTCTCACTCATGAGGAGGCCGTCATAGTGCTCAATGATTGTCATACAGGAGCTTGTGGTGGTCACTTATCCGGGTTGGCAACAACCCAAAAAATCTTACGAGCAGGTTACTTCTGGCCCACGCTTATCAAAGACTGTATTGAGTCGGTCAAGAAGTGCCATCCATGCCAAATCTTCTCACGGAAGATGAGGGCACATCTAGCTCCTATGTTTCCTGTTATCACCATCGGTCCCTTCACTAAGTGGGGAATTGATTACACTACTTGCAACCCCCCGTCAGCCAGGGGGCACCACTATATCATTGTAGCCGTCGACTACTTCACTAAGTGGGTCGAAGCTATGCCAACGTTCAAAGATGATGGAGAGACTGCAGCTCTCTTCTTATTTAACCAGATTATAGCACGGTTCCGAGTCCCGAGAGAGATTGTCACTGACCATGGCAGTCACTTTCAGAACCAAATGATGCCTGAGTTAACGTCAAAGCTTGGGTTATAGCAAGAACACTCATCGCCTTACTACCCCCAAGCCAATGGGCAGGTGGAAGCTGTTAACAAAACGCTTAAGACAATGCTACAACGAACCATCAACTCAGACAAGTCAAACTGGCATTTGATGTTATATTCGACATTATGGGCTTACCGAACATCAGTTAAGACTGCAACCAGTTTCTCACCTTTCCAACTCATTTACGGGCTGGAGGCAGTCTTGCCCATCGAATGTCAAATTCCATCTTTGAAATTAGCAGTACAATTATTGCCAGACACTTCTCCGCTTGAAGAATGGTTAGTACACCTAGAGTAGCTTGATGAACAGCATCGTGATGTGGCACTAGCCAACGAAGCTCATAAAAATAAGGTTAAGTGTCAATATGATAGGTCCGTTCATCCTTGGGTTTTCTCTGAGGGTGACCTTGTCCTGGTTTATGACCAAGATAAGGACCCCCTGGGGGCAGAAAAGTTCAAACCCATGTGGTTCAGACCCTTCATTGTTAAGGAGTTTTTAAAGAAGGGCGCTTATCGTCTGGTCGATTTTGAAGGGAATGCTTTGGCAGAGCCTAGAAATGGGCTCTACCTCAAGAAGTATTACTCATAGCATCGTCACTGTGGGTAACTTTTTGTAACATATTTATAGTCTTTGTGCTATTATTTTCTTTCATTTCTTTTGAAAATCGTGTCTTGGACGTGTCATTAATGTTATCTTTCGTCACTATGGCAGATGTCAAGTGAGTCCAAGGTGTTCATTGGGTATGCGGACGGTGCTAGTCGACACACGCGGAGGCTTGCCTCCGCAGCTTGGGTAATCTTTACACCATAGGGTCAGTTGTTATCTTCCGGAGGGATATGCTTAGGTGACACCACAAACAATGTTACCGAGTATAGCGCAGTTATTGAGTTGCTTCGTGACGCTTTGTCATTGGGTATCTCTTGTCTCCGGGTCTATCTAGACGCTCAACTGGTTGTGTCGCAGCTAAACAGAATATACCGTGTGCACGATCCTACTCTACACCGAAGATTCCTTAGGGTACGTCTCTTGGAACACAACTTTGATTATATTACATATTTTCATGT